>JAVIAB010000088.1:26805382-27405382 GCA_032433765.1 Megaustenia siamemsis
CAAAACTGCATGTACAATAACGCAGTTACCTTTTGCATAGTGATGAATTTACACTTTAAACTCTTCATGGTTTTAAAAATCAAGTAGTCACTTCATAACAGCTTACAAATTATCAAACATACAGGAATATTCATTAATAGTAAATATTTTGTCAAAATACGCCTCTGAACCAATTTAATAATAAACCGGAAATGAAATTACCAAAATAAAACCCCGGAGTGGCCCGCGTCTTACAAGTTAAATGTGCGAAACGGTGCTAAGATTGTGTGGTGTGCACGTTAAATTTGCCTTTTTAATTGGTGAGTTTACTACAACAAATATGGGTATTGTAAAATCCTAAAATTTAGGACAAGTAAGAAAATCATATTTTTATATACCTCAAATAAGCAAAAATCTTTCCTAAATGCACGACAGTGGGGCAAAAAATCAGACTGAAGTTCGGTGACAAAATAAGATTTCATGAAAAATAATTACAGAAATTCATCAAACAGTTTCCGAGACAATTAATAAACTCTGTGCGCACGAATTTTTGAACGAACTATAATAATTTTACTAAATGTGTTTAGTCTAGCTTAGAAGCACCTCAACATTGAGATATGCGTTCCAACTGCTTCAATAGGGTCTGGTCCATGAAAGGAATGCACGCTGATAGTTTATGTAGCTCCTGGCTATACCCTCTCTGGTCTAAACTTTCAATCGCCCTTGATAGTTGTGCCGAGATTGATTTCAATAATTTCATTACCCATTCCTAGTGTTCCTCATTTTGCCAGGCGTTCACCTAAAATTCATATATTGGGCAACTTCCTGTGTCCTTACTTCCAAAAAAAAATCAAGTTCAAACGAAAATCGATTAACAACTAGCTTGTTAACATTTGCTGACATGTCACGACATATGCTTGAGAACTTTCACATCAACATGTGTTTTTCACAGATTCGCAGCTCTAAACACTCTTTGAACTTGTGCCCAGCGTTGTAATGCACATGCAGTCAAATATTTAGATGTACTTTAGCACTAACGGTTCTAAAACCTATCTCAAACTTCATAATTAGTTTGGTTTTTTTTTAAATAAATAATTAGTGGAAAAAGATTTGGAACTCCTCAGAAGCGAAAGACTTGAGTGGGCCGAACATGTTTTGTTATTTTTTTAAAATAAAAATTCCTCTTCTTCTTCTTTTCTACTTCTTCTTTCCATCCTCATTTGCCTTTCAGCGTGGATGTGAGAAATAATTTGCTGTCTTTTGCTCTTCTGTTCGCGAGTGCTGCTGTTATGTTTCTTAGTGTTTCTAATATTCTGTTAATCCATTTTTTTGTGGACGACCCTTGGCTTTGGTGTTATGTTTGTGCTTGTGGTATGTAGTGCTGCTGTTATGTTTCTTAGTGTTTCTAATATTCTGTTAATCCATTTTTTTGTGGACGACCCTTGGCTTTGGTGTTATCGCAATGTTTATAGAGGGCTCGTTGTGTTGTGTTTTGATCACTCTGGCTTGTCACGTGGCCAAACCATTTTATTTGTTGTTTTTGTATATATTCTGTGACTGGGGTTGTTCCTATCTTTTTTTTCCATTGGGTAATGGAGAATAAGGCTTTTACCTCTCTTAGCATTTCGCTTCATTAGTCTGCTCGTGTGGCTACCGGGGCCCCCACGGTGATAGGAGAAAAGAATAGTCACTTTTACCTGCCACACGTGTCGTAAGAGGCGACTAAGGAGGTTTGGAACTATCGTCTGTATAATCGAGTAGGACATATACAGAGCGACCTTGTTAACGGAATATATCTCTTTATTTTGGAAAATGCTGTGACAAGTTGTGGAGCAGATATGGAGAATTCCTGACAGCAATTAAACTGGTTCCATGGATTGTTGTTGACGGGTTGCCACGAATTGATGCGGGCATGTTGCCCTTTGACTCATTTGATGTGGCGGGTCGTAATGGCTTTCTTGGCATTCCCGACTCTTACTGGAGAATTTGGAGTTCGTCTATCCCAGACTATGCTGGGAAACTACTAGTCCAACTAAGAGGTACAGGGGAGACCACGAGGAGGTAGAACTGCTAGGTCTTGGTCAGCTGACGGTGCGCCGACCCTGCTATTGCAACCACAGGTCGCAGGCGCTTCTGTTCCCCCTGGATCCATGGATAGAATGGAATAGAATAATCTGTCGATACAAACAAAGAATCATTCACTGATTAAGCGCTGACTTTTGAAAAAACAAGAAGTCACACCACTATGAGCATCAAGTTTAATCAAACAAAAACTGCGAATGTTAGATACGTTTTTACCGGAAGGAGCGCAATGTGCAACTTGCTGTAAACTACAACATTACGCAACTACACCCACTGCATCTTTGTAAAAGCGGGCGATGAGGAGAAGTAGTCGACGAGCGAACGAGGAAGAAAAGAAACAACAAGAAGAAAACAATTTCAGCACTGCCATAGCCAACATGGTAATGTAAACTTGATCAAATAGATCTATTTAAAGAAAATTAGGACAAAATATAATGGAGAGAGTTAGAGATTATTCACACGTGAGGGACACGCAAATCATATGGCCAGTACTTTATGCAAATAAGCCACTATTTCAACACACAGGGTGATAGCTTAAAAGATAATGTAATCGAATAGGGGGTAAAAAAAATAAATTGTAATGATTCCTAGAAATAAACACAGAAAGATAGTACAAAAAAATGGACATAAAGACAAATAGCCCATGCGTAGGCAACCGGTTCAGACAGTAAAATAAGAGTTCTAATATATGGAACTGAATAATAATATTGTGCAGAAAATATCTCAAAACTCGGCTGTTAATCTACATAAACATCTCGTGTAGCCCTAGCTGTCATATGAACTAGCTCTATTACTCTCGGTCAACACAAAATGACCTGGTTTAAGAAGCAAGACATCTGATACAGATTCCAAAAATTAACTGGGAGATCGTGTCGTCTCTGTTAATTTCAGAAACGAAGTAGGTGACCCCAAGACCACATACCGGTGGCAGTAATGACTCCACAAGGAAATAGCAACAGGAAATAAGGGGCAAACCCTGCTTTCCAGGAAGACCCGGGTGGTAAAATGTTCAACGTTTGAGATCTAATTGGGCAGGGAATGCCGCAGTTGTGCCCATGACGTTATCAACATTTAGGTTCATGACGTTGTTTAGACACAAACTCAACCACAAGATCGTGTTTTCGTCACAGGCGGGTCCGTCTTCAGAGGTATCGCAGTAGTTGAGGTTTTGTTGCTTACCTCCATGAGAAGACAACTGATAAAAGATATGCTGGATACACGACCAGTGTTACTGTCTTCGTGTATTGAAGTGACGTGATTGACAGCAAGAGCATCAACAAATACATAACTCAACACAGTTGATTGTCACTAATATATTAGTTGATTTTCTCATTTGTGTCTTGCTATAAAGATAAAACAAACATGATTCTTCTATTACGTATTCAATGTTATTAAAAGAAGCTGTGACTTAAAATTATAAAGCATTTATGGTAAAAAAAAAAAAAAATTATTGCACCCACAGAAACTCTCATATTGTCAATTTCTTCGATATTTTTATAACGCGCATTAACTACTAAAATAACATTCATACATAAACATTTACTAATGTGAGATGAAATCGTATGACAGGGAACAGCTGGCTGAGTTCACTTTCTGTGTGGTTTCGCCTTATGTCTTTTGGCGCATGCTGAGACTGCTATGATGGGAACTACAGTTACCTTTCTTTGTTTGGGAGATAAGTTAGTAATTCGGATGGTTTCAGTGGCACGGGCGGTTGTGCAATTACGGATTTAATTCGTTTGCAGTGATACTGGGGCCTTCCATAACCATAAACACTTACTTTAGCTAGACATGAATGTTTTGTTTGTGCTATCACAAATTGAAACCACTTCCATCAAATATCACTTTTAAGAATGAGGGGAGTGTTTTAAACTCAGAACATCTTCATCCATAAACAGCAAAATGTCCAAGATTTGAATTAAAATGTCAATTTGCAATGAAAAGAAACAGTTTGTGTGAAGGAAACTCCAAATAGTTTTGTTTTTTATGAGGTTTTTTTTCTTGTATAAAATATTGCATTTGAAATATGTGCGTTAGATACGTCACTCTATTTATCGGTTCAGTTATTAATTGTGTCGAATATATCTACAGTACTCCTGTGAACATATGTCTTGTCACTTCTGTTTGTCACTCAAGTGATTATTGAATGTAAACTGCATTACTTTGTAATAAAGTTTGAGTTTAAATTTCACTCCCGCTGTGACTTAGTTCACTGGCCATATTTCATTGTCTTATAGCAAAGAACAAAAGGCGAGTTTCTTTGGAAATCACGAACATCAGCCCAACATCGAGACTCAAATCAGAAGTTGAACACTCAGAAGAAACAAACTTTCCAAGGAATATCAATGGCCTCAGTGAACGTAATTCAGTGACGTGGAAGGGAAATTACAAGTGTAACACTTTCTCAGCCTTCTCGTTTGGTTGAGACATTTCACTGCTAACAAATTACAAGTGTAACACTTTCTCAGCCTTCTCGTTTGGTTGAGACATTTCACTGCTAACAAATTACAAGTGTAACACTTTCTCAGCCTTCTCGTTTGGTTGGAACATTTACTGCTAACAAATTACAAGTGTAACACTTTCTCGGCCTTCTCGTTTGGTTGGAACATTTCACTGCTAACAAATTACAAGTGTAACACTTTCTCTGCCTTCTCGTTTGGTTGGGACATTTCACTGCTAACAAATTACAAGTGTAACACTTTCTCGGCCTTCTCGTTTGGTTGGGACATTTCACTGCTAACAAATTACAAGTGTAACACTTTCTCGGCCTTCTCGTTTGGTTGGGACATTTTACTGCTAACAAATTACAAGTGTAACACTTTCTCAGCCTTCTCGTTTGGTTGGGACATTTACTGCTAACAAATTACAAGTGTAACACTTTCTCGGCCTTCTCGTTTGGTTGTGACATTTTACTGCTAACAAATTACAAATGTAACACTTTCTCAGCCTTCTCGTTTGGTTGGGACATTTTACTGCTAACAAATTTAAAGTACAACACTTTCTCAGCCTTCTCATTTGGTTGGGATATTTTACTGCTAACTTCGTTGACTCCAATTATTTTCACGTGACTTGCTCCATTACCGCGTATCTTCCAGTAACTCTATTAAACTAGAAGAATACTTTCTTTCCTAGGGTCATTGTCAGTTCAGTGAAAAACACGACAGAAGGTTGCACGAATGTGTTTTTGTCAGGGTCGCTCCTTAATTCACTACAACCATCTGTTTACCTTTTCAGTCACGCATTAATAGCGTACTTTAATCTATTTAATTAACGATGCATGTTTTTTGTCTGCATATGCTCTATTTCGAATCTGTCTTTGCAACAAGTGGGAGCCGGGATAGTTCAGTGGTTAGTGAACTGGATTACAAAGGACAAGAGGTAGGGTTCGATCCCAACCGACGGCTTCCGGTTAACCCAGCTTTTAATGAGTACCGGATTTTTTTCTGAGAAAGTAAAACGATACGGGCGTAATACTGACCACATAACCCCAAAACTCATGTGCCGTTTCTGTAAAATGTATGGGCGCTAACATTATATTCCCTATACGCCACTTGGCGTGACGGGGGTACTTTACTTTCTTTTTGCAACAATTGCGTGTGTTGTAGAACAGCGAATCCACCGAGCAATCATTGTGATATATTGTTATTTCGAAAAATGTAACCAGGCTTGCTGCACTGACAGTAGGGCGGTCATAGGTCACGGCACTTGCTTGGATTTATATACCGGAGTTCATGGTAATGAATTGTCCAGGAAGACTCTATACATGGGATATTGAGACGGTACAAATTCAAGCTTAATTGAGGTCCCTCGGGGCTACTTTCTCCAAAGAAGATGAAACAACGCGGTAGACTAATATCCCGCTTCCAAATCTAACGATTTCAGATCGGTGGTTGAGACAGGCAGAGTGTTGAACAGACTATGTGGGTGGCCACGAATAACTCATCATCATCAAGTACCGGGCCTGCTGGCGTGGGTGATCATGTCTCACCACAACTTCGATCACGACAGTTATTTATTATTTCTGTTGTTGACATTCTGCCAAGCCATTCTCTTAAATTGTCTGGTATTTGTTCTCTTTGCTTTCCTCTATTTCTTCGTCCCTCAATTTTCCCAGTTGTTACAGTACATTCCAGTTGATCTCTTCTCATTACATGGCCAAAAAAATGATGATTGTTTCTTGCTAATATTGGAAATTGGCTCTCTTTTTGCTTTGGCCTCTTTCAGAACGTTTTCATTACTCTTCTTAGCTGCCCATGGTATTCTCAACATTCTTCTGTAAAACCACATTTCTACAGACTCCAGTGATTTTCTTGTTTGTTGTCCTATAGTCCATGATTCACATCCATATGTTAACACTGACTCTACATAACATTTAAGAACTCTTTTTATGAATAACTCATAGCCAACATAAAATAGGAACGATCAATCCCTGTGTTAACATTGCGCTGCCTGTTGAAAATGGTAACAGAGGAGTCGTAACGTTCTGACTGTAGTGACACTGCCTCATACTATCAAAAATAAACAAACAAATGGAATATCTCTTGGTAGAATTGCAACCAGTTCATGGCGTACACCCAAACATCATGAGCATTAATGTCTTGGCTATATGAACATTATTTGATTTCACAGCTTCTGTATTCTCAATCACTGATAACACTGCACCGTCAACAACACGCTACGCGTCTATGGCTTTCTAAAATAGGCGATGTTCTCACTGATAAAAAAAGTAAAGAGCCCCCGTCACGCCAAGTGGCGTATAGGGAATATGGTGTTAGTGGCCATCAATTTTACAGACCTTCAGCACATGATTTTTGGGGTAATGTGGTCGGTATTACGCCCGTGCCGCTTTACTTTCCCAGAAAAAATTCCGGTACCCATTTAAGGATGGGTGAACCCAGAAGCCGTCGTTTGGGATCGAACCCTACCTCTTGCCCTTTGTTCTCACTGATATGCCACAACATTACAACACAGTTTCTCATTGTCAGCACGTGATCAAAGCACGAATCTGTAGTACCTCCACATCGCCATCAAAGCACATCTGTAGTACCTCCACATCGCCATCAAAGCACATCTGTAGTACCTCCACATCGCCACACGTAACATATTGGCGTCGGACAGAAAAGAGGAGAGACTAAGAGAGAGCGAGAGGGAGAGAGAAGGACAATTATATTTGGTATGTACATTTGAAACAGTAATACATAAACAAATAACACAGGCTGATCTAGGCTACAGTGAAAAATGTTTCAATGTCCTATTTTACAAATTTAGACCTAAACCGGATTTAAATATGCGATAGACCGGTTCTGTCAAATGGACCAGCAGTTGCGCATGGTTGGATGAGACATTTTGTTTTCTTGAACTTTCATGACAGGCCTTACCTTGATTGGTCTGATAACCAGGACCGTCTCAATGAACACGGTTGGTGCCGTGGCGTCACCTCCTACAGTCCCCATCGTTGACGACGTACCTGGAGTTGATCAAAATATCACAGATGTAATTGAAGTAAATAAGAAAAGAAAACATGTCATGTGTTCAGCAATTTGACACAGGATCACCAACAGAACAACACAAAAATCAAACTAGGAATACACTACAGCCGCATGTTTCGGCGCTTTGGACCTCATTGTTGAAGAAAAACAAAAATTAAAAGCCAAGACTGCCATTATTTCACTACCCTCATCAAGTACCATGCCTGATGTTGTATGTGATCATGTCTCTCCACAACTTTCGATCTCGACAGTTATCTATTACTTCTGTTGTTGACCTTCTGCCAAGTCATACTCTTAAGCTGTCTGGTATATTTTATCTCTGTTTCCTCTATCTTTGTCCCACAACGTTTCCAGTTGTAACAATATATTCCAGCTGTTCCCTTCTCGTTACATGGCCAAAAAATGATGAATAGTTTCTTTCAAATATTTAAATTGGCTCTCTTTTTGCTTTGGCCTCTTTCAGAATGTTTTCATTACTCTCCTTACCTGTCCATGGTATTTTCAACATTCTTCTGCAAAACCACATTTCTACAGACTCCAGTGATTTTCTTGTCTGTTGTCCTATTGTTTATGATTCACACCCATATGTTAAGACTGACATACTGGTCACTCACCTACCTGTGTACATTTCTCAGAATTTGTTGGCCAAACAAGTAATCTGCTCAAAAGATACAGCAAAATGAAAGTGGAAACAGCGATAAAAGGCAGGAGTTTGAGATGGATAGGTCTGTGGCTGAGCATGCTCTGGCTATTCTGACTTAATCAAACGCAAAAAGAAAGACTGGAAATGATACAGAACAATGCTATACACATCATTCTTGGATGCGCAAAAAATAAAAACAACAACAACAACACAGTCAACGTTTCTTCTTGATTTTCCCACCATGAAAGACAAGACAAAAATGTGTTTGAGTTCGCGTCTACCATTGAGTCAGCGCTGACACACAACACCCACTGCACATTGAGATCAAGAGTCAGAAAGGTGGCAGGTTAAAGAGTGAGAAATCTTGAATGGGTCAGGTGTTCTACACACTCGTTCATTTGAGGACCTGAGACCTGTAGAACCTGATGACGTATGGGTGCGAGGTCAAGCAAAGTGATCTATGTCTTCTCAGTGTGCATCAATCTGAACAGAGAATGTAGAAAACTAAACTCATTTGACGTGGAAGTAGAAGTACAGGCTTTGAGAGTGTTCCAGCCACTGCGCTGGTTTAGAGGACATTTTTTTTTCGTTCGCCAGCTTTTTACTCTGACGAAGTCCCTAGAGACTAGGAACTGAATTTTGCCTGTTAATCCATTTTTCCATGGCAACCGTGTGCACAGGGGTCCCTCGCCGCAGGGGCATGAGTAATCCCACTTCGGAGGTACTCATATTTTTCCATCGATGAGTAATTGACGTTTCAAGCCAGGCCTCGCTGCTGAAACCAGGGGTAGTTGCCGCAAAGAGAAATCATAAATAAAAATCCCAACCGGTGTAGCGGGATTTGAACCCGCAACCTCTCTGTCTCGAGGCCGGCGTCTTGCTCGAGACCAACCAGCCCCCCGTTTGGAGGAAATATCAGGACACACACGCAAACACAAACACTGACCACGTGATCAACTCATCATGTGTCATGGTGTTGTCCTTGCCCTCCATCATGAAACAGGATAAATAGCAAGTTTGCATGATCACAATGAATGTTGAAGAAGATTATTTGTAAAGTAGTTATATTCAAAGATGGGTCTATTTTTGGTCACATAGACAGACCTCGTTGGCTTTCATAGCTCAGGTCGGGGGAGAATTATCTAGGAAGAAAGCGATGTAGGGGACCTCGGTAGCCTAGTTTGAAAACCACCCGACTGAACTGCCAACGTTTGGACAACCCGTGTTCGATTCCCGATGGAAGCAGTGTGTGAGTTCTACTCGTGGTTGGAAAAAAAAAATACCCCTGCGGTCGACCCAGCTGCAGACAGAAATGGGTACCAGGGTAGTACTCTGGGAAGGTGATGAATGCCGCTCGCATCGTGAGTTTCGATGCTTGAAGCGACACTATCCAGAAGTCTATGAACATTTCTGGATAGGCGGCCGAGCACATGGGTGAAAACTCGCGTGCTAAGACGCCGATTCAAGTCTCGTACATCACCTTTACCTTTACAGCGATGTGTTTGTCTTGATTACAAGTAGTTTGACAACAGAGATCGTGGTAGTAACTAATGCAATTGAGACACAGATTTCTACCCTCGTGTTCTTTCTATGTGGTTTAGTGAGTATGCCCAGAAAAATAGAATTGGCTTTGTTCGAAGGAAGTAGTTAGTGGCTGTACCCTCTGAAAAAAGGACTAATCAAAATGTGATTCCTTTTTTATGCCAGAACATTTGGGTGTAGGGGACAATGAACAAGTAGACATAATTGCTGGGTTAAGAAGTATTGTGGAGAATTGACGCGCAGACAGACTTTATGCTGATTTGTGTGGCATATCTCAATTGATAGACAATAGAGAGAAATACCGAGGAAGGGATCTCAGCCCTTATGGAGTTGTCCGACGTTAAAAGTGGTCGTCAACTAACTTCTGTGCGCTCACTCGTTAAAGGCATTGATGCGCTTCTGTCGTAGTTTACGAAATCCCCGGTATGTGCAACTTCCGGTCTGACACATCCATCTTCAGCATGAATAGATTTATTGAACAATTTTTTTCCCTGTTAGAGGTCATACGTTGGTCATCATTTTTCGATCTTAAACTGTCAAGGGGCCTTATTCTTGGTTATTGATTTTGTATATCCAACATGTACTGAGAATTGTCCTCAGACTGCTTGTGTGAAATGATAATAGTCCTAATATTTAATTTTCTGGAATGGGACACTGAGATCTATAATAGAGCCCACAAGCCCAAACAACTCTCGCGTATCCTTAGTTTTGTATTTCTGGTGTATTCAATGGACAACGAACGTTGCCTAGACTGCCGAAGACTATTCTGACTTTTGTTTTATTTTTGTATCTCCGCTGGTTTCCTGTACCTGGCGTTGCAATGATTGCCAATTATGTGAATGTGTTTATTGCTAATTTTCTTTCTCAATCATTTATATTTACTGTATCGCCGTAACTAGTTTGTTTTCTCTTAAATATGCTCAGAATAAATTAGAAAGCCATCACAAGTTAGCCGTCAGTCAATTATTCGGTTGGTCAGTTAGTGAATCTAGTTTAGTTTGTTGGTTGGTTGGTTTGTTGGTTGGTTGGTTGGCTGGCTGGCTGACTGGTTGGTTGATTGGTTGGTTGGTTGGTACACGGTATTTTGGTATTCTCTGTCCTATATGTTCTGTCATTTATGCATCCAGGAGTTATTGAGTTATTTGCGGGTCATCATCATTGCACTCCGAACGTGTCCCTAGGTGCTCAGATCTTCTGCTGTCAGCAAGTCTCGCAATGTCCAACGACTGACGACTCCATTTAAGAATAATGCGCACAGCCATTTTCTGTATCCTTTCCACATGGAAATGGCTAGGAGTCATAGGATAACCAGGCCATAGCAATCACGCAATATATCTATGAACAATAGCACTGTTCTAGCGTGGGACATTAGACATTAGACAAGAAAACAGAACAGAAAATTGAAGCCTTTGAAATGTGGATTATAGAAGAATAGGTAGAATTGGATGGAAACAAAAGATAACAAACGATGAAGTTTTAAAAACAAACTGAAAATAAAAAGAGAACTACTAAATACAATTAAGACAAGACAAATGAAATTTTTGGGGCATGTTAAAAGACACAACAGCCTACTAAAAGTAATATTGGAAGGAAAAATACAAGGTAAAAGAGACAGAGGCAGACCAAGACTAACATGGACGAGTAACATCAAAAGATGGACAAGTCAATCTATGTCAGCCGGCACCATCAAAGCAAGAAAAACAGAGTAGAATGGCGATCCATGGTAGCCAACCTTCGTTGCGGAGAAGGCACACGATGTTAATGATGATGAGCGTGGGAAACCTTATGGACAACAGCACTGTTCTAGCGTGGGAAACCCTATGAACAATAGCCCTGTTCTAGCGTGGGAAACCCTATGAACAATAGCACTGTTCTAGCGTGTGAAACCCTATGAACAATAGCCTTGTTCTAGTGTGGGAAACCTATGAAAAAGCATTGTTCTAGCGTGGGAAACCCTATGAACAATAGCCTTGTTCTAACGTGGGAAACCCTACGGACAATAGCATTGTTCTGTCGTTGGAAACCCTATGGACAATAATTGTTCTGTCGTGGGAAATCCTGTGGACAATAATCACGGTCAAGACAAGACAAAGACACTTTGCTTCCACCATAAAAGATGCTATAAGTTGTGACGACCACTGATGATTTTGTTGCTCTATGACAACTGAATGCACAAAGTCAATGTATGGTACGATCAGTCATCGTATAATTAACAAGACAGACAAAACCAAAACGCAGTGGTAATAGCTAGCAAAAAAAATAGTATTAGAACAAATTAAAGTAGAATAAACCTAAAGTAGAATAAAAATAAACATACCCAACAACAACAAAAACAGTAAAAAAAATTAATAAAACAAAGTTTTTTTAAAGTTATAATGTCAAATAATGAAATGAGATAATAAGTGTCGTTAATTCCATGACCGTCAAATCAGCCATAATAGGATTAAAGAAAGTAATTTTGATGTTTGTTTTGTGTGTTCTCCCCTGGGATGTAACACTTCTGTGCGTCATAGGTCATGGGCGGTGACCTTCAAGTCAAGGTAGTCAGTCACATGCTTATAGCCTAAGGCAGCCTGATGTTCACAGTGAATGAGCTGCAGTCAATTAGCTGACGTTTTGACGTCGCGATCAGTAAGCAAGAGCTGATGAATATCTTTCTCTCTTTTGTGTTGCACGATTTTTTTTTCAAGATCTGTGTATATTTTGACTTAATAAGTAGTTCATGCAATATGCGCAAAACATAATTTAATTTACAAAAGTGAGTTGTAAAAATAAACAAATTAATATTCATATTTTTAGACAAAATAAGACAAAGACAAGACATACATTTTAGCTTTCATCAAATTAATTTAAATATTATTATTCACTTCATGTACTTATCAACATATTCAAAATAAAATACTTATGAGAACCAATCTTTGACTTCATTATATTCATGATATAAAACAACTGTTCCCAAACAACTGTTCTGTTGGAGCTGATATATATGCGCTACAAGGGAAAGAAGCACCTGGGGGTACGTGCACTCATGGCTCCCACGTTCACATGTCTGGGAACCCCTGATGATATAATATATGATATAATACCTTGCAATAACACTAACACAAGCTGACTAGCCAAATAGTCAAAGTAAACGTCATAACGAGAAAAAAGATAATGGGATGATATAATACCTTGCAACAACACAAGCTGACTAGCCAGTCACAAGACACGCCATAGCGAGAAGCAAGTGGGATGATATAATGCCTTGCAATAACACAAGTTGACTAACCAAACAGCCACAAGACACGCCATAGCGAGAAGCAAGTGGGATGATATAATGCCTTGCAATAACACAAGTTGACTAACCAAACAGCCACAAGACACGCCATAGCGAGAAGCAAGTGGGATGATATAATGCCTTGCAATAACACAAGTTGACTAACCAAACAGCCACAAGACACGCCATAGCGAGAAGCAAGTGGGATGATATAATGCCTTGCAATAACACAAGTTGACTAACCAAACAGCCACAAGACACGCCATGGCGAGAAAAAGATAATGGGATGATATAATACCTTGCAGCAACACAAGCTGACTAGCCAAATAGTCACAAGACACGCCATAGCAGGAAGAAACTCCGATGGTATAATACCTTGCAACAACACAAGCTGACTAGCAAATCACAAGACACGCCATAGCGAGAAGAAAGTGGGATGATATAATACTTTGCAACAACACAAGCTGACTAGCCAAACAGCCACAAGACACGCCATATCGAGAAGAATGTGGGATGATATAATGCCTTGCAATAACACAAGTTGACTAACCAAACAGCCACAAGACACGCCATAGCGAGAAGAAAGTGGGATGATATAATGCCTTGTAATAACACTTCAGTAATAAAGAAAAGACAATGGTCATATGTTGGACATGTGATGAGAAGAGATAATAACCGAATAGCAAAGTAAGCCCTCATGTGGGAAACAACAGGTAAGAGAAAAAGAGGAAGACCCAGAGAGACACTGAGAAGAACATTGCTGAGATAGGCAAAAGCAGCAGGAATCGGCTCCCTCAATGAGATAGAGCTGCTTGCACAGAACAGTGACAAATGGCGAGATTTGATAAAATATCTTTAAAAGAATTGAAAACTGCTAGAACAAAAATCAGATAAGAGAAGGAGTATCTTAGTCTACGCCCTATGGGCCGGCTACGGCTCGAAAGGTCAATAGATAGAATAGCACAACCTGACTAACCAAACAGCCACAAGACACGCCATAGCGAGAAGAAAGATGGTGGGATGATATAATACCTTGCAACAACACAAGCTGCCAGTCACAAGACATGCCATAGCGAGAATCCTCAAGCTCTCTCGACATCGGAGAGAAGAGGAGAAAACACTCCTCCCTCCCCCCACCCCCCACACATCAAAACTGGCATTACGAGAGAAGGATGATGATTTAAATGATGGTAATAATGATGATGAAAATGTCCATTCTTTGTTATCTAATTGTGTGCCTGTTTACGGCTATAGCTTTCATTTTACAATTTTTTTCCTGACGTCATGTTTACATAAATTGTAAAATTTCATTTTCTGACATCATAGCCATATTCATCATAAAGATTTAGTTGCTATTTTGCCAATATCAGAGCGTTATTAATAAACTTTATTACTAAATAGCTTAGCTCTGTTGCTTATTGTAATATTCATGTAACGTAGCTAGTACTGTCATAAGTTATCACATACCACTCAGATAAGATTGTACGTTACATATTACATTGTAACTGCTGTTGTAAATTATCGCGTCCTTTTACATTTTTATTTCTTTTATCTACAATCGAATATTGGTGGTTCTAGCTGGTTTCAGACGTCGATAAACAATTTTAATTCTATTTTTTTTCTTATACGACAGACACTGACCAATTATAATTATTATTTTTCCCCATAAGATAGACACTGAACAATTATAATTATTATTTTTCCCCATAAGATAGACACTGAACAATTATAATAATCATTTTTCCCCATACGATAGACATTGAACAATTATAATTATTATATTTCCTCATACGACAGACACTGAACAATTATAATTATTATTTTTCCCCATACGACAGACACTGAACAATTATAATTATTATTTTCCCCATACGACAGACACTGAACAATTATAATTATTATTTTTCCCCATACGACAGACACTGAACAATTATAATTATCATTTTTTCCTCATACGACAGACACTGAACAATTATAATATTATTTTTCCCCATACGACAGACACTGAACAATTATAATAATTATTTTTCCCCATACGACAGATATTTAACTATTATAATTATCATTTTTCCCCATACTACAAACATTGAACAATTACAATTATAATTTTCCCCCATACTTCAAACAATAAACAATTATGATTATTATTTTTCCCTATACAACTGACATTCAGCTATTAAAATTATCAAGCCCCGTATATGCTAACGTAGAGGACTTCAAAACGTTATCTTCGCATTTGTTTTTATCATTTCTATTGGTGACTTCCTAGCAATCCATTCTCTTATCAGTTTCTGTTATCTTTCATTTCTGTCTTCTCTCATCTCTTCTTTCCTCAGTTTTTTCATGTTTCGCAATATTCTTTTCTCATTCATCGACTGACCAAATTACGATTGTTTGCTTCAGATATTGGTAATAAGATTTTTTTTTATATAACGTTGGTGTCTTTTAGTGCGTCTTCTGTAATCTGTTTACTTATGCTGGTATTCTCAGCATTCTTCTGTGTAGCCACATTGTTATGACCTCCAACAACATTAGACATTAAAATCATCATCATCGGGTGCCATCTCCGCAACGAAGGTTGGCTACCATGGAGCGCCATTCTGCTCTGTCTCTTGCTTTGATGGTGCAGATTATCATATGCTGATTTGTCCATCTTTTGATGTTACTTGTCTATGTTAGTCTTGGTATGCCTCTGCCTCTTTTACCTCATATTTTCCCTCAAGATTACTTTTAGTAGGCTGTTGTGTCTTTTAACATGCCCAAAAATCGCGTTTGTCTTGTTTGAATTGTGTTTAGTAGTTCTCTTTTCATTTTAGTTGTTTTAAGACTTTATCATTTGTTTACTTTCTTTTTTTTCCCATCCAATTCTACCTATTTTTCTATATATCTACATCTCAAAGGTTTCAATTCTCTATTCTGTTTTCTTGTCTAATGTCCATGTTTCTGCACCATATAGGAATACTGAGAAGATGTAACATTTTGCAATTCTTAGTTTTAGCCCTAGTGTTATTTGTTTTGATGTCAGTATATTTTTCATGACATTAAATTACTTTTTGCCATTCCTATTATTTTGTTTACAAGGAGCCAGACAAGGCTGTGTTCTGTCGCCGGATTTGTTTTCACTTTACAGCGAATATTATATGAGATCAATAGTGGACAAAAAAGGAATTGAAGTCAACGGTCACAACATAAATAATTTGCGATATGCGGATGACACATTCTAAATAGTAGAGACAGAGAATGAACTACAAGAAATGATAGACATAATAGTAAAAGAAAGCAACAAGAAAGGTATCAGTCTGAATAGTAAGAAAACAGAAGTAATGGTTATATCGAAGAAACAATCATCACCACCATGCAGCATAAAAATAAACTGGACAAATTTGAAACAAGTGCAACGCGTCAAATACTTGGGCACAATAATAACATCGGATGGAAGATGCACCACGGAAATAAAAAGCAGAATAGTTCAGGCCAAAATAGCATTTCAGAAAATGAAAAATATCTTATGTAACAAATCTATGTCAATAGAAATTAGAAAGATAGTTCATTGGTGCTGTTTAGAGCCAATTCTGACCTATGGAAGCGAATCGAATCATGGACAGTAGACAAACAAATGAAGAGACGAATAGAGGCCACAGAGATAGGATTTCTCAGAAGAATGTTGAAAGTTCCCTGGACAGCTAAAAAAAACCAATGAGGAAGTTCTCAAAGAGGCCAACACAAAAAGACAGCTCCTAAAAAACATCAGAAAGAAACAATCAACATTTTTCGGGCACATCATGAGAAGAGGAAAGTTGGAATACTTGGTTACAACTAGCTAAATAAAAGGAAAGAGAGATCGCAGACGACAGAGAGAGAAAATACTGGATAGCTTGGTGTCATGGCATGGAAAACAATCAACAAAAGAACTGATACGATGCACTGTAGATAGAAGATTGTGGAAGGACATGATCGCCTACGCACATGATGATGATGATGATGATGAAAATGAGTACGTTCTTATGCCCTTGCCCTACACACCAGCTCTCGTACTGTCGCAGCTGCAACGCTGTGTGCGTTGAGATCGTTTGCCCCATTCACTGCCTCGCTCACTGTTGTAGCTACAGCCATGTGAACGTTCAGATTCTTTGCCACATCTAGTGACTCGCTCACTGTCATAACTATAACGCTGCCAACGTTGAGATTCTTTACCCCATCCACAACTCGCTCACTGTCGTAACTGTAACGCTGTTAGCGTTGAAATTCTTTGTCCCACCCAGTAACTCGCTCACTGTCGTAACTATAACTTTGCCAACGTTGAGATTCTTTGCCCCATCCAGTAACTCGCTCACTGTCGTAACTATAACGCTGCCAACGTTGAGATTCTTTACCCCATCCACAACTCGCTCACTGTCGCAACTATAACGTTGCCGGCGTTGAGATTCTTTGTCTCATCCACAAACTCGCTCACTGTCGCAACTATAACGTTGCCAACGTCGAGATTCTTTGTCCCATCCACAAACTCTCTCACTGTCGTAACTATAACGTTGCCAACGTTTTAGGTTCTTTACCTATCCAGTAACTTGCTCACTGTCGTAACTATAACGCTGCCAGCGTTGAGATTCTTTGCCCCATCCACAACTCGCTCACTAAACTTACTAAAACGCTGCTAGCGTTCCTATAAACCACGGCACTTACAGGTAATTTAATAATGTCTGTTTCCAGCGCGTTTTTTCCTTCTAAAATAGCTTGCACAGTTAGGAACATACATCAAGTAATTTATGTGCTAAAAATAAGCACAGAACCTCATTCCAGGTTCAGGTAGCTGAAGATGGCGAGTTTTGCATCCGAGGACGTGCCGAGGTTTCAAGTTAGTGTCGGGGTGAGAGAGAAATATGGAGGTGAATGTGTTATGTCTCTATTTTGCTTGCGATTAGCTGCCTCCAGAAACTATTCCTGGATTTCGTAGAATCCTATTGTTAAGCTGGTTAATCTTGAAACACAAGCAGAGATTTAAAAAACAATTGTGATGGAGGAGAAACCGCACAACGATTTGAAGATTTAGAATAACATATTGACCCTAGCCGAGGAAGTAGAATTAAACGTTGTACCGAAAATAAATGGGCATATGTATAAAGGTGTGACGTGTGCTTGCTCTCACATTCAGAATTCGCGTGTCATTAAAGCAACATCATTGGAAAAGCGGTCAGGGGAGAAAAAGACTACACTAGAAATGAGGAGAAAAATTAATGGACTGGGAATTAAATAGGCATTGAGAGAGATAGACAGAAGAAAAAAAACTACACCAGGAAGGAATGCATGAAGTAAAAGGGGGAAAAAAGTCACACCGAGAAGGAAAAATAAGAAATGAAAGCTTTATTGTGAAGAAAACATAGAGGAAAAACTATAACAGGAAGGAGAGAGAGAGTGGGTGAGAGAGAGAGAGGGGTGGGGTAGGGGAAGGGAAGGGAGGGAGAGATGTTGAAACGTCGTATGGGGAAGGGAAAACCAGAAGCTAAATCAACAGTGAAAGAGAAACAAACGACTGAGAAAACGTACCTATCACCTCATTTTGCAAATGAAAAAAGGATGGGAGGGGTTGGCGGCCTAAATGACGAATGAAGAAATGGTGGTGTGAAAATGAGAAATAATAAACAAAAAATACACAACGAATGGAGAGAGCGAAAGTAGGAGAGAGAGAGAGAGAGAGAGAGACTGAGTGAGAGAGAGAGAGCACAACTATAATACAAAAAAAGAAGAGAAACGAATAACTGCTATGCTGGGAATGAAAGGCACAAGGACAACCGCAAAAGAAAGAAACACATAAAAAAACTGCAGCATAACTGAACTAGTTTGGTAATGATTCTACCTGTCCTACGTTTGTTGTTCGTTGACCATTTAAGGAATTGTCTCTTGAACCTCTTCATCGTTCGCTCTAATGGACGTTAAGTGGCGCAGATGCGTTGTGTTGACATCTGGTATGAGCGTCTACTTCATCCATGGATGCTGGAGAGCTAACCCTAGGAACGGGATAACCAATCAACATATTAGCAGCAAATGCCAAAGCTGTGAGACCGCCAAACGAAGCTTTCATCAAATTACTCGCTAATGAACATATTTTACTTCTATCTCCTCACTTGTTCGCCGCTTGCTTCTTTTTTTTTTTTTTATCAACTCTCTCCTATTTTCTTCTATTATTCTATTCATCTTCTATTTCTCTTCACCTTTTTCATTATCGTCTCTGGCACATATGTTACATTGTCGTAATTCACAGAAAGCCAGCTATGCACAGACAAAATTAAATGTAAACACCCGGTTTGCTTATCCTAACCTTTTTTTTTCTTCTTTTTTTTTTGATTTTGCCAGCTTTTACCGCTGACGAAGTCCCTAGAGACTAGAATTGAGTTTTGCGTGTTAATCCGTTTTTTCCCTGGCAGCCGTGTGCACAGGGGTCCCTCGCCGCACAGCAGATAACTCCGTCTTCGGAGGTACTCATACATTCTTCTGTCCATTAGTAATAGACGTTTCAAGCCGGGCTTCTCTGCTGAGACCAGGGATGGTTGCCGCAGAGAGAAATCATAAATAAACATTCTAACTGGTGCAGCCGGGATTTGAACCCACAACCTCTCTGTCCCGAGTCTTGCCTCGCGACCAACCAGCCGCCCTATCCTATTCGATCCCTATTTTAATAGCAGGACCGAATAGCCATTTTCCAAAGACTTCAAACAGCTCGTTCGCTACATCTTAAGTTCATGTCCATTTTTTGTTTACTGCCCTCATTGAAGAATATTATGAAAGTAGCAGCCAGTTCAAAGTTCATCGCTTCACCTCTCATTTGACAGATGATGTTGATGCTACTTTAAATATATAAACTTACTTGTGTACTGTGTACACCACGGGGATAGTTTATTTTGTATACATTTCTTCCACTATAAAGTGAAGGCGATCAAGTGAAGCGACCTGATATCAAATAGCAGTAGCTGCCAGTGATTTGGTCATCTCGTTATTTTCTCTACACAAACTTTGTTAGATGTTCAAATTTAGCGCTTTAGTGCAACCTTATTGTTCAAATAAACGAACAGTATTTTACTAAACTATTCAACCTCATGGTATATCATGTATAAGGGAGCCGCGATAGTTCAGTGGTTAATGAACTTGACCACTAAGGACAAGAGGTCGGGTTATATCCTGATTAACGACTTCCAGGTTCACCAGCCTTAAATGGGTTGTGGATTTTTTTCTGGGAAAGTAAAGCGGCACGGACGTAAAACCGATCACTTTATCCGAAAAATCAAGTCCCGAAGGTCCATAAAAACCATTGTCACTAACACCATATTCCCTATACGCCTCATGGCGTGACGGGGCTCTTTACATACTTATATCATGTACACGCTATTATTTAAAATACGAGTTTAACCATCATGTAAAAGCTATTATTTAAAATACGAGTTTAACCATCATGTACAAGCTATTATTAAAAATACGAGTTTAACTATCATGTACAAGCTATTATTTAAAATACTAGTTTAATCATCATGTACAAGCTATTATTAAAAATACGAGTTTAACCATCATGTACAAGCTATTATTTAAAATACGAGTTTAACCATCATGTAGGCCTACAAGCTATTATTTAAAATACGAGTTTAACCATCATGTACAAGCTATTATTTAAAATACGAGTTTAACCATCATGTACACGCTATTATTTAAAATACGAGTTTAACCATCACGTTTACAAACGATGATTTTACGAAGTGCATTTTCATACCTGATTCTTTGTAAAGATTAACTAACCCAAAGTTATATATAATACTAAATTGTTGTTTTATTTGTCAAACTGTGTAGAGATGAAACCAGTCTTCCATAATCTATGAGTAAAGATGTAAAAGAAACCAGTCGTATCTTGCAAATCTCTGCGAATTTTATGTTTATATGTTTCTTTTAACTACCGGTATATTCATGAGCGATATCATGACGCCACATAAGTAGTCCTACTTTCCCAGCTCTTATCTATTACCCATTTTCAGAAACCGGGTGAACACCAAACATCGTCATCATCATCATCAAGTGCCATGCCTGCTAACGTATAACGTAGGTGATCATGTCTCTCCACAAACTTCGATCTCGACAGTTGTGTATCATTTCTTCCTCTGCCAAGACATTCTCTTAAGCTGTCTGGTATCTTTTCTCTTTGCTTTCCACTATCTCTTCGTCCCTCATCTTTACCAGTTGTCACAATATATTCCAGCTTTTCACCTTCTCATTACATGGCCAAAAAATTATGTTTGTTTCTTCTAATATTGGAAATTAGCTCTTTTTTTTGCTTTAGTATCTTTCAGACTGTTTTCATTACTCTTTTTAGCTGTGCATGGTATTCTCAACATTCTTCTGTAAAACCACACTTCTATAGCCTCTTGTGATTTTCGTGTTTGTTGTCCGGTTGTCCATGATTCACACCCATATATTAAAACTGAGCACCAAACAGTGACTTTTTTTTTTTAAGTCGCAAATGTCGCGATTTTGATCACAAGTCACTAACTATTTTGTCAGAAGTCACTAACTATTTTGTCAGAAGTCGCTTACCATTTTGTCAAAATTCACTAACTATTTTGTCAGAAGTCACTAACCATTTTGTCAGAAGTCACTTACCATTTTGTCAAAATTCACTAACTATTTTGTCAGAAGTCACTAACTATTTTGTCAAAAGTCACTTACCATTTTGTCAAAATTCACTAACTATTTTGTCAGAAGTCACTAACCATTTTGTCAGAAGTCACTAACTATTTTGTCAGAAGTCACTAACCATTTTGTCAGAAGTCACTAACTATTTTGTCATAAGTCACTAACTATTTTGTCAGAAGTCACTATTTTGTCAGAAGTCACTAACTATTTTGTCAGAAGTCACTAACTATTTTGTCAAAAGTCACTTACCATTCTGTCAGAAGTCACTAACTATTTTGTCAGAAGTCACTTACCATTTTGTCAAAAGTCACTAAACATTTTGTCAGAAGTCACTAACTATTTTGTCAGAAGTCACTAACTATTTTGTCAGAAGTTACTAACTATTTTGTCAAAAGTCACTTACCATTTTGTCAGAAGTCACTAACTATTTTGTCAAAAGTCACTTACCATTTTGTCAAAAGTCACTAAAAATTTTGTCAGAAGTCACTAACTATTTTGTCAGAAGTCACTAACTATTTTGTCAGAAGTCACTAACTATTTTGTCAAAAGTCACTTACCATTTTGTCAGAAGTCACTAACTATTTTGTCAAAAGTCACTTACCATTTTGTCAGAAGTCACTAACCATTTTGTCAGAAGTCACTAACCATTTCGTCAAAAGTCACTTACCATTTTGTCAAAAGTCACAAACCACTTTGTCACCGCGGCTCACTTTTATTTCAAATAGTTGTCGCTTTCTGCCTGGAGCTCACCCAATGACTTACTAAAGGAATGAATAGCCTTCTTCATCATCCGCCCTTAAATGGCGTTAAGTAGGCGTAGATGCGGTGTTGTGGTTGCACATGGGCTGTGTTATTTGCGCCTTTCAGCCTAAAACATCCAATTTCTCCGCGGCATTCTGAGCACCGGATTGCTTTCCCTCTACGACCCCTATTCGCTTGGCCAGATGGGATCGTTTTTTTTTTTTTTTATTTCCCCAGAAGCACGTCTGAGAAATGGAGCAGGCTCTGTTCACCTATCTCGACACAGCCAGCTGTGGATCGCAGACCGCGCTCAGCTCAGTTGTTTGTCGATCCTGACTCAGTCAACTGTGGGTCGCAGATCGCACTTATCTCAGTTGTTTGTCGATCCTGACTCAGTCAGCTGTGGGTCGCATATCGCACTTATCTCAGTTGTTTGTCAATCCTGACTCAGTCAGCTGTGAGTCGCAGACGGCACTCAGCTTATTTGCTGGACGGGCGTCTTCCCCCCCCCCCCCCTTTTCCCCTACTTATAAAATAGTTAAATTAATTTTATAAAGAAAGCATATATAACATTATTCAACACTATCTGGTTAACCCTTGGGTCATCGCACTCATTAACCCTTGTGTAATGCGACCATTGTGACTAAGTGACCTAGCAATAGATCTTGTGTACACCAAACGTCTGGAAGGTAAACATGTTTCGTGTGTTGAGTAACCCGCAATTTTCCCTATCTCTACCTGGCATATCTGCGTTGTTTATTGTGAGTACAGAAATCTGCGTTGTATTATTATTAAGCGTGCACCTGTTCTTCGTGTTTGTTGATGTAAAATGCGGACAGCAATTTAGCGAGGATATTTTAGTTTTTGTTAATTTTTAACAGCTCTAAAAAGTGAAATAGTAAAAAATTAAAGTAGAGAATCTCTCCACTCCTTGCTAGGTGTATGGGGAATATGCCATATTTGTCTAGGGCCACCGAACATTTTTGGGTGATGTTGTCGGTATTACGTCAGCCCGCCTTTACTCTCCAGAAAAATCTCTCATGCCCGTTTCTATAGTATAAACCACAGAGTCTTGTCGGTCCGGGAAAAAAGTCCGCGACTTCTGGGAATTGAAGATTTTGAACCAGGACCCTGCTGATCAGGAAGTGAGCACACTAACCACTCAACCACTGAGGCTCTAAATGCAAAATAACAGTGGGCTGGGGTGGGGATGAGCTAATTTGGAGAAACACTAAGAAGAAGATTGACCAGAGAGGCACAGATGAGATTCAGGAGCTCGTCTAGAAGCTCGTCTTATGGAGAGAGGCACGCTTCGAACTCTGTCCGACTGTGATAAAAGAATGGAAGAAATGATATTGAGTTATTAGCGGATCATCATCATTGCACTCCGAACACTGAGTTATTGAGTTATTAGCGGATCATCATCATTGCACTGCGAACATGTCCATAGGTGCTCAGATCCTCTCCTCAAGTCTCGCCGTGTCCAGCGACTGACGACTCCAGTTATGTGTTGATTAATTAGTCTTCTTACACGCCCACTAAGTTTCTCGTTTCTGGCTGTGCCCATCTTAACTGGTAGAATCTTAATTTTGGCAGACCAAAATAGATAGATCTATCTATCTATCTATCTATCTATCTATCTATCTATCTATCTATCTATCTATCTATCTATCTATCTATCTATCTATCTATCTATCTATCTATCTATCTATCTATCTATCTATCTATCTATCTATCTATCTATCTATCTATCTATCTATCTATCTATCTATCTATCTATCTATCTATCTATCTATCTATCTGTTTGTCTGTCTGTCTATCTGTCGATCTATCTATTGTCCTTTCGAGCCGTAGATGGCACATATAGGGCAGAAATTATAGACTCTTGTATCTGACGATCTTTCAAGTGCCAGAACTTGCACATGACCTGCATTGTGTCTCGCCACACATGGCTCTGCTCTGGGCAAGTTGTTCAATCTCGGTGAGGAAGCAGATGCCTGTTGTTGTTGCATCTCGTTTTAATGTTATTTTTAGTGTTTCTTTAGGTCGGCCTGCGATAGCTCAGTGGTTAGTGAACTGGACTTCAAAGGACAAGGGGCAGGGTTCGATCCCAACCGATGGCTTCCGGGTTCACCCAGCCTTTAATGGGTATCGGATTTTTTTCTGGGAAAGTGAAGCGGCACGGGCTTAATACCGACCACATTACCCCACAAATCATGTACTGAAGGTCTGTAAAATTTATGGTCACTAACACCATATTCTCTATATGCCCACTTGGCGTGACGGGAGTACTTTACTTTTTTTATATTTTTTAACTTTAGGTGGCCTCTTTTTCTTTAACCCTCTGGTTCCTATTTGAGCGCCTGCTTTGAGATTCTCTTGTTGTCTCGTCTCATCACACGGCCTATGGGATCCATATGGGTTATATTAATCAAGCTTTAGAACATTAGGTCTTAGCAAAACTAGACAATAATGAGATTTTACTGGATTTCGTTATAGTTTTGTTCAAAATGTTACAGCATAAATGACACAAGAAGATTTTGAACACGAATTTTCTAACTCTCTGGTCCTTTAAAATGTCAGTAAAACACAAAAACTTCTATAATGTTAAAACATCTTAATCTGGACGTGTCGCGTATAGAATCAACTTCAGGGGAAATAATATTTTAAAAGCAAGGGAAAATAACAGGTTCACGAATTACAAACATGTACAACAATACAACTTGTACACACAAAAAGTGTGCACTCAGACATGCTTATGTGGACATCGACTCATGTACATTTATTCAAATGTTCTTGACCAAAACCGCCATGTTTTGACTATATTCTGGCTCAACTTGAGCGAATAATTTTTTATTCTAGATCCTTCCAGTGCCGTTAGACGGCACATAGTGGCTTGTAGAGTCTCCCTCCAATTGTCTCCATTCGTTATCTTTCCAGTGCTGTTAGACGGCACATACAACTCGCAGAGTCTCCCTCCAATTGTATATATTGTTGATCCTTCCAGTGCCGTTAAACGGCACATAGTGGCATGTAGAATCTCCCTCCAATTGTCTATATTGTTGATCCTTCCAGTGCCGTTAAACGGCACATAGTGGCATGTAGAGTCTCCCTCCAATTGTCTATATTCTTGGGAAGCTGTTCGATTTTAGAGAGCGAGTTTATGCCTCCTAACCTTGTTTGTTGTGTTAGTGTTCTTTCCAGTGTTTCTCGAGGTTGTCATCCTCTTTTCCTCTGACTTTATGTTTCTCATTTGAGAGCAGCTTAGTAATTCTCTGGTTGTTTCTTCTAAATATATGTCCGATATATGCCGATCTTCTTTTCTTAGTGGTAGACAATATAACTGGTTGCTTGGCCATTTCTCTTCTTTCAGCATTAATCTTAAATTCGTTCCATTTAATGCAAAGTAATGTACGGTTATCAGCCCTAGGCTCGATTCACCCTGGGTTTAATTTATAAAAAGTAAAAGTGAAGTACCCCTGTCACGCCAAGTGGCGTATAGGGAAATATGGTGTCAGTGACCCTATATTTTACAGACCTTCAGCACATGATTTTTGATGTAATGTGGTCAGTATTATGCCCGTGCTGCTTTACTTTCCCAGAAAAAAATCCGGTACCCATTTAAGGCTGGGTGAACCCGGAAGCCGTTGGTAGGGATCGAACCCTACCCCTTGTCCTTTGTAGTCCAGTTCACTAACCACTGAGCTATCGCGGCTCTTTAATTTATCTTGTTTCTCTTAATTTAGTATCGGTATAATATGTCTATATATCATGTGAGCCAGGGAAGGTAGTCTACCTGCTACTGTTTGCTGCCTGCTACTTTGCATGAGTGCGATTTTGGGAGAGCAATATACTACGAGTGCGCCCTCAAATAGAACAATACCACTGACTTGTGAGTGAATGTTTTCTCTGCAGTCAAAGCCACCCACTCCGTCAGAACCTTCAATTTCATCAATTATAATTTGTGAATGCTGCAATGAATTTTTCCTAAGATGAATTTTACCTGCGATGACAATTTTTTTGCGCTATTTTTCCGGCTTCGCTTACACAGGCATCTATATAGTTTTACTAAAGCCCTCTGGTTGAAAGGAATCACCCAAAGTCTGTGACGGTTTCAGCTTTTCGAGAAGGGGCGGTTGTGGGTACAATTACGTCAGTCATCTATAGCTCACATAGCTGAAGGCGTCACACACTTTGGGTGATTTCAGGATTTCCAACTCACAGCCCGTAGTCGTAGTAAAACTATATATGGCTGCAGCTAGAAGAAGGACCTTTAAACAAAGTGACAAAAAGTGACATAAAATTATCGTCTTAAACTCTGAACAATCATATATCGCTACCAAACAATTTGCGGAGTCAACAACAGAACTGATGAATAACTGTAAAAACAGAAAGTTGTGAAAACGCATGATCACTTACGCCAGCTAGATGTGAACACGATGATAATAGTGATTATGATGATTACTTCAAACTGCAAATCAAAAATTATCTATTCATCTTTGTATTATTGTTTGTCGATCACAAATATCAACGTTTCTGAATGATAAGATAAAGCACAACATAAATTAGTTCTTAAGACAGCATTCACTTGTATTGTTATTTAAGCTTAAAAATGACAATTATGTGTTTTATTATGGTATCATGATTTATGATTGTACAAAGAAGTTACGACGGTGGTCTTCTGTTGTCTTCCGTCGGTTTGTTTACTGTTGGCTTCGCGAGCCTTTGACTAAAATGTCTCACCCACAAGGCAGTGAGGTTGTTTTACTTCGGGGTACCCCTTCCCTTAGCCTTTTACTCTCACGAGCTCACCTGAAATGCAGCAGGGCAGCCACAGGTTGTTGATGACGATGACTCTAATCAATGAAAACGATAGTATATGTTATTATCTGTTATTTCAGAAGTGGCAGGAGAAGCAAATTCCAGGCCATTATGAAATAGAAATGTCCGCTGCGGTGATAATGTAATATATGTACGATGATTGTTTGTTAATCATTTGAGAAAGTTTGTAGTTTAGTTTTATTTATTTATTGTTGTTCTTATTTATTAGTTTCATTCTGCGGCCTGACCTGTGGTGTTGTGTGTGCTCGGAGCTACACACAGGCTAAACAGCTAACTCTTATTTTGGCACTCAGAGCAGACGAGGTAACAAAAAATAGGTCACAACACGCAAAAAAAGTGTGTTACACGTGGGGCTGTGTCATTGTGTTTCTGATTGCTATTTTTATATTTATATGAACCATGTAAATGAAAGTCTGTTACAAAGAACGATGAAAGATTGATGATATACTTTTTTTTTTTATTTTAATGATGAGACCGAAGATAGATTTACGAATGTGTAAAGACGAAGGGTGACAAAAGGCTGATTCATTTTTGACAAGATAGAATGACACGACGATAGAATGACAATCGTTTAAGAAATTAACAAACATTTTACGAGATAGAGTGATGGTAAACTAACGAATGTTTGACAACATAAGTAAATGGCTTCTGACAAGAGAGATTAAAGTCCAAATGTTGAATCACTGAGGACTGGAAGTACTGAGATGACATAAGTTCGGATATGTAAACACATTTTTAAGTTTATTCATGATAAACTAAAAAAAAAAAGTTCGTAAATGTTATGTAGAGCCAGTCTTAACAAATGTATGTGAATCATGGACAATAGAACAACAGACAAGATAATCACTGGAAGCTGTTGAAACGGGGTTTACAGAAGACTGTTGAGAATACCATGGACAGCTAAGAAGAGTAATGAAAACGTTCTGAAAGAAGCCAACGCAAAAAGATACCTAATTTCCACTATTAGGAAGAAACAATCACCATGTTGTGGCCATGTAATGAAAAGGGAACACCTGGAATATATTGTAACAACTAGGAAAATTGAGGGACGAAGAAACAGTGGGAAGCAAAGAGAAAAGACATCAGACAGATTAAGAGAATGGCTTGGCAGAAGGTCAACAATAGAAATGATAAATAACTGTCGAGATCGAAAGTTGTGGAGAGACATGATCACCTACGACAGTAGGCATGGCACTTAATGATGATGAAAGATAAACTGTTCAACGTTTGAGGACCTGAAGTAACGAAATTGTTGACACGATAGAGTGATTCTTCTTCTGCTTTCGTTCGCGTGAAGTATTGTCTAAATCTGCACTGTCGTTTCTTGTATAAATGTTACTCTCTTTTATAGTTCTTTGCAACGGCCAATATAGTATTTTCCTTTAGTGTTGTATCTACGTGCCAATGGATTTTCATGTGTACTATATTCTATACAGCCTTGAAGTACGTGTTGAGCAGTCTGAGGGATTACCCACATGTACATGAGGCCGAAGTGCCAATCTTGAACTGTGTAGACATGAAATCATGGAATCAACTGTGTAATGTTCTGAGGTGTATAATGATGAACTGTTCACTTGTTTAACAAACATTATGAGATAAGTGAGGGAAAAATGAAGAATTTCTGATCGGTTAGAATTAAATAGAAAAAAGAATATTTGTAACGAAGGAAATACGAATTTGGTGTAGAAGTCGAGCGGAGATAGAATGAAAGGTGTTTATCGAGTGAAATAATGAATGATAGACGAGTGAAGTAATGAATGTTTGATGTGAGGAGTAATGGATTTTTGACTAGTTGTGTGATAAATGTTTGAAATGAGGAGTAATGAAAGTTTGACGAGTTGTGTGATAAATGTTTGAAATGAGGAGTAATGAATGTTTGACGAGTTGTGTGATAAATGTTTGAAACGAGGAGTAATGAATGTTTGACGAGTTGTGTGATAAATGTTTGAAACGAGGAGTAATGAATGTTTGACGAGTTGTGTGATAAATGTTTGAAACGAGGAGTAATGAATGTTTGACGAGTTGTGTGATAAATGTTTGAAACGAGGAGTAATTAATGTTTGACGAGCGAAGTAATGAATGTTGGTCCCGAGGAGTAATAAATATTTGAAGATACGATTCTGTGACAGTAAAATATTAGTGAGAAGGAGTCACAAAAACTTGATAAGATTGGGTGATTAGTTTTCAGTAGGATTGGGAGATCATGTTGTGATGAGATAGATTGGTGAATGATTGAAGAGAGTGAAGATAAACGATTTATGCCACAATATAAACAGGGAGCACAAGATCAGACTTTCTGTTATCTTACATTTTGTTTCCTCCTTGCGTTGTTTTTTTAATTATTGGTCGTTTCAAAATATTTTGAAGGTGTTTAAAATTCCATATCTCTGCAACCAATTGATTGATAATGCTGAAATTTTGCATATGGTCTTGTGATTTTTTGGTCCCAAGAAGTACATTCATTTCCTCACCAACAAACGTATAGTTTTAAATATTCTTTATTTGAAGTATACAAATTTAAGGCATTTTGGTCAAACCATATATTTGGAGGAATTACCGCTTCATATGAGTGAGCACCCACGGACTTGTCATCTTGAACGTAATGCGCGCCAATTTCCCTGTTTTAAGCACTAAAAAACACATAAAACGCGTCATAGTTATAATTTTATATCCGGTGCATCCCATTTCCTGTCGTTTTGTTGTGATTTATGTGCAACGGCGTATCCTAATTATTGGGTAATTTCGTTAAATTTGTGATCTGTTAGTCAATGGGTATAAAAGTAAAGTTCCTTACATTGCAATCAGTGGCAATAAAGGTGTATAAATATTTTTGCATAGAAGCTAAGCGTGGAAAACTGTATCGAAGCATCTCAAAGCCAGAAAAGAGAACTATTCACGCATTGGGTATAAGCAAACGCTTTTTCAAACAAGTGCTTAAAGCTAACGGAGTGTCCAGTTCAATCAAGACTAGGACGCTAGGAAGAAAGAAAGTAGTAGATAGTTTTGACAAGGAAGTGATTAGAAGAGCAATTTGTAAAATGTTCGATTCCAAAGAAACTGTGACTTTAAGAAAACTGAAAATTCGACTGAGAGCAGAAAATGACATTGTTGTGTCGAAAACAACATTATGGAGAACTGTTAGAAGCATCGGTTTTACGTTTAGAAAGTACGATAGTGGTAGAAATGTCATCTGCGAGAAGCCGCACTTAGTTTCTATGAGGAGTAAATATTTACGTGAAGTACGGGAAATGCGTAACCAAGGTTATGATATTGTATTTCTAGATGAATCTTGGATAAATTCTCACCACACAAGTGCAAGGAATGGCAGTTATCAGATGGAAGTATTAAAAGATGTGTACCCACTGGAAAAGGACAGCGTATTATAATGGCACATGCAGGCAGCCGAAAAGAAGGGTTGGTGAAAAATGCAGAACTTATATTCACCTCTAATTATACTGACAACAGGGACTATCACACCGAGATGAATGGCCATATATTTAGAGAGTGGATTGAAAATACTCTTCTTCCAATTCTAGACAGACCATCCTGTCTGGTAATGGACAACGCGTCGTACCACAACGCTGTGGCAGAAGAAGACAAAATTCCTACATCTACCAGTACAAAAGATGTTATAAAGATTTGGCTAAGAAAGGAAGGAATTCCATTTAACGAGGGATTTTTGAAACCTGAATTACTGTCACTTGTTAAGAAATCGCAAAAGACCAAAGTATTCCAAATAGACAAAATCATTCAACAGCATGGTCATACGTGCTTGAGACTGCCCCCTTATCATCCACAATTAAACCCCATTGAACTCGTTTGGGCAAAAATTAAAGGGCAGGTGGCAGCTGAGAATACAAGTTTTAAACTATGCGATATAAAAGGACTGACATATGCTGCTCTATCACAGATTGACAAAGATTTTTGGTGCAAATGTGAAGATCATGTCTTAAAAGAAGAAAATGACTATTGGAAAAAAGATGGACTATCGTTCGTTCAGCCCAGATTAGTAATCAATATGTTAGACTCCTCTGATTCAGAATAAATGAAATAATAATGGACGTTTTTATATGTCCGCATGATCAATCTTTAGCTAAAGTTGATAACGTTTTGAAAATGTAAAGATTCTTGATATGTGTACTGCAGGCATGCAAAGAAACTAAATCACTTTCATATGTCTTGTTTACGTAAAATAATGAAAGTCACATGGAAAGACATAAAACGAACAATGTAGCTCTTTACAGTGAAGAGGATCCCGTGCTTACATCGGACTCTTTAGTCACATGCGTACCCATAAACAATAACTTTGCTTGATATGTCATGCTCGTTATCGCTCGCAACGGATAATTAATTTTTTTAAATGTATTCTTTGTTGTATATTGTTTAAATAGTTTTCATTAATGGAACTGTTTATACGCTGATTTGTTTTAGACCGTCTGTAAAGGCTATAACATTGACATTCTCATAGTATTTTAAAGAAAGTAAACAATAGAAAGTAAACAGTTGATAAACGCCTCCAACTTTCAAGTTGTGTAGAGACGCCTATGTCGAGAAGCTGATTTCCATTAATGTACGGTAAATTATTTTCTCCAGGAGCAAAAAGATCCGTAAATTCACTGAGATCAAAGGAAAGTGCTGCTTCATGATGAAGCATACTTCCTACATCATTAAATTTTGTGAAATCGGTGGGACCTTGGAAAAACAACCAGATGCAAAAAATCAAGTTTGTAAGTGCAGGGAAAGAGGAGATATTTCATGTTAATCGTGAACATTTAGATTTGAAACGACCAATAAGAAAATGATTGTGCGCTTTCCATTTCAAGTAAGCTGTGAGAACTGCGTCTTTCAGCCCTGTGCATCCGACTGCAGCATGACATTTTGGGTGCCCAGTTATACCACCTCTTCACATCCTACACACCGGTTTATCTGTTCAGGATCATCACGAAAGGTATAATATGATTTTTTTCGTTAATGTTTCACTTATTACGACGATCAGCTATGAGTTGCCGGCCGTTTCCAGCTCTTGCCGTATCCGGAATCATAATCAAACGTGACTTTTTTATGTGAAGTGTGGAACAATTGATTGGAAGTGATGTTAAGAAAGCATATACGAGTGTCGTGCTAAAACTATTCGTAAGTAAGTAAAAGTAAAGAGCCCCCGTCACGCCAAGTGGCGTATAGGGAATATGGTGTTAGTGACAATAAATTTTACAGAACCTTCGGCACATGATTTTTGGGGTAATGTATGTCGGTATTACGCCCCCGCTTTACTTTCTCAGAAAAAATAACCGATACCAATTTAAGGCTGTGTGAACTCGGAAGCCGTCGGTTGGATCGAACCCTACCCCTTATCCTTTGTAGTCCAGTTCACTAACCAGTGAGCTATGCGGGTCCCTGTTTGTAAGTACAAACACATATATTATGTGGGAATGCTTGTCACAGGGTGACTAAGAGGGCCTCGGTGGCCTAGTTGGCAAGCCCACCCGACTAAGCTACCAACGTTCCAACAGCCCGTGTTCGATTCCCTCTGGGAGCAGTATGAGTTGTACTCGTTGTTGAAACAAATACCACCGCGGTTGACCCATTCGCTGGCAGAAATGAGAACCAGGTAGTACTCTGTAAGGTGGGGAATGCCGCCTCGCATCGTGAGTTCGATGCTTGAAGCGACACTGTCCAGAAGTCTCCTAACACTTCTGGATAGGCGGCTGAGCACATATGAGTGGAAACTCACGTGCTAAGACGCCGATTCAAGCCTCGTACTTACCTTCTACTTTAGGGTGACTACAAAAGGCTTGGATTGAGAACCATCCAGGAACTTCCAGTCAATATGGTGGATAGGCGGCAGGAACCATTGAAGGCTATGTATGAAAGTTGTTCCTTGTTGCAGTTTCCTCATATTCCAAGTCCGGCTTGTTGCAGGAGCTACTGAGTTAGTGCTTTGTGCACACTGTGAGCTGTGTGTTTCATCCGTTTTAACCATGTTTCGATATTCCAATTGCTTACTATGAATGATGATATCGTATGGCAGGGAACAGTTGGCTGTGTTCACTTTCTGTGCGGTTTCGCCTTATGACATGTGCTGGGACTGCTATGATGGGATTACATCTACCTTTCTTTGTTGGAGATGAGTTAATAATTCGGATGATTCCACTGGCCGGGCGGTTGAGCATTTATGGATTTTAATTCGTTTTCAGTGATACCGGGGCCTTCCATAACCAAAGAACCAAATGAGTATCATCCAAATGCTCATCTTTAAAAAGTAAATAGAAAAGTAAACGGGGAAAGTCGCCGCAGAGCTGGTGGTTAGAGCTGGTCTACTGGGGGCAAGTGACTGAGTACCTCGACGGATCGGTTTCTACATTTATTCGCCCTAAATGAGTATCGAGATTTTTTTTAAGGAGATAACCTGATTCAAAAAGAAACAAACAAACAAACAAAAGGGGAAAAAGAAAAAAAAAGAAGGAAAGAAACAAACAAACAAACAAAGGGGGGAAAGAAAAGAAAAAAAGGAAGGAAAGAAAGAAAGAAAGAAAGAAAGAAAGAAAGAAAGAAAGAAAGAAAGAAAGAAAGAAAGAAAGAAAGAAAGAAAGAAAGAAAGAAAAGAAAGAAAGAAAGATGCAGTGTATACAGCATTACTCCAAAAATGATGTGGTTTTTTTTTTATACAGGCACAAACGGTCGTCGGATTTAGGTCTAGGCTAAATAAGCTGCAGTTTAGGACCTCACAAAACGGGAAAGGTGTTCAAATTGGTTTACATTTAATATATAATGGAGACCTTCTGGTGTTAAAGTTGTTTTTTCCCAACAGGTGATCTCAATGTTTTAATTAGCTTAGTCAGTTTAGGGTCTCATCGAGTTTTAGTCTCACCGTGCCTGCGGTCACGATCATCAATGCCATATTCATTAAACGTCACTTTCAAAGTGTGGCGGGTTTTTGCTGGTTTTCATCATCATCGAGTGCCATCTCCGCATCGAAGGTTGGATACCATGGAGCGCCATTCTGCTCTGTCTCTTGCTTTGATGGTGCAGGTTGTCATAGGCTGGTTTATCCATCTTTTGATGTTACTCGTCCATGTTAGTCTTGGTCTGCCTCTGCCTCTTTACCTTATATTTTCCCCTCCAAGATTACTTTTAGCAGGTTATTGTGTCCTTTAACATGGCCCAAAAATCGCATTTGTCTTGTTTGAACTGTGTTTAGTAGTTCTCTTTTCATTTTCAGTTGTTTTAAGACATCATCGTTTGTTTTCTTTTCCTTCCATCCAATTCTACCTATTCTTCTATATATCCACATTTCAAAGCTGTTTTTACGTTAATAATAAGTCGTCCCAGAAATGACTTCTTTATGTTAAAGGCTCCCTCCACGTTTTAAAGGCACATGGGAAATCTGGTGTTATAGTTTTGTTAGTGCCTGTATTTGTCAATCACCAACGACACATTTCATTGGTGATGTGGAGCATAAACATACAATAGTTTTAAGTTTTATACTTAATATAATGTGCGTACTATAATATATAAATCACTGGAATCTGTAGAAATGTGGTTTTACAGAAGAATGTTGAGAATACATGGACAGCTAAGAAGAGTAATGAAGAGGTTCTGAGAGAGGTCAAAGCAAAAAGAGAGCTAATTTCCAATGTTAGGAGGAGACAATCATCATTTTTTGGCCATGTAATGAGAAGAGAACAACTTGAATATATTGTAACAACTGGAAAATTGAGGGACGAAGAGATAGAGGGAAGCAAAGAGAAAAAATAACAGACAGCTTAAGAGAATGGCTTGGCAGAAAGTCAACAACAGAAATGATATATAGCTGCCTAGATCGAAAGTTCTGGAGAGACATGATCACCTACGCCACTAGGCCCGGTACTTGATGATGACTATAATATATTTAATGTAATATACATAACATAATATAAAAAAGTAAAGTAAAGTACCCTCGTCACGCCAAGTGGGCGTATGTGGAATATGGTGTTAGTAACCATAAATTTTACAGACTTTTGGCACATGATTTTTGGGGGTAATGTGATCGGTATTACGCCCGTGCCGCTTTACTTTCCCAGAAAAAACCCGGTACCCATTAAAGCTGGGTGAACCAGAAGCCGTTGGTTGGAATCGAACCCGACCTTTGTCCTTTGTAGTCCAGTTCACTAACCACTGAGCTATCGCGGCTCCCGTAACATAATGTACTTAATATATCAAATTTAATATAATGTACTTAATATCATCATCATCAAGTACCATGCCTGCTGGCGTAGGTGATCATGTCTCTCCACAACTTTCGATCTCGACAGTTATTTATCATTTTCTGTTGTTGACCTTCTGCCAAGCCATTCTCTTAAGCTGTCTGGTATCTTTTCTCTTTGCTCCCCTCTATCTCTTCGTCCCTCAATTTTTCCAGTTGTTACAATATATTCCAGCTGTTCTCTTCTCATAACAAGGCCATGATGAAAAATGATGATTGTTTTTTTTTCCTAATATTGGAAATTCTTTTTGCTTTAGCCTCTTTCAGAACGTTTTTCTTTACTCTTCTTAACTGTCCATGGTATTCTCAACATACTAAATATAGTATACTTAATATAATATAATTATATATATATATATGTGTGTGTGTGTGGTGGTAATTATTATTATTAAAGACATGTATGATGGTTACACATGTGCAGTTCGAATAGAGGAAGGACTGAGCGAATGTTTCCCAATAGAAACTGGGGTTAAACAAGGATGTATTTTATCGCCCTTGTTATTTGGAGTTGTTATGGACTTCATAATGAAGAAATGCTGCACTGGTAATAAAGGCATCGAATGGATTCATCAGCAGTCAGATAAAACGATGCAGGAAAACACAAATGAACTATCATCAATAGCCAGCAAAATTGGGCTTGAGATCAATCATGAAAAGACTAAAGTCATGAAAAGCTTAATTCCAACAGACGACAAAAATATAATGATCGATCACTTTATCTATCTTGGAAGTCACATTGATCGAGAAGGGGATACAAGCAAAGAAATTAGTATCAGAATAGATAAAGTAGCAATGTCTTTCAGAAGCCTTGAAAAGTTGTGGAAATCAAAACTCATCAGCACAAACACAAAACTTAGACTATTCAAATCAAATGTACTATAAACCCGTACGTATGCGTGTGAAAGCTGGAAAACAACAAGAGATATAGAAACAAAGTTTAACGCATTCGAAAATAAATGTCTAAGGAAAATACTTGGTATAGCGTGGAACGAATTCAAAACAAACGAGGAAATTAGAGAAATCGCCAATCAACCACTAATATCTTCAGTAATAAAGAAAAGATGATGGTCATATGTTGGACATGTGATGAGAAGAGATAATAACCGAATAGTAAAGCAAGCCCTCATGTGGGAAACAACAGGTAAGAGAAAAAGAGGAAGACCCAGAGAGACGCTGAGAAGAACATTGATGAGAGAGGCAAGAGCAGCAGGAATTGGCTCACTCAGTGAGATAGAGCTGCTTGTACAGAACAGATACAAATGGCGAGATTTTATAAAATATTTTTTTAAAGAATTGAAACTGCTAGAACAAAAAGTCAGATGAAGGAGTATCTTGGTCTACGCCCTATGGGCCGGCTACGGCTCGAAAGGCCAATAGATAGATATAGATATAGATAATTATATATAATTATATTTAATGTCATTTTATGCTTGTTTTCCATATGAGAAGAGCTTTAACAACATGAAAAACTTCCATGCAGTTCTACTCGCGACCCCGCGTTATATTTAATAAATGAATTATCTTATATTTGTGCAACCCAGCTTGCTGAGGACGAAGTGTGTCAGCCACGCCGCAGGATAAGTAGAAGAATCAGGACACACACTCATATACCGAGTACTTACCATACGACGATCTCATCGTTACTATGTGTTATGATGTTGCTTTTACCTCTCCATCATGAAACAGGACTAACAGTTATGTTCACAAGACTTAAAGACTGAAGAAGAGGAACGAGAATATTTATTGATCTCCTTATTGTGATGTAAAAGTAAGTAAAGTACCCCCGTCACGCCAAGTGGCGTATAGGGAAATATGGTGTTAGTGACCCTATATTTTACAGACCTACAGCACATGATTTGTGGGGTAATGTGGTCAGTATTACGTCCGTGCTGCTTTACTTTCCAGAAAAAAATCCGGTACCCATTTAAGGCTGGGTGACTTATTGTGATGTGGTCGGTATTAACTACATCGGGCAACCCTAATTATCCAATAAAACCCGACATCCACTAAAAAAAAACTGGTAAACCCTGGAGCCGTGTTTGTGACCTAGCCTTTTGACTTGTAGTCCAGTACACTAACGGTGGCTACAGAGAGAGGAGTGCCAAAAGGTCAGTCCTATAACTTGAGAAAACATGACAAGCGAGTAAATGGACATAATTGAAAACTACATCGGGTGAAATTTACGATGTTTAACTGTCTACCAGCCAGCTTTCGTAAATCAAGACTCACTTACCTTGTTACTGACTACCAAGACGATCTTTGGGTTTCAAGTCTTCTATCTTATTACGTAGAAATGTATAACCATTACAAGTTCCATATTAGAAATCTTATTCTCACTTCTCTAGAAATAATTAGAGCTTTTTTGAAATGACAGTTTTTAAAACAGCCTTGTTGCTGTAAAAAGTCCTGAGCGAACAGAATTTCTGGGCTTGAAATGACAGACTAGCTGGCATATCTCCAACAGGGAGTGTTTTTTTTTTTTTTTTTTACATCTTCGGCAGGTAAGAAAACACACGATGCTACAGATGTGCCAGAAATGAGCGCTGCAAACCGTGGATTTGAGCATTGGGGGAGGGGGGGAAGAATAATAGAAAAAGGGATATAGAAGCCTGAGCTACTTCATCTAATTCTGCACAGCTGCATGTGTGTGTGCATTTGTTTATGTGTGCGTGGCTGATAACTTCTGGTTACTGGAATCGACCTTGCTACACTCAAGGCAGAATATGGGGGTTTATTTCTTCTCTGCAGTAGACATAAAGTATACATGGTAGAGATCATTCCTATAGCTCGTTTCCTATACGTACATTTCGTCATTCAGTGTCGACCCAACATACTCGTATTAAGCTTAATTCCCGATCCATGGTGTCTCACATATCATTCGCCACCCTAGAAAAAAATGTTAGAAAAGATATAATTAACAAAATATAAGAACAAAAAATCATTTTAAAAAAGATCAAATGGATCTGTCATTATGTTTTTCTTGTCAATATTAGTATATATATATATATATATATATATATATATATATATATATATATATATATATATATATATATATATATATATATATCTGTCTGTTTCTGCACTCTAAGTAATGAGTGGTGAGTGACCAAAACAGGAGATCCACACAATTTATTTAAGGTCTGTGGCCTCCATCTACTCAAAACGTTCATGACAAAGTCACCCACTACTTTCTTCTAGTGTAAAGAAAGTAGTTTCTTTACACTAGAGAGCGCAGAGATGTCCCAAACACTCCATTTTCGCTCGACGATAAAGTCAAACAGTATAAACTGTTTTATAAAGCGTCTCAGAAATTCCGGGAATGCACAGTGCAGCCATACCTGTCTCCTCTTCCATTCACGTGCTGGATATAGTGAAACAACTAGTTTCAACTCTGACCTCTCATCCTTACAAAGAATCTTCATGCTGATGTATGTCCTCTCTCCACAGACCTGTAAATATTTACAATTGTGCCATTCTCATCAGCGTGAACATTAACCAGCTGATCAATTTCAAGGTCTGTTCTCCATTAGCACCACCCTCTGATTTCCCTTCCCATAATAACGCTAGCTTGCTGGCAATTTGCAATCATATTTGAAATCGCTCTCTCTCACTCACTCTCTATCTATCTATCTATCTATCTATCTATCTATCTATCTATCTATCTATCTATCTATCTATCTATCTATCTATCTATCTATCTATCTATCTATCTATCTATCTATCTATCTATCTATCTATCTATCTATCTATCTATCTATCTATCTATCTATCTATCTATCTATCTATCTATATTACATTCTAAAGTTGGGAATGAACAGATACATGAAATAAATCAATCAAGGCTTCTTTGACAGGGAACAGGCAAATAATTGCAGTGCTGCGGCAAAGCTGGTTGCACGGAGCAAGTGGTGAGGTGTAAACTACACTATTACAAAACATGGTGACAGCTTTACAAAAAAGGAACAAAACAAAATAACGACGTTTCGGTCTACACGCGGCCTTCTTCAGTCCTGTAAAGGACGTTAAAGGCCCAAGACTGCGTTAACTTCATCTAAACTTCTGAATGCAAAATTATTAACAATTTATGTATAGACGAAAGCATCGTATTGAAAGGCGCAGATAAAGCGGCTTGTAGTAAACTTTGCGACACAACGCAACCATGCTTTATTCATGTTAAGGGCGGATGATGAAGAAGAGTAATGTTCTAAAAATAGTGTGTTTATTTTTTTCATGTCAAAATATCATAGCAGTGCTCGGATCATCATCATCATCATCATCATCATCATCATCATGTGCATACCAGTTGGCCTAGGCCCGGCCCCCCGATATCTCTGTGCTCGACCGCTGAATGTGTTTCAAAGTACCGCAATGTTTTTGACATCTTCAGCTATGCGAGCTATATGCAGCTGACGTCATTTTGCCCACAACCGCCCCTGCTCGCAATGCTGAAAACGTCACAACTTTTGGGCGGTCTCCCTCAACGAGCAGGCTAAGAGATATCGGGGGGGGGGGGGGGCGACGGCGTAGGCGATCAAGTCCTTTCACAATTTTCTATCCACAGAACATCGTATCAGTTTTGTTGTTAACTGTTTTCCGTGCCAAGACACCAAGCTATCCCAGTATCTTCTCCACACATATGCTGGGATGGTGTCCATTAATGATTCAGTCTTTTTCAAGATTACACAGAAAAAGATTTCGGTGGAGAGCACGAACTTCATAGCAACGTCGGTATTCGTCGAGGTAATTTCATAAGCTGATTGTGAAAACTGTTTGGTTTGTGAAATAAATTGTAATTCCCTTTCTTCTTCGTCTTTTTTTTTCTTATTTTAAATATAGTCAGGACAGATGCATGTAGCCTTCTGTTTTCGATTGTTAACTCATGTACGTTACTGTAAGACTAAGAATTCTTACTACCTGCATCTGACGTACGTTACTGTAGGACTAAGAATTCTTACTACCTCCTGATGTACGTTACTGTAGGACTAAGAATTCTTACTACCTGCATCTGACGTACTTTATTGTTTGTTCTAAGAAATCGTACACTTCCTTCTTCTGACGTACGTTACTGTAGGTCTAAAAATTCTTACTTCCTCTTTCTGACGCACGTTACTGTAGGTCTAAAAATTCTTACTTCCTCTTTCTGACTGACGTACGTTACTGTACGACTAAGAAAATATAACTGCCTCCTTCTGACGTACGTTACTGTAGGTCTAACAATTCTTACTTCCTCTTTCTGACGTACGATACTGCAGGTCTAAAAATTCTTACTTCCTCCTTCTGACGTACGTTACTGTAGGTCTAAGAAATATAACTGCCTCCTACTGACGTACGTTATTGTAGGTCTAAGAATTCTTAATTCCTTCTTCTGACATACGTTACTGTAAGACTAAGAATTCTTAATTTCTTCTTCTGACGTACGTTATTGTAGGTCTAAGAATTCTTACTTTCCTTATCTGTGTTCTTTATCTCATCTACTTCCCAATTAGCAATTACAGAGAAACAAGAAAAAAAACGACTAGTTTTATGGAATTCGAACATAGTACTCTTGAATGTGAGGCGAGCGCGTTACATCAATGTAAGAAAGACCCTCACTAGTCACCTTCCTCATTTTCATCACTATAACTTTAGCTTATTATTTATTACATTTTACAGACCTAGTGAGTCGCTGAGAATATCAAACTGTGGGTTTTGAGTGGTTTCATATCATATGTGTAAGGAAGGGTATAACATCATTTGAGACTGTGCTAAGGCAAAACTTAGAAGAGAAAAGACTAATGAAAAAGGATGCAAAACATTGTGGACCAGCGGGCCTGACTTGTTCATTCCGTGACCGCGTGTGTTTGTCAAACATCGGTAGAATTAGCCACGACAGAAGCTGTTCGACAAAAACAAAACCTCAAAAAAATACACAATAGCCTCCACTAGACCGTCTGACAAGACAAAAAGGGCCGTATATATATCATATTAGTTCTAAGCCCCAGTATTTATATAAATAATTAGTTATGGTTGTTCTTTGCTGCTTGTGTTTCCTTCCATAAATCTATTGGAGCCTCGGTGGTTGAGTAGTTAGTTCGCTCGCTTCCTGATCAGAAGAGTCCGGGTTCGATCACCAGAAGTTGCTGATTTTTTTTCCGCACTGACAAGGCACCGGGGTTCACCCAGCCTCCAAAAATGGGTACCGAAGATTTTTTTCTGGAAAGTAAATTCGGCCTGGCGTGATACTGACCACATCACCTAAAAAGGTTCTGTAGTTATAGAAAAATATAGTCATTAAAACCATATCCCCATACCACTAGCAAGGCGTGGATGGAACCTTTACATAAATCTAAAACGGTGGTGTCCATTTCCTTAGTTTGCTCTGCTGGAGAGATATCTGTCTTGTACAAACCAACGATTTCGCTATCTGTGGCTGCCATAACGTTCTATATGCGTTACTGTAAAACAAATATGAAGTACGTGTTGACTTTCAGTTTATCGTTCAACCAATATGTATAATAGTGTCCACGAACTGACATTTAACAGTGACAACTTTTTAAAATGTATTTTTTTTATAAACATCGATTTTTTACAAAGTAGTAGAAGAATAATTGAATGTTGGCTTCATGACCTAAAGAATGTGTGCGCATTCACTCCTTGACAGACACACACACTTCGACTCATAAAATGTGTCATCATCATCAAGTACCGGGCCTGCAGGCATAGGTGATCATGTCTCTCCACAATTTTCGATCTCGACAGTTATTTATCATTTCTGTTATTGACCTTCTGCCAAACCATTCTCTTAAGCTGTCTGGTATCTTTTTTTCTCTTTGCTTTCCTCTATCTCTTCGTTCCTAAATTTTCCCAGTTGTTACAATATATTCCAGCTGTTTTCTTCTCATTACATGGCCAAAAATTATGATAGTTTCTTCCTAATATTGGAAATTCGCTCTCTACTTGTTTTGGCCTCTCTCAAAGCGTTTTCATCACTCTTCTTAGCTGTCCATGGTATTCTCAACCTTGTTCTTTAAAACAACATTTCTACAGACTCCAGAAATATAAATAAAATGTGTATCTCTTTCATATTGTTAGAGAATATAGTAACAGGAATGATGTACTTGTAATAGTCATTTAATTATCGTTCAATGTTGTGGCCTAGTAAAGTATTGTGAAGTTAAAACATTTCGAGTCGCATTGAGCAAGATATACTGTAAGGCTGTCTTATTATGTTTATATGATTTGTTTATTTTGATACACAGCTTAAGGGAATGGCTTGGCAGAAGGTCAACAACAGAAATGATAAATAACTGTCCAGATCGAAAATTGTGGAGAGACATTTCAACAACGCCAGCAGGCTTGGTACTTGCTGGTGATGAATTTTGATAGGGAATATGTTTCTTGACTAATTATGTGTTATATGTTTCAGATAATCTAAATATTTGTTGCTTTTTTTAAATAATTAATTAATTCATGTACGGATATATTAAAACTGTATTGCACATGTATAAGGTGCGTATATTCCAGGCTAGTTAAGCTAGTTGCGAAGCTCAGCCGGATAGGGATCCTATACAGGAAGGTAATAAGGAAACATACATAATGTTTGCTAATTTTAATTTAAAAAAATAAAGCTCTTAACATAAGCACCCCAGAACTTAATTGTACGGTCTTCGCATCCCTTTACTAGCAGCTTCGGATATTCGGTGCTCCGCTAACTGCGGCGTTGCTATGGCTGTGGTGGATACTTTGAATGGGGTCCATGCTAACGTATGCATACTAAGGAAGTCTTCGCTCGCCAGAAAGCTAGCTTTGTATTTCTGTCACGTTCGGTGGAGCTAGTATAGTTGTATTATAGGAATTGGAATATTTGTTTTAAACGCATTCCCAATGCTTTTGTTAGTGAAGTTGTGGCTCAGTGTTAGTAATATTTGTGTTGTGTGTAGTGAGTAATGCATTTAAATGTGTAATATAATAAATAAACTATTGTAAAAGCCCGTCGTCTATCTGTCTGGTTTATCCTAAAGATACAATGCCATAGCTTTGTAATGTTTAGTCTTTAGAACGAGCTACCGTGGCGCCACATTATAGTTAACAAACCTAGAACATCCAATGAGGAATCCCCTCTCCCTCCTTTCCCGTCCTTACTTCCAACACTACGCCAGAAGGAGCTAGCCCAGCTTGTACATTCAGCATACGCCACTGACATACATAAACACCTGTGCTCGCACAAATGTAAACACATTAGTTGACTTCCTCTCGCTAGAGGAACAGCGTGGTCTGTTATAAAGAATTCTGGGAGTAATAATCTTCTACAGCGTTCATCTTACCACTACTTCTCTTCATCGTCCGACTTGATTAGAACCTCAAGTGGGCGTAGCTATGTTGTGGTGTCGATCACAGGAAGCTGACAGTTTTGCGCCTTTCGACTTACAATATCCGACTTCAGGAATGGGTCTTCATCTTGTGCGGGGTTGCCTTCCCTCTTCTTTCCCTACTCGCTAATCAGCTGATTAGTTTGTAATGTTTTTATAATAAAAATTACGTTTCATTAACACATCGGGCATGTAGCCCAGTGCATTTGATTACTGAGTAAGTTCTATACTGTATGGTTTATGTGTCATACAGTCTCTACTACCACTAAAAGAGGAGACGAGACAGATTGCGTGTAGACGTTCTACTGGTGACATGTTAAGACATAAAACCTCTATAGTAACACATCTACTGGGTTGTACTGTTGCATGTTGTCAGATCTGAGTGGACACAGGAGAAGCTGTAAGAGCTGGCTCATCCAAGGGTTATCTTAATTTTTTGTTTACTTATACAATATGTGTTGTAGTTAAAGCTCTTTGAGTTTTGTTCATCTTCAGTTGTTTTCGTCACTACTTGGCACCACATATTATGGATGTTTCATTTTAACAGGTTTGTTACAAAGGGTTTTGGGGTTCACTGTTACAGCTCTCTCTCTCTCTCTCTCTCTCTCTCTCTCACACACACACACACACACACACACACACACACACACACACACACACAATTTAAAACTGATCAACAAAGACATAGAAAGAAATATTTTTAAAATGTTTTTAATTGCTATTTATTTGCTGAGAAGATGGTTGAAGAGTGGAGAGGGAGGGAACCAATAGAAGGAAGAAAGCATAATGTGATAACAAGAAAGAGAGAAGAAGAGCGATAAAGATGAAGAACTATAAAAAAAATATTAGACAGATATATTATACTTATATATTCAGATTACCCAAAGATCTGTTAAAATATATCTTTGTACCCATCCCAAAGAAGGCTGGTGCCACTGATTGCGAATATCATCACGCCATTAGTCTCATGAGTCAAATGACCAAAATATTACTATATTACGAAACGTGTAAAGAAGAAAATAAAACTAGAAACAAGCGAGAAACAATGCAGATTGTGGAAGGAAAAAGTACAAATAATAAAATATGCATCATGAGAACGGTAGGTAGATATAAGATACAACGAGACAGAGAAATTCTACGAAACAGATTTGAATTGCAAATATTTAATAAACCAAATTAAATGTATCTACTTGTACTAAATATGAAAAATGAAATACACAAGAAATCACATGAAATATAGCGATAATGTTTGACAGAAACGTGCAATTAGTCTTTAGTGTTTGCTTCATCTTTACCGCTTGCCAATCTCAAAATGGACCTTGCTACCGGTGACCTTGGCATTGAATCGTGTAAACAAATCAGACAAGCCGCCCAGACGAGTAATTAGAAAAACAGTGAGCTCGTGGGTATTACATTCATATCATCATTGAAATAATCAATTGGTTTTGTTTTGTTGTTTTTCTGCTTTATCAGGTAACGTGCTTCCTGCAGATACTGGTGAGTATCCTTTGAGACTACAATTCTTTGAAGGTAAAAATGTATTTTTCTACTATTCTTTTGTTTCTATCCTCTCTTCCGAGCGTCAATGCTGTCAAACATTGTTATTATATCATTAGTTGTTCATGAAGAGAAATGTTGATCCTGATCGTCTTTCACACCTACGGTCAGCATCTTCCCTTTCCTTCCTTCCACTCTTGTCAGACTTTTCGTCCAATCACGAGGCTTAACCCCCCCCCCCCCCCTCTCCCCTTTCTTTCACTTTTCATCCTATCCGCATCGGACTTACAGTCTACACACCGATTGGGAGCTCCTTGATTGATTTTCAGTTAAGTCTTGCATTATTTAATTTGTTAATTTTTTTAATTTATTTATTTTGCATTCTCTAATAATGTAGTAATTTCCTTTTCAATGTGCCATTTCATTTCACTTCTTATCCCATATTTAATTGTCTTTGTTAGTCTAGTTTCACTCATTCTAGAACATGTAGTAGAGTTTATCTTTATTCCGTTTGTATTCTCATTTTCAGAAGATCGCATGTTGGCCGAAACGTCATAATTGTGTTTTGTTCCTTCTTTATAAAGCTGTCAGCATACTTTGTAGGAGTGTATGTTACACCCCACCACTTCATCCGTGCTAAAAGCTTTACCGCAGCACTGCAATTATTTGCCTGTTCCCTCGCTCTCCCCTTCCCCCAATATAATGCCATTACTCTTTTCAAAAGAATCGATTAGGCTGGTCTGACACAATTTGGACACGGGAGATTAGGGAAGGACACTTTCCATTAATAAAGTCATTTATTTAAATTACTTTGCAACACCTTCTTCTTAAATATACAAAGTGTACTTCTACATAAAGCTACTTATTCATTACTGTAAGTGACATCAGTTTTCTTATACATTTTTGCCGGATATGTGTGCCCTCATCAATGGAAGCGATACGAATTTTGAAATGTGTGTAATATTATTGCTTTCATAATTTGATTATGATTAACGATTAGATGTTTCAACAATAATAAAATACTTTCATCGAGTGCGAAGTCGAAGATTTATTATTAGGAGAACAAATCATGAATGTCTTTCAAGTTATTCAAGTTAATCCCCCCAGTGGTTTTAAAATTACTGCCTTATTTCTGATGTAACACCTGTTCTTGATATTTCATTTCCTTGTTGCTATTGCTAGTATTCTTTCTGATATCCTCCTGGCAGCCTCCTTATTAGTTATTATAGATTCAGGACATTCATAATTTCTTACAATTTCAAGTTCTTTGTTATTGATGATGATTCTAATTTGGCTTTTTGCTTTGTCCTTACTTTTATGTATATTTCATCATCATCAAGTACCGGGCCTGCTGGTCTAGGTGATCATGTCTCTCCACAACTTTCGATCTCAACAGTTATTTATCATTTCTCTTGTTGACCTTCTGCCAAGCCATTCTCTTAAGCTGTCTGGTATTTTTTCTCTTTGCTTCCCTCTATCTCTTCGTCCCTCAATTTTTCCAGTTGTTACAATATATTCCATTTGTTCTACTTCTCATCACTTGGGGGCCTCGGTAGCCGAGTTGGGAAAACCACCCGACTGGACTACCGACGTTCGGACAACCGGTGTTTGATTGCTTTGTCCGTGGACATTACCTTACTTTTCTGTATATTTCATCATCATCAAGTACCGGGGCTGCTGGCCTAGGTGATTATGTCTCTCCACATCTTTCAATCTCAACAGTTATTTATCATTTCTGTTGTTGACCTTCTGCCAAGCCATTCTCTTAAGCTGTCTGGTATTTTTTCTCTTTGCTTCCCTCTATCTCTTCGTCCCTCAATTTTTCCAGTTGTTACAATATATTCCAGTTGTTCTACTTCTCATCACTTGGGGGCCTCGGTAGCCGAGTTGGGAAAACCACCCGACTGGACTACCGGCGTTCGGACAATCGGTGTTCGATTCCCGCTGGGAGCAGTGTGAATTCTACTCGTGGTTGAAAAAAAAAAATACCCCCATGGTTAACCCAGCCGTTGGCAGAAATGGGTACCAGGGTATTACCCTGGGAAGGTGAGGAATGTCCCCTCGCATCTGAGTTTCGACGCTTGAGGCGACACTATACAGAAATCTCCGAACATTTATGGTTAGGCGGCCGAGCACATATGGGTGCTCGCGTGCTAAGATACCGGTTCAAGTCTCGTACTTTCTCGTACTTTTTCTTCTCAATTACATGGCCAAAAAATGATGATTGTTTCTTCCTAATAGTGGAAATTTGCTCTCTTTTTGCGTTGACCTCTTTCAGAACTTTTTCATTACTCTTCTTAACTGTCCATGGTATTCTCAACATTCTTCTGTAAAACCACATTTCTACAGACTCCAGTGATTTTCTTGTCTGTTGTCCTATTGTCCATCTTCTTCTTCTACCTTTTAGCTCCCAGTGGAGCATAGGTCTTCAACAAACACTTTCCGAGTCGTTCTGTTTTTTGCAATTCTTTTAAGATCATTCCATGTCTTCCCCATCATCTTCATCTCTGCTTCGATCTGTCTTCTCCAAGACTTCCTTGGTCTTCCTCATTGTCTTTTCCCCTGGGGATTCCAAAAAGGGCCTGTTGTCTAATACTCTCAGTTGGCTTCCGTAGTGTGTGTCCTATCCATCGCCATCGTCTTCGCTGTATTTCTTTATCCACTGGTATTTGACCGGTACATTTCCATAATTCCACGATAGTGACTTTGTCCTGCCATTTCCATCCCTTTATTCTGCGTAAGCATCCATTAATGAAAGTCTGTACCTTCGTGATTGTCAATTTTGTTATTCTCTATGTTTCACAACCATATAATAGGACCGACTTAACATTTGAGTTGAAAATTTTAATTTTTGTATTTAACCTAATTTCTTTACCTATTGTTTATGATTCACATTAATATTTTAAGACTGACTCTACATAACATTTAAGAACTCTTTTTCTTGTTTCTATTGTCAAAAATGGACTGCATAGTATCTTCCTCATTTTTGGAAAGCTGCTTTTGCCTGAGCCATTCTGCATCTCGCTTCTTTTGTGCATCTTCCGTTTGAGGTTAACAAAGTTCCCAAATATTTAAATTCATTTACCTGTTTTAATATTGTTCCACTTGTCTTTATTTTGCACTGAGGTGATGTCTTTTTCTTTGTTGTTACCATTACTTCTGTCGTTTTGCTATTAAGACTAAGTCTATATATTTAGGTGCATGTTTTAGCTGTTCACTGTGCCTTTTTAACAGACTCAATTGTTTCGTATTTTTTGTTATATAAGAGCAAGGGTTATGATATATAATTGACTAATATCAAAAGTATTAGTCAACCTTTGATGTGTAGACACCACTCAATATATGAATTAATACCAAAAGTATATTTATGGTTTTTTTTTTTAAAATAAAAGTTAGAATAAAAATTGTAATTATTTTTTTTTTAAAAACATAACAAAATATATTTTTATTAAAATGTTGGGACTGCCTGCCTGGAATTATAAAGAAAAAAACCAGTATTGCTATGTTTAAAACAGTGCATATTGTCAGCCATCTCAAGACATTGGTGTTCTGAATACAGACATTTACAAATTTAGAGGTTGTAGTACATTATTGACACTATTTATATAAATAAAAGTGTCAAAAATGTTATATACCTGTCGAAAGCCCTTTAAATTCTAAGGAGCCTGTAAGCTTCATCCAGCCAAAACCCTATGAGTGATTCCGGCTTTGACAGCAGACTAGGTTTTTGTTTATATTTAGGCTATATGTAAACACATATCAGAATACTTACCGTTTGTGACATAAGTGGGTCACAGAACGTTTTATAGACACAAAGATAGATATCATGGACATGTGAGCAACTACTCCTGAGATTTCGGTTTTTTGTTTTTTAAGGTTGCATCTTACAGCTGACGTCACTAGGAACAAGTGGGGGAGTATAACGTACACTCATACAAGGTATGGTGGCAGCTTTATAAAAAAAGGACACAACAAAATATCGATGCTCCGGCCTACATGTGGACTTCTTCAGAGGACGAGAGCAACACAAACGGATATCGGAATAACGATAAACTCTACTACATCTAGAATTACACCACTAACATACCGAATACAATATTTGAATACACACATACATACAGTACGATTCGTTTGTTATAGACTTTAGGGGAACATTTGGAGATCTATTATCTCTTGTCACAAAATAAGCGTATTACACATCATTGCTTCAACAAAGCCAGGGAGTAATAATCATAATGTGAGTCAATTACTTTGCCTAAGGCCAACACAATACTCTATGGTATTGGCACTTTCAATATTTGATATTAACTAAAGCCAACACAATAAGCTATGGTAGTGATACTTTCAATATTTGATATTAACTAAAGCCAACACAATTAGCTATGGTAGTGACACTTTCAATATTTGATATTAACTAAAGCCAACACAATAAGCTATGGTAGTGACACTTTCAATATTTGATATTAACTAAAGCCAACACAATAAGCTATGGTAGTGACACTTTCAATATTTGATATTAACTAAAGCCAACACAATAATCTATGGTATTAACACTTTCAATATTTGATCTTAATTAAGGTAAGGCCAACACAATACTCTATGGCACATACACTTTCAATATTTGATCTTAACTAAGGCCAACACAATACGCTATGGTAGTGACACTTTCAATATTTGATCTTAACTAAGGCCAACACAATACTCTATGGTATTGGCACTTTCAATATTTGATCTTAACTAAGGCCAACACAATACTCTATAGTTTTGACACTTTCAATATTTGATCTTAACTAAGGCCAACACACTACTCTATGTTACTGACACTTTCAATATTTGATCTTAACTAAGGCCAACACACTACTCTATGTTACTGACACTTTCAATATTTGATCTTAACTAAGGCCAACACACTACTCTATGTTACTGACACTTTCAATATTTGATCTTAACTAAGGCCAACACACTACTCTATGTTACTGACACTTTCAATATTTGATCTCAACTAAGGCCAACACACTACTCTATGTTACTGACACTTTCAATATTTGATCTCAACTAAGGTCAACACACTACTCTATGTTACTGACACTTTCAATATTTGATCTTAACTAAGGCCAACACACTATTCTATGTAATTGACACTTTCAATATTTGATCTTAACTAAGGCCAACACACTACTCTATGTTACTGACACTTTCAATATTTGATCTTAACTAAGGCCAACACACTACTCTATGTAATTGACACTTTCAATATTTGATATTAACTAAAGCCAACACAATACTCTATGTTATTGACACTTTCAATATTTGATATTAACTAAAGCCAACACAATACTCTATGTTATTGACACTTTCAATATTTTATATTAACTAAAACCAACACAAAACTCTTCGGTATTGACACTTTCAATATTTAATATTCAGTTTTATGCTTTCTAAATTTTCCTAAAGAGAAAACAAATTAGGTTTTCATTTTGTAGCATCCTTGATTTTAAGATAGTTCAGTGTACTATGCATGAACATCAATCAAATGTGTCTACTATGATATATAGGTTGAGAAATAGAAATAGATAAGATCCTAATGCCATGACCGTCTTCTATTCACACCTGGAGAGAAGACTCACGAGAAAAAAGCTCAGACGCATACAAGGAGTCATCATATATTGCGCTTGTCTAAATGTTGGTCATGTAGCCTATCAAGTGACAGTTTACTGTTGCAACAGTGTTGTTTATTTATCGTGAGATAATATAAACTTTGGGAGCCGTGATAGCTCAGTGGTTAGTGAACTGGACTACAAAGGACGAGAGGTAGGGTTCGACCCAACCGACGGCTTCCGGTTCACCCAGCTTTTAATGGGTACCGGATTTTTTTTCTAAGAAAGTAAAGCGACACGGGCGTAATACCGACCACATTACCCCAAAAATTATGTGCCGAAGGTCTGTAAAATTTATGGTCACTAACACCATATTCCCTATACGCCACTTGGCGTGACGGGGGGTACTTTACTTCTTTTTTTTTTTAAATATAAACTTTGATTATATATTTCTCTCTCACTCACCCATTTTCTCGCTCTTTCCCCCTCTACCATCTGTAACTTATACTTTATCCGTGATATTCTGGCTCTCCTCTCTTACTAATTCAAACGTTTTCATAGTTATCATTTGTTCATCTTACAATAGTTAAACAAAGTTTAGAACTATAGTCCCCACTTTATATTGGATTCATAGATTACGAAAATGCATTTGATTGTTGTGCCACCATGATTGTTAATATGTCTTTATTCTTTGTCTGCTTCTCCGTTTTAAATCCTCAAACTTTCCCCCATTTTAATTCATTTGTTCGTTTCTTTTTTTCTTTCTTTTACAATTTCTTCTACACTTCTTTCCGTGAAAATTTAACCGCCCACTGCTTTCTTGTTGCCTATGAATATAACTACAGTTATTATGTTATATAGCCTACATCTTACTGCTGAATCACACAATTTACACTATCAGTGTCAGTAAAGTGTGCAGAAGGTTTAAGTACATTGTGTTTTGTCACAATCTATTCGATAGCGAAAGAACAATAGTAAGTTCTCCACTGTTTAATTAAGTACGTCACATGACAACAGAAAACTAAAGGCCAACAAAATCGGAGTATCATTACTGTAGCAACTCTCAACAATTTTCAAAATAATTCAGGATGTATGAAATGCGTACAAAAACAAACGTTCACATATAAAATATATGTATATATATATTATGTATATATATATATATATATAATACACTAATCCATTGTTACTTTTAAATATTTGTTGTGCAGGTGTTAAATCGCTAAAAATAAACCCATTATGTGTGCTTGTTTATTTATTGATTAGAAGTAGACTTAACTTCATTGCTATCCAGGTGCCTTAAATATAACAATTTTCTTTGAGTTACAAATATGAATAATGATGATGAAGCACCTTGTTTGAATTTGTGTATGTTTAAAAGTGAGTTTTAAAAAATAAATGAAATATGTCGTTTTCTGCTTCCCCATACGTAGAATGTTTGAGTTCAGGTGTTAAAACATGAAATTCTTACAGCATTTCAATATTGCTAAAAGCGCCACCTGGTTTGTGTTTGTATTCAAGAGCCACAACTCGTGATGGCTATGGCTCTGAAGAAACGGACGACAGGACGATCTTAGTTCAACTATATAAACAACAGTGTAGTATTGTCGTCCTTAAGACTAACACATTTTCGTGGGTTTCAAACAATATTGGCTAATCAATCGGAATTTTATTTTAACTCAAAGCTGTGAAATGTTATTGACCAAGCAAGGCGTATCGGAGTTTGCACTAACCTACTAGAAGAAGAAGAACAAAATCATCATCATCAGAATTCAGATCATGGAATCTAACGATCGAATGAAACTTAAAGACAAAATCATTCACAACATCTCAAAGGCAATAAAATCGGTATGTATGAATGTATCATGCTATATTTAAATGTTTCCATTTTTATTTTTACTCATTGTAAAGTTGTTTTTTTTTTTCTAATGGCAGAAATCACAAATGGTATACAACAGTATAATAATACAGTGACCTTAAAATCACTGGCTTAAAAATGTTACATATATTATTTTAATAAAATATAAGACTACTATGATTACTATTGAATGAGCATTTAATTTTAATGTTAAAATAAGTTGCAAAAATTAAAATAGACAGTTGAGTCAGTTACCAGTAGAAGTAACACACAGATAAAGACTAGAAAGAAGGAAGAGAGTAGATAGTAATAGCAATGTAAATTAAAGATTAAAGTAAGTACAAACTAAAAGTTCACAAATAGACTACATTAATTGAGGAACATTTTGTAATTTTTATGAATTGAAATGAATCATGGATTTTTATTTTATTATCAATTAGTTATATTAGTACTTAAGTTTTATCTTTATTTTGCTTACAGTAGCTTGATGACGATAGGGTATAACCTGTAGCACATGATGTCCCCTACCGAACGAGGGTTTTCCATTGGAATCCCCCTTAGCGTTGTTGTTGTTGTTATTTCTATTGTTATTGTTGTAGCGATTCATGATTGTGCAAAGAAGTTACTACGGTGGTTTTCTGTTGCCTTCCATTGGTTTGTTTACAGTTGGCTCCGCTAGCCTTTGACTAAAAAGTCTCACCCACAAGGCAGTGGGGTTGTTTTACTTCGGGGTATCCTCCCATAGCCTTTTACTCTCCCGAGCTTACCTGCAAGGCAGCAGGGCAGCCACAGGTTGTACTGTTTACTGCATACAGTAGCAGGTAAAATTATCCGACTTGACCGTAATATAAATAATCTAAGGTATGCTGATGATACAGTCTTAATCACTAAGAGTGAAAATGAGTTACAAGAAATGTTGGACATTATAGTGAAGGAAAGCAAAATAAAGGACTCAGCCTTAATAGCAAAAAGACAGAAGTAATGGTAACACCAAAGAAAAAGACATCACCTCAGTGCAAAATAAAGACAAGTGGAACAATATTAAAACAGGTAAATGAATTTAAATATTTGGGAACTTTGTTAACCTCAGACGGAAGATGTACAAAAGAGGTGAGATGCAGAATGGCTCAGACAAAAGCAGCTTTCCAAAAAATGAGGAAGATACTATGCAGTCCATTTTTGACAATAGAAACAAGAAAAAGAGTTCTTAAATGTTACGTAGAGCCAGTCTTAACATATGGATGCAAATCATGGACAATAGGACAACAGGCAAGAAAATCACTGGAGTCTGTAGAAATATGGTTTTACAGAAGAATGTTGAGAGTACCATGGACAGCTAAGAAGAGTAATGAAGATGTTCTGAGAGAGGTCAAAGCAAAAAGAGAGCTAATTTCCAATATTAGGAAGAAACAATCATAATTTTTTGGCCATGTAATGAGAAAAGAGATGAGATTCCTGTGTGGGGCCTCATTATGAGGGAAGTAAAGAATAGTGACACTGTGACCTTCCAGGCATGTCGTAAGAGGTAACTAAGGAGGTTGATCGATGTCTTGACAAGCTGTCATTGTAAACAGTATTGTTATGGAAACAGCCATAGTTTTTAGAAGCAGTGATCACTGCAATATGTGCCACTTTGACATGCACGGTTTTTGTTTTTGAGATTGTGGTTCTGCCCTATGTGCCGTCTTCGGCTCGAAAGGACAATAGATAGAATGAGAAGAGAACAACTGGAATATACTGCAACAACTGGAAAAATCGAGGGACGAAGAGATAGAAGGAAGCGAAGAGAAAAAATAACAGACAGCTTAAAAGAATGGCTTTGCAAAAGGTCAACAACAGAAATGATAAATAGCTGTCGAGATCGAAAGTTGTGGAGAGACATGATCACCTATGCCAGCAAGCCCGGTACTTGATGATGATGAGTACTTAAGTACTATTCATTAAATTATCATTCTCAAATTGACTCATTGAGATAAATTCTTTTTTTGTCATTTATTACATTTTTTGGGGGTCTATCCAACACTGTCACTTAGACTCAACTTCACCACCACAGATGGTCACTGTAATTGTTATAACAGTACAATAGTTAGTTAAGTTAGTCTCCTCTAATTTTTTCCCACTGAGCAGATCAAACTTTTGGTCTTTAGTTCTTTGTTATTAATTACAAATATTTCAAATCTTCTATGCAGCTTAGAGTAGACATCACCCAATCCACATTTTAAAGGAAAATACTTTTGTGTTAGAATATTTTATTAAAAGTTTTAATAAATTACAAGTGTAAGTTATTTCCATTTGCAATTATGATACCATTACTAAAGCCAGGAAAAGATGGTTCAATGACATCCAGCTATAGACCAATCAGCCTTACAAGCTGTTTGTGTAAAACAATGGAACATATAATCAATCTCAGACTGCAGTGGTACCTGGAAAGTGAAAATCTCCTTGTCCCACAACAAGCAGGCTTTAGACAGTGTTGCTCTACCGAAGATCAAGCAACCTATCTTTCCCAGGAAATTGAAGATGCGTTTCAAGAAAAGAAACTGGTACTAGCAGCATGGATAGACCTAAAGAAAGCATTTGATAAGGTATGGAAGAAAGGGCTTTTGAAGAAACTGAGAAATTATGGAGTAAATGGCAGGATGTACAAATGGGTCAAAGCATACCTGCATAACAGGAGAGCCAGAGTGCAACTGGATGGTCTTAAGAGTAAGAAGGTCTTATTGCGCCAGGGCGTTCCACAAGGAGGGGTACTATCTCCAACACTTTTTCTGATCTACATCAATGACCTAGTTACTGAACTACCACATGGCATCAAAGTGGCAATGTATGCAGATGACTTGGTAATGTGGTGCACAGAGGAGTATGCAACAGTGGCCTCCAAATTGCTACAAAGAGCTATGAATGCACTGAATTCATGGACAAATAGATGGTGTATCAGCATCAATACAGACAAATGCAGTACTACACTTTTCACACTCTCCCCAAAACAAAAAGCAGGAGCCATCTACATAAACAATGAGCCTGTGAAAGAAGACATACAAGCTACATATCTCGGAGTTACATTTGATAACAAACTATCTTGGAAACAGCAGATAAATAAGGCAACCCAAAAAGCAAGGAGGAAATTGGCTATTCTAAGAAAGTTGTGTGGAACCACATGGGGTGCGAGTGGGAAAATACTCAGTAAAGTTTACCAACAGAGTATACGCCCACATTTAGAATATGGATCATCCGCATGGTGCTCAGCATCAAACACCACATTGCAAGAACTGGATAAAGTACAAAACCAGGCACTTAGGGTCATCACAGGAGCAATGAAATCAACACCAATATTGGAGATGGAGAAATTGTGGAGGATACCAGCACTGAGAGAACGGAGAGACACAAAGGTGCTGATACAGGCAGAAAAATTTGTATGCATGCCAAGACATCCAATGAAGGACAGATTCCAAAATCTTGCATTGGGACGACTTAAGAGAAGCAGCTTTATCCACCAAGCCAAGCGTATTAGTAGACAAACACCAGACATGCCAAGAGTTGTTAAACCCCTTCTGCCCATACCAGAACAGACTCCCTGGACAGATGAATCAGGATTATCAGTTCAAATACGGACAGAAGTGAAAGGAATAGTTGACAAAGAGGAACAAAATAGTCTACAGCGAAAAACAATAACTCTCAGTTTCCTGGATGAAGAATACCCACAAGACCTATGGATCCATGTGTACACAGATGGATCAGCACAGAATGCAGTAAAGAATGGGGAGCAGGTGCATATATATAGTACCCAAATAACACTAGGGATATGAATAAAATAGCAACAGGGAAATATTGTCACAATTATGATGCAGAAATACAAGCAATAAAGTTGGCAATAGAAAAACTGCTGAACAGTAATCTTAGCCCACAGCCTGTAGTGTTTTTGACAGATGCAAGATCAGTACTCCAGGCACTACAATCCAGAAAATTACCACATCTGCAGACCTTATTGACTGAACTCTGCAAGCACCACAGGGTTGCCCTGCAGTGGATCCCGTCTCACTGTGGAATACCAGGAAATGAGAAAGCAGATCAGTTGGCAAAGGAAGGTTCAACAGGCACACAACTAGATACACCAGTTACATACCATCATAAGAAACAGATAATCAAATCAATCAGAGGACCACAAGCCCCAAATCAGGATGCCTTTCATAATATGAATAGATATGAACAAGTTATCATTATACGCCTAAGAACAGGACACAATCGACTCCATAGTCACATGTATACAAAATTCAAGATCGTCACATCAACTACTTGTACATGTGGACAGGCACCCCAGACTGCTGAACACATACTTCAAGACTGCACTGAATATAGTAGACTGAGGAAAATCCATTGGCCCATAGATACAACACTACAGACAAAACTATATGGGCCACTGCAAGAATTACAAAAGACAGTAAAATTTATACAGGAAACGACATTGCAGATATAGACAATACTTCAGGCGAACGAAAGATAGATAGATAGACAAGTGTAAGTTTGCACTGTTTTAATATAACATTTCTTAACAATTCTATCTATTGACCTTTCGAGCCGTAGCCAGCCCATAGGGCGTAGACCAAAATACTCCTTCTCTTATCTGAATTTTTGTTCTAGCAGTTTTCAATTCTTTTAAAGATATTTTATCAAATCTCGCCATTTGTCTCTGTTCTGTGCAAGCAGCTTTATCTCATTGAGGGAGCCGATTCCTGCTGCTCTTGCCTCTCTCATCAATGTTCTCAGTGTCTCTCTGGGTCTTCCTCTTTTTCTCTTATCTGTTGTTTCCCACATGAGGGCTTGCTTTGCTATTCGGTTATTATCTCTTCTCATCAATTAAGGAACTTTTAATCAGTATTGCCTAAAAGTGTCAATTTTCAGACAAACACAAATTAAATAACTAAATGAAATTGACTTTAATTGATGTTCATTGTTCTGCACTATAGACTGACAATGTGGATAATTGAAATGAAATGGTTACAACTCAAAATTATAGTAAGAACTGATGATTTATAATTTAATTAAAGTTTAATTTAAAGAAAAATTGGCAAAGTTCTGGTCTAGCACATAAATTATTTCAGAAAAATGAGTGATCTCCCCTTAGTTGACATCACAACAAAACTACAGTGGTTCTCAAATACTATAAAGTATGTTAGGATTAGGACTTTACCCTTTTGTGACTTCTCTTTTATCTGTACTCAACAGCTTTCTTTGAATGACAGATTAGAAAACTACCAAAAAAAAAGAGCAAGGCTACTCAATTGGGCATTACCCTTCTGAACTTAAATAATTTATGTATTTAAACTAGGACTTTACAAAAAAAAAATGTACAATAATGAATCATGAAAAATTGAAACAGAAAAAAAAACTGTTGCATTGTTTGTATGTGTAGCTTTATATCTGTAGCAAAGTCCTGAGGGACTGAGTTCTGCATGAATATCACTTTTTCCCATTTTCCATACCAGCAGCCATGTGCTCACAATACAGGATGATATTCTCTGACTTCAGAGGCAGTCTCAGTTTTATTGTCAAGCATTTTGACTTTTGGGGTTCATTTTATATTTACAATTTAGGTGACTCCTTGATGGCTGAAAGTTTAGAGTGCTCACTAAGATGCAAAGGTCCTGGCTTCCAGTCCTGCATATGACCTGCTTTTTTTTTTTCTTTTAATTCATAGTAAAGGATTTTTTTTTCTTTGTTCAGCATTTTCTTGTTGACTTTATGACACTCATTTTATGTTATTAATATATGGCCTAATGTAATAACAGTTCTAAAAAAAAAACAGTATAAATTAAATAAGTTATCAGAACTGTTCATCCAGTGTTGGCATTTTGATAGCCTCTCAGAAATTGCATTTGACTTTGTAAATGCACATGGATCAGTGTGATATCATTATTTTGAAGGAAGAAAAACCATGAGCTTAACTACACGATGGCATCTTGTGCAAGCAATGAATGGTCATTGTTTACTAAAGTAAACCTGTGCTTGGTTTTGGAAATGTATAAGTGAGGAAAAACTATGGTGAGCAAAGCAGTCATCTTTTCCAAATTATAAAAATGAGTGGCAACATTTTCATGTGTGTGCACCAATACAGTGACCATGCGGCTTAGAGGTAGCTAACCATGCTATGGACAATGTCATCAAGGCACATACTCTATCATTGTGATACTAAGAAAAAGTGAGATGATGTAGCTTGCTAACTTGGTTACTAAAGTGACATTAAATTTACAATTAACATTAGCACTGGACTATTAAGCAAAAAAAGAAAGAAAACTCTCTTTAGCATAAAAAAAAATATTGTATATTTGAAACATAATTTTGTAAGAAAAATAATTTTTTAAAATTATGCCATGAATTGCAATAGAAGGTTGTGATTGTCATGTCAAAATGAAAAGACGATTGGAGGCCACAGAGATGGGATTTCTCAGAAGAATGTTGAAAGTTTCCTGGGCAGCTAAAAAGACCAATGAGGAAGTTCTCAAAGAGGCCAACACAAAAAGGGAGCTCTTAAAAAACATCAGAAAGAAGCAATCAACATTTTTCTGGCAAATCATGACAAGAGGAAAGTTGGAATACTTGGTTACAACTGGCAAAATAAAAGGAAAGAGAGATTACGGGCGACAAAGAGAGAAAATACTGGATAGCTTGGTGTCATGGCATGGAAAACAGTCAACAACAGAACTGATACGATGCACTGTAGATAGAAGATTGTGGAGGAACATGATCACCTACGCCAACCGGTATGGCACATGATGATGATGAATTGCAAGATCCTGTGACAAACAATGATAGCAGCAAGATCCTGTGACAAACAATGATAGCAGCAAGATCCTGTGACAAACAATGATAGCAGCAAGATCCTGTGACAAACAATGATAGCAGCAAGATCCTGTGACAAACAATGATGCCTTTCCATTGAGTTGCTGTCAGATTTCCTTTTTGCCTTGTGGGTAGTGTTATGATAGGTCTCACTGTGCCCACACCATACTTTTTGGTTGCTATCTGGTCATTGTGTAAAGTAAACAAGATGTCATCTTAAATGCATGTCTCCACTCAATTTTTAAAAATACAATTCGTTGCTCTATTCTAAACAAGCTACAGTTTTCTTCCAATTTCTGTTCTCTGGTATTTCTAAGTGTGTGTGTATATATATATATAATAATAATAATAATAATAATTCATGCATCCTTGAGTGAGCAGCATTTTAACCAACTCTGGAGTTACTTTGCTGGTGTGAAATAAATTATCTGACTTAAAAAATGTGACCTATTTAAAGTCATGTTGAAAAATCATTATAAATTGTGTGCATAATTAAGATGTGTCAAGTATAAATGAAAATAATGATGGAATATTAGACAGCATGAAAATACTGTTATTAGAACAGAAAATATTTAGACATATCAGTATTTTTGATCCTGAGTTAAATAATGTCTTACTTACACTTGGTTTAATATATTAAATAATTTGTGGGTTATCATCATTTCACTCCAAACATATCAGATACTTTCCACAGCAGGAGGACCCTGCAGAGTCCTGCAACTGATGACTCTATATTGGTTGATAAGTCCTCTTATGTGCCTGCTAAGTCTCTAGTTTCTGGATGTACCCATCTTTACTCCCATCTCTTTCATCTGAAGGAGAGACTTGGACTCATGGTTGTCCTCATCTTGGAGGGAATTTATAACATCCGCCTGATCCATCGGTTGACCATATTCAATAACAGCACATCTAGCCAGCCTATCCACTCTTTCATTTCCCCATACTCCCTTATATCCAGGGATGTATACAAAGGTAATTGTGTGTATTGTTGACTTCTGTAATGACTCGACGCACTGCCTGCATACAGAGCTCACCTCCACTTTTCTTATCATGCCCATTGAATCACTTAGTATATAGGTAATGGGTGTAGCCTTTTTACTCCAACCAGATGAATGCCCTAGTCACTGCCATTACCTTCATTGTCTTGATACTCATGTCTTCTTTTGTAGCAGTGAGGGTGAGGAGAGTAGGGGATAGTTGGAGAGAGTGAGGAAATATAGCACAGGGAATAATTATGAGGAATAGGAGTAGAATGGTGTTAAAAGGTAGAGCAGGAGGCTGATGATTGATAAGAGTGTAAACATAAAGGTAAGTGAATGAAGTAGGTGAATTCTTTTGGTAGGGAGATGGAGGAAGTGAGTTTTGATTGGATAGGGGACAAAGTATACAAGTCCCTGCACGGAGCTAGAAACAGGCTCTCCAGAGAACATTCACACTTAGGTGGGAAGTTAGAGGCGGCCTGGTAGATCGGGTGTCAGCCTATAGGCTCATCAAACGCAAAGCAACCTTGCTATTAGGTCTAGTTAGACCCAAGGTAGAAGAGAGTCTCTCATGTCTTGAAGAGACAGTGAAATTATATTAGAGATAGTGTCCAGGACATTAGCAATTTAGTATAGCAGGAATGATATTAATCATGTTGTGTGCGATATAAGACCTGAAGTGAGAGTGTCCAGTGGAGAATGTACATTTTCTTGTACCGATGTGTGACACACGATAATTCTCAAACAGCAGAGATAGAATCAAGATGCAACAAAGCTTGTCAAATCATTGGACAGTTATCACCATTATTGTCCAACAAGAAAATAACTCTGGAGGCAAAACAAGCACTATACAATACAATCTTCATACCAACGTTGTGCTACCAATGCCAGACCTGGACCCTAGATGCAAGAACAATAAGAAAATAACCTCTACTGAGATTAATTGTATTAGACAAATGACAGGAAACAGTCTGAGAAATAAGATCAGAAATGAAGAACTGAGAAAAAAGCTAGGAATAGCCCTCGCCATAGAATATATAAGGAAACAACAGATAAAATGGTTTGACCTTGTGACAAGACCGAAAGATCAAAATACAACACAACGAGCCTTCAGCAAACATTGTGAGAACACCAGACCCAAGGGTCGACCACAAAAAAGATGGATCAATGGAATAATAGAAGCACTAGGAAACATAACAGCAGCAGAGGCAAACAGAAAAGCAAAAGACTGCAAATTATATCTCCCCTTGATGCTGAAAGGCAGGTGAGGAAGGAAAGAAGAAGATGTGTGAATTGCTGAGCGGGATATATAGACTGCTGATCATTGTACATATTTTGTGAATAGTTTGACATTGTTAGGGTTGCTGAATAAAGTTATGTGACCTTTCCAACACAAGTCTTCAGTGTGCAGCCATTTCTTATTCCAGCAGTCGTTACATACGCCACGGCGCTGAACTGAAGGGAAGTTGTCGCTGGCACATATAAATCGGAGAATCAAGAAGCCAGTCAGTATGGTCCAGCTTACAAGCAAAGTACAATCAAGGTACAGTGTGTACCTGACAGTAACTCCAGTCACAGACACGGTGACCATCGAGATTGACAGCCGAAAAGGTGTACAAGCGTGGGCTACCCTAGCACGGCTCGTTTAACATCATTAGACTCATAGCGTAGCTTTTACGAGAAGACGATACCCAGTTTTCCAGACCAACAATGTCGATTTACAATACAATGGTGCTGTGTGTGTGTACGATGGTCCTGTAATGCCATCAAATGTAACAATTAGGATGACACAGAAAGGTGTTAACCCCTTGCATTGATAGGCATATGGGGAAAGTGGTGTTAGTGACCACTTCTTTCCATGACCAAAAACATGGATGACATGAATAGTAGAATGGTAGTGTGTGCTAATCTACTATTGATATGGGTCTGAGCAACACACTCTCACATATGTCTAACAAAAACATAGCAGTACAATTACACAAGATGAAATATTTTTGTGCTTGATTTCTCTACATTCTTACTTTAGTGCTGATTGATACATTTTGTAGTTGATATCTGTGCAGTCTTACTTTAGTGCATTCAGCTGAAGAAAAAAAAAAATAGGTCTCGTTGAATGTGGAGCAGTTCTTTGATCTTGCAAAGAGGCTTTAGAACTTCTCCAAATATGTAAATATTAAAAAAATCTACATAGCAAATTTTGTATTGCCCTTAAATTGCTAACACTTTGTATGAATATATGCGTCATAACTGACACATATTGGTTTTGGCTTTGAAAATATTTGTAAAAATGATGTTACAGTACTGAAGGGAGCAGTTTAAGATTAAAAGCAAACGTCATGTGATAACATAACTGTCAGAATGCCTTTTGGGGAATATTGACATGTTGATACAGTTTAATTAGTAAAAATTACTTTATGTATGTTGTCTTTTAATTTGAAATTACAGATGTCATTGTTTTTGTTTTTTTTTTAAACTTTAGATTCAGGAATTAGTGTATTACCAGACCAAAGATCCAGTTTTGGCAGGATCAGTAGTTACTATCACATTATCAAATGGAGATTTGGCATGCCACAAACTATGTGAAAATCTGGATCATGCTCTGCTCCATGGGTGAGATTTTTTCTTGTTACTGCACTGAACTTTTATTATCAAGTTTGAAAAAAAAAATAGCAATTGCATTCTAAAAATGAATTTAAAAACCACTAAATTGGCATGAGTATATACTGTATAATCAACTAAGCAAAATAATCTTAGCATTTAATTGATTTGTGACTTATTTATTTTGTCATAGCACTCTACACAGAAAAAGCTACATTTGGGCTACCAACCAAATGCAGCTATTATATGTCAGCCACGTAGCACTAAGATTTCAAATATATTTTTCATTACATATTATTGTAGAGAAGTATTATTAATCTAATGTGAAAGTTAAAATATCACATAAGGAACCCATTTAAAAACTATTTATTGATATAAAGTTTGTATAATAGGCTTTATATTATTTTTATAAAGTTTGTTGTTGCCACCTAATAGTCTGTAGGAAATAATAGCATGGACATATTTTAAAATTCTGATTTCCCTGTAACAATCACAGTAGTGTTGAATCTTTTTTTCTTATTATTAGTTATATTAATCATACTTATTGTGTTTGGAGAATTGCAAGAAAGAAAAGTATTGTGTGTGCTTTAACATATTTGGAAGCATCACTTTGTACATTTATCATGTTAAATTGCTTTTAATCTCAAACTTAACCTCTTAATATCACTCATTGAGTGTTATCAGCTGTACTTCCAAGTACCTATGAGGGTCTCAAAAAATGCTATTATCAATTCAGAAGCTCAACAAAATGCTTAACTTATACAAGGAAGGCAAAGATCATAACAAATGAGAAGACAAACAACTCAGGGATAATCACAAATAACCAACTAGAAATCAGTAACAAGTTCAGATGCATACTGTTGCTCATTATCAACATTGAAGACTACATAGAAGAGCAATTATTGACAATTACTTCACAAAGATTGATAAAACCTTTTTTTTTCTTAATTACACTTAAGGATGTGAAACCTAAAACTTATTAAGATACCTGAAAAAAATTATCATTTGAATTTTGGGGAAAAAAACTACACAAAAATCCTTAAATTATCCTGGAATGACAAAAGAGCCAATAAAAGCATCTTAAGGAGAGAACTGAAAATAATTAGAAACTGGCCAATTAATTCAGTTATTTTGAGGTTTGACATATTTTGGCCACAACATGAAGATCGATAATCAAGGCTATAGTTTTCAAAAGATGAAAAATGGATGACAATGGACTAAGACATCATGGGTTTCTTAGAGATTTTTACATGCACTGAAGCACACAATACAGACAATAACAAAAATGATTTCATATTAACAGTTGGTCAAAAAGTGTAAATCTTAATTTGAACAGTCATTTGTCACATTTTTTTCTGAATTGTAAACTACACAAATATTTACTACAAAAAGGGCTTGAGTGGCTAGAAATAATTGTTCATTATTTAAAGGGTAAACATTTCATTGGGTGGCTTTTGTATGTAGAAGATACCCCAACTCCACTACTAAGATTACTGATTTATAGGGTGAAAGCTAAGGAGATGAAGACTAAGTATAACATTAAGGATTATATGGAAAAAGAGATAACAAAGATTAGTCATATATGTGATACTCTGCAAAGAATGGTCATAAACCAATCTACTTTATTGTAGAAAGTTCATTGTTACCAGGGGGTGGGATCAATAATTGCTTTTTCAGTTATTATTGAAAGAGCCAAGAAAAAGGAAGTGATGTTGGTGTTACTTTGTTTTTAATTTTTGTGTTTTGCTAAAACAATTGAATTAATTTAGGCTACTGTTATTGACAAAATATTTTTGTATTTATTTTTGTTATGAATAATGAATACACATTTTTTTTTATTCCCTTAACAAGAAGTATATGTTTTATGGTCAGTAGTTTTGTACCAAAAAAATGTCATAGAAGCTTTTACAAGAAACATTGCACATGGCACTAATTGTATTTGTTTGAATCCAAGGAGGGTGATGCATTGATCCACCTGGTCTCATTTGTTGTAGATAATAGTCTGTTAAAATCTAAGCCAACACAGTAAACCAAATTAAATAAAAGGCAGTGAGTCAAAGTAAACAATGTTAATGCATTAATCATTTCTGGTCATAACTTAAAAGTTCTGATTAGAAAAGTTTTTCGGAGATGAATATATCCATTGCAATTTATGTTTAGAAACATTTTTTTTTTAAATTAATTTTATTTCAAAATAACATTATAAGATTCTATCAGCAAAATGTTTTTTTGATAAAGAACTTAACTAATATTCCTTGTATAAAAATATTCTGTATAGGCTACAATGTAATGTATGTGTAATTACAAAATGAAATAGATACCACAATCGAGAAAATATATGGACCTTTAGATAATTATAGGTTTAAGAAAACACATATACTTAATCAACAACAACCTAAAAACAGATCAAGTACCATGCCTGCTGGCATAGGTGGTCATGTCTCTACACAACTTTCTATCTCTCCAGCTCTTTATCAGTTCTACTCTTTATTTTCTATCAAACCACTCTTTTAAACTGTCTTGTATCTTTTCTCACTGCTTCCCTCTTTTCTATTCCTTTTGTTTTGTCTTTTGTTGCAATATATTCCTTAATTATTCCTTCTCTTAACATGGACAGAAAATAAGTATAATTTCCTCTGATGTTGAAAATACACTTTCTTTTTGCTTTGGCCTTTTTTAGAATGTCCTTATTACACTTTTTAGCCATGCATGGTATCCTCAACATTCTTCTGTGCAACTGCCTTTCTGTGGCCTCCAAGTTTTCTTTTTTGTTGTTCATTTGTCCAGACTTCGCTTTCAAATGTCAAGATTGGTTCCACATAACACAGAACTAATTTCCTTACCTTAATTGTCAAGACTTGGTATAGCATGGAACGAATTCAAAACAAACGAGGAAATTAGAGAAATCACCAATCAACCACTAATATCTTCAGTAATAAAGAAAAGACGATGGTCATATGTTGGACATGTGATGAGGAGAGATAATAACCGAATAGCAAAGCAGGCCCTCATATGGGAAACAACAGGTAAGAGAAAAAGAGGAAGACCCAGGGAGACACTGAAAAGATCATTGATGAGAGAGGCAAGAGCAGCAGGATTCGGCTCCCTCAATGAGATAGAGCTGCTTGCACAGAACAGAGACAAATGGCGAGATTTGATAAAATATCTTTAAAAGAAAACTGCTAGAACAAAAATTCAGATATGAGAAGGTGTATCTTGGTCTACGCCCTATGGGCCGGCAATGGCTCGAAAGGTCAATAGATAGATAGATAGAATTGTCAAGGATGGATTGTGTAAAATATAGTATACCAAGGATATAGATTACTTGCATGCTGTTTCATAAAAATTCCTTTAGGTCAACTAGGTGTCCACTGAACATCCTACTCCTGTACAGACACACATCTCTTTTTCTCAAAACCAATTCTTAATTGCAAATCTGGCCCTGTATAATAATATGTGATACACAGACAGTTATTACAAATTTATTTTGTGTAATATGTATATTTTCATCTCATCACATATGGTTGAAACAGGCAGATGTTGATCTGCAATAGTAACCCCCACCGCTGTTTTTCTGATCAGCTTATTATATGAGTCACATGTTATATAAATTGTACATATACATGTACATATTAGTATAGTCAGGTATATCTTTAAAGTTTCAATTTTTATTGTTTTATTTTTGTATACCTTAAACTTTTCTTTTTTGACTTGGCTCTGGTAGAAAAAGGTGTGTCATGTAACATATTTTTTATGTCGCCGAAGGGTGAATTGTCAAACTTCACTGTACTAAGCCACAGTAATGTCAGCGATGAGAAACACTGCCCCTTCCACCCACAAATACTGTGGCCCACTATAGTGAAATTTTATATTTCATTCTCCTGTCATGTGAATATGTCACAGGACATTACTATTTTTATTTTAACTGGGCCACAACATTTGTCGGTGATGGGGTCAATGCTCGTCAAACAAAAATAATTTTGTAAAAACATTTCTATAACAGCTTTATGTAATAGTATTATAAGGCTACACAATTTTAAACTTCTTGTCCATATATTTTAATACTGTTTATTTCTTTCTTGATGCTCTGTTACAGCTTGAAAAAAGTTACACATGGATATTGGCAAGTGGTCAAACAATTATCTCACAAACAAATGATTCGAGAAATTGATGTGCTAACTAATGTTACAACAGAACTGGGGAAAAGTGAGTTTGTTTTACATGTTCATGCATTTACTTATTGATATATATCTACTTTTATCTGTTTGAAGCCTGGATTATTCTAAGACATTTATACCTTATACAGTAGACTCTTGATTATCCTGGAGAGGATTAACCTGGAAGCAGATTATCTGGGAGACCCTCATCAAAAAACTTACAAATTAAAAAAATTATAAAAATTCCTCCATTCAAAATAAATATGTCAAACTGAAACTAGTCTATGAGCTCACATCTGACTAAAGATGTCATTGTTCTGAAAATAAGATCGTTATATGTATGTACTGTATATTACATCTGAAGTCCGTGATGTGACTACAGTGTGTATCTGATATACATGCACACATGCACATTGAGATACAATGTTGCCCATGACGTGAGTTCACCCGATAGCACACGAGCTCACGTGACGTGATTGCGATGTGTTTCTGAATTAATATTCAAAGGGACGTCTCTCCTGCATTGCCAATATTTAAGACGTTATGAAATAATTTTTTAAAACAATATTGTGGTTATAATTTTGAATCGTAAAAGATTTGTTCCTTCGATAACTCAAAAATTTGAAATAATTAATAAATATGAAAATGGCCAAACAGTGAAATTGTTAATGAATGAATATAACGTAGGAGACCAAACTGTACATGCCATCATAAAAACAAACAAAAGCTAGTTGAAATTGTTGGAACAGTGGAAGTGGGGGTATTTTGAAACTCTTCTTGATTATTTAGAACACCAAGAAGACAGTAACTGCACAGAAAAATTAATCCTGAGAAATCGATGTGGCACCAATCGGCAATAGGCTATTGAAAAGACAAAGCAGAAGAGTTTACTGTCTTATTAAGTGCTAACTGTTAAAATACTGTATCTACTCTTTCAGTTTCATTTCTGGGATTTTAGTTATCTTGTTTTTCCCATTCATTCTTGTATTTACTCCATGTTCTGTTTTGATATATACTTTTCTGCTGTACTCATTTTGTTGTTGTCTAATTTATAACACTTTATAATGTATTATATCTTTTTGTCATGTTCTTTGTTTTTCTACATTATCTTTGGTTATATACTTGTTTTTTTTCTTTAAATATAAATTTAGTTCAAATATCTGCTTGTTTAAGTTTTCTTGTCATCTAAAAGTGAAGCTTTTTAAATTACTTATTATAAATTTATATATATATATATATATATAATTTAGTGGACTGCAAGTGAGGTTTTTGTTTTAAACTTGTGTAGCATATTAATATAGTATAGTTGAGGATCTATTTAACTTTACCTCTTTAAGTATGTTTAGTTATTGTTGAGCTGTAACTGGAAAGACAAAAAAAAGCTAGTGTGTTGATTTTCCAGAATTTGTTGTTTAGCATTTCCCTTTTCAGTGCTTTTTCTCAATTCTTTTTGTGAACATTATCATAATTAGGTCTAACTTTTTATCATGAAAATGTTACTTACTCTTTGCATTTTATATTCATCATCATCAAGTGCCGGGCCTACTGGCATAGGTGATCATGTCTCTCCACAACTTTCGATCTCGACAGTTCTTTATCATTTCTGTTGTTGACCCTCTGCCAAGCCATTCTCTTAAGCCGTCTGGCATTTTCTATCTCTGCTTCCCTCTATCTCTTCGTCCCTCAATTTTTTCAGTTGTCACAATATATTCCAGTTGTTCTCTTCTCATTACATGGCCAAAAAATGATGATTGTTTCTTCCTAACATTGGAAATTAGCTCTCTTTTTGCTTTGACCCCTTTCAGAACATTTTCATTACTCTTCTTAGCTGTCCATGGTATTCTCAACATTCTTCTGTAAAACCACATTTTATATTAGCATTACTAAATTATCTGTTTAAGTTTATATTTTTGTCAATAAAATGGTCACATAATGAATAGTATGAAATGTGAGGGACTGAAACGTTTGACATTTAGAATATCAGAAGTTAAGAGAGATAACTGTAATAGTGACGTTATTATTTTATATGTTTCCTTAGATTTGTGCAACATATTATCAAGTATAAGCTCCCTTCATGTATTAGAGCAGATAAAAATAATTATAATATATTTTAGTAACAATCATGCTGAGGCGAACTGGTTAGATTTTTCATTATATATTGTATTATGCAGTTGGACTACTGAGGATATACCAGAGGGAATGAAAAAAATTATCGTTAGTACTGGAAGACTTTGAAATCTGTGCATTATATGCACACCTCAAGAGTTGTATCCAAGAATAAAAAGACAGAAATCGTAAATGCAGTACATACTGGTCTGAATATCAACTTCATATTGATTGACACTTGACAACAGTTAAGTCTAAAGTTATAAGATTTTACGCAATGTTATATTTATGATATTTCTATTTTTACCTTTTTGTTTTTCTAGGCCGAGCCTGGCTCTATGCATCTTTAAATGAAGGTAACCTGGAGAGCTACATAAGATTGCTCTGTGTTAATGAGAAGCTGCTCAAGAAATATTATGCTAAAGAAGCACTGCTGCTTGATGAAGATGTAAGCTTATTATTACATTCCAGGGTTCAGATTTGTTATAATCATGTCTATCAGTTTTTTTTATTTTTTCTCATTTGCATGAAAGATGTCACTTTATAAATTGTATTTCAGTGTTTTGATTTATCCATTGAAGTCTTAATATGTTTTGCCAGCACTATTGGTTATTGGTTATGGTTATGGAAGGCCCCGGTATAACTGCAAACGAATTAAAATCCATAATTGCTCAACCACCCATGCCAGTGGAATCATCCAAATTACTAACTCATCTCCCAAACAAAGAAAGGTAACTGTAGTCCCCATCATAGCAGTCTCAGCACACGCCAAAAGACATAAGGCGAAACCGTGCAGAAAGTGACCACAGCCAACTGTTCCCTGTCATACGACATCATCATTCATCGTAAACAAGGGGGATATCGAAACAGGATCAAAACGGATGAGACACACAGCTCACGGTGTGCACAAAGCACTTAACTCAGTAGCTCCTGCAACAAGCCGGACATGGAATATGAGGAAACTGCAAGAAGGAACACTTTTCAGACATAGCCTTCAATGGTTCCTGCCGCCTATCCACCATATACCATGGATGTTCACGTCCTCCCGAAAATGATGATCGCCGTAGCACTTGATGATGTTAGGCCATCGTTGATGACTCCAATTCCGAATATATAGACACACAGTCAGTCGTCAAATTTTCCCCGTCGCACATCAAACAGCAGACCGTAAGATTTGCGCACGGCCGGTCTAGGGAACCATTACGATGACGTAGCACACAACAATGTCGCCGAACAAATAATCTCGATCCCTTTAGATTTCTGTCTGATTACTCAAGTGTAAGCCAGCAGTATGCCAGCACTATAAAATTAGCTGTGTAAATTTCTCATAGTTTATTAAATTCTTCTTTTCTCATCACATTATTTGTTTGTCAGTGTGACTGCTCATTTGATTCTTGCTAACCATAAAATGTTGTTCTTTTCTTAATTTGTTTAGTAGCAGATTGCATTGCATGTGTTTTGCACTTTGTGGTTCAGTGTATTCATTTTCAGCAAGCCTTTATTCATAAATACTTCTCTCTGCTTTTGCTCGACCTTTTGTGCAAGGCAGCAGTTGTTTGTAATCAGAGTTGTCTGTCATGTTAAGGTATTTTTTACCAGACTAACAGGTACTCTTGAACTGAGTTATATCAAGTTTTTATTCTCCAAAGTGAATTGTCAGCCAGGGCTAACATGCTCTCCTACATTAATATTTTATAGAACTTCTTTCTCGACTATAAGGATGTTGATCCACATTGAAGGTTTTATTTTTTCTTCTTCTTGTTGACCCATTAGGTGGGCATGAATGCATTGGGATGACTTTATTGATTTCCGGAAAGCATAAACAAGATTGATTTATCACAGTTGTCAGAGAAAAAGTTTGCATTTTTGGCAATGCCTTTGGCGCAATTGTTAATGCAACAAACATGTAAATATAACATGTATCCTGTTGGTCCAGTTTATGTTTACATAGACTATTGAAGCAAAATTAATTTCCTTTCCTGTGTATCAGCTGAAATATTTGTGAGACATAATGCATTTGTAAAATATGAGAATCTATAGGGTGTCATCTCTTGTAACAAAGAATACAATAAAGTAGATAGAAGAGTCACACAATCAGCAATACAAGTTTTTATTTTAGTATTCCTAAAGGAACACAGTAATTCTCTCACTCCTTATAAGACTAGCCAAGGCCATTTCAGCTGATACACATTCACATTTAAGCTTGCGACAATTTAAATTTAATACATTTTAAAAAGTTATTTCTTATATTGTACAGATGTGTACATCTATCATAACCAGAAATAAATACATAGATGTAGTTTTTGTCATTTGTCTTATTGTGGTGAGTAATCTTTTTCATATTATCATTACTTTTAGTTCATTCTTATTTATTGTTCCATATGCAGAGGATGAATATTCTCTTGACCCATACAAGTGGCTTGGAGTGCGTTGGATTCCAGTTGGAATACGTAAGCATAGTTGATCTTTAGTATTCAGTTCCTATATTCATAAAATATTCCGTCGTTATATTCTCATATTTAACATCAAACACCTATTTTTTTGTGCTCATTTATTGCTTGCATTTGTTTTTACTTTTAAAATGTATGTGATATACTTATTGAAATAATTTTACAGGATGTACCATATCTTGATCTGAGTGCATACCCTCCTCGCAGTTGCACTAATTCAGAGTCTGAAGATCAATCTGTGCGTTCAGTTTCTCCACAGCGCCATGGCCGCTCTAGTAGTTTCCAGTCAGAAACAGAAGTAAGCACATTAGATAAATAGATTAAAAGAAGCTTATTATTTAATCTATATTATATGTACTTGCTACCGAAGACCCCTATGATAAGTAGTGACCACTCAGCCACTCTGGCATCCAATTTAAACAGTAGCAAACTAGTTTGTTTTTCTCTGCTTTGTTCTTTTGCCTTGATAAACAGTTTTATGGTTAAATAGATATAGCTTTGCTTGCTTGCATTTGCCTAATGACTAAAGGAATACACCTTCTCATCATCCACCCTTAAGGGGACTTTAAGCGGGCATGTCTACGTTGTGTTGTGGTTTGCAGTAAAACTCTTATATTATATACGCCTTTTGGCTCAACACATCCGACTTCAGCATGTTATTTTTGAGTACCGGGTTGTCTTTCCTCTTTGATCCCTACTCATTTGGCCAGACGAGACAGGTTAGTCAGTTATTGGAGGTACCATGGAGAGATCAAGTAGGATCTGGATGGTTCTTGTTTACCGATCCTGTCTCAAGCCATCAGCTGTGGGTCGCTGACAACTTCCATCTCTGCTGCTGGGAGGTAACTTTGCCTCCAGATATAGCTTTTATTTATATTTTGTATATTTTAATCAAGTTTTTTCTCCTCAAGGTATACTTTTCTTCTTGATATATTATAACAATCGACTACCTTAATTTCACAGGTTCGAGCCAGCTCCACAGAGCCCATACCATCAAGTGACTCAGACTCAGCAAGCAGTACCAGCTTGGATGTTCATTCCCAGTCTGATAGTGGCTATCAAATGAAGAGCAGTACAATATCTTCAGATTCAGGCTGCCACACTGATGGTGTTTTATCTGATAGGGTGAAACAGAACTGTACCACTCCAGTAGAAACTGTTAGACAACTAATTGGAGCATCTGCTGACAGCATTTCACTTTGTTCAGTTGGTTCGTTGGGAGATACTGACAGACATCAGAGGCTTGAAAGTATTATTGCTGGTGGAGGTGATGAGGAGAGTGGTGATGACTCTTTTCAGGTTATCAGGATGAAAAGTAAAAAAACTATCAGCAAGTCTAAAAAGAAGAAACATTTGCAGACATCAAAGCATAGTTCGAGCAAGAATATTAAAATAAATGAAAGTCACATTGACTATAACTGTCAAGAAACAAGTGAACTTACTGGTAAAGGAAGTTTTCAAAACAAGAAAGAAACAGAGTCTTTAGGAAACATTGCTGCCAGTTCTGGCAGTAATCATGGAAATATCAGAAAAAGTCCAACCAGATGTGATAACCAACTTGATTCCAAAAGTAGTTTGGCTTCTGTTACAAAGTTTGATTCAGGAATAGATATTTGTGATTCAGCTAAATTTAATGATAGTCATCAAAGCACAAATGTTAGTGACAGTGTCCCCATGGAAGATAAAGAAACACAGCGTTCAAGTTCTCCACATTTACTAGATAATTCTAAGACAGTTAAATCACAAATTGAAAGTAAAATAGCAGAAATTTGTTCTGTAGATAATTTAAATAATTCTTTTAACAAAGCTGTTTCTATAGGAGAAAAATCGAATGCTTGTTCCAATCCAGATTCATTCGTTGTACAGCAAATTTCAGGTTCTCCTGATATCCTACAAGTTTTAAAACAATCAAATCATATATCAAACTCTTCTACGGTTAAGTTTCATAGCTCCCACAGTCAAAAAAGCCAAATGAAAGAATCATTAGTTGGACAAAAAGATGGATCTAATTTCAGCAATCAGATGGATGACAGAAGTGCAGTAAACACAGAAACTAACAACAACAGTTGGCAGAAATCTAACCAAGAAGTTGAGGATAACTTTGATGTCTACTCTAGCAATAACAAGAACAATCCAAAACAGCCCTCCATTGAACACAGACCATCCGAGGTAATGATGAACAAATCAAGAGTCCAGTCAACAACAAATCTAAAGGTTAGTTGTTTTTTTATAAAATATTGTATTTTTTTTTTAAAGTTGAGTATGTTTTAATTGTTCATTAATTCCAAAGAATGAGAGATATTATGCAATCCATGTTTGTCATTCTGGTCAATATGGCGGATAGGTGGCAGGAACTGTTAAGACTGTGTCTGAAAAGTGTTCCATGTTGCAGTTTTCTCATATTCCATGTCCAGCTTGCTGCTGAAGCAACTGAGTTAAGTGCTTTGTGCACACCATGAACTGTGCGTTTCATCTGTTTTGATCGTGTTTCGATATTCCAATTGCTTACAATGAATGATGATATATTATGATGGGGTACAGATGGCTGTGTTCATTTTCTGTGCGATTTCACTTTGTCTTTTGGCATGTGCTAAGACTGCTATGATGGGACTGCAGCTGCCTTTCTTTGTTTGGGAGATGAGATATTAATTTGAATGATTCCACTGACACGGGCGGTTGAGCAATTATGGATTTTAATTCGTTTGCAGTATACCAGGGCCTTCCATAACCATAAGAAAAAGAATTCTTCATTGTTATCTAGAGCCAGTCTTAACAAATAGATGTGAGTCCTGGACAGTAGTAGGACTGCCTATAAGAAAATTGTTGGAGGCTACAGAAATGTGGTTTTATAGAAGAATGTTGAGAATACCATGGACAGCTAAAATAATTATTGAGGATGTTCTAAAAATGGCCAAAGAAAAAGGAAAGCCAATTTCCAACATCAGAAGAAAATAATCATTTTTTTTTCCATTTAATGAGAAAGGAAAAACTAGAGTGTATAGTGACAACTGGAAAAATTAAGGGAAGAGAAGAGTCAGGAAATAAGAGAAAAGATTCAAGATAGCTTAAGAGAATGGTTTGGTAGGAAATCAACAATAGAATTGATATATAGTTTTAGGGAGGCGTGATCACCTATGTCAGGAGGCATGGTATTTGATGTATGTATAATATCTTTTTGTTATATATTATCCTGACAGTGTATTCAACTTAAATATGAAGCATGTTTCATGAGTATTTTGTTGATGGTATTTTTAAAAAAATAAGAAAACTCAATAAAGGCACTGTTTGGAATTATTACATGTTAATATATTAAGCCTTCTTTATCTCTCTCACATCCATGTTATCTTTTATTTTTCTGACTTCTCATCCTCTCATTCTAGTATGTCATCATTTTTTTTTTTAAAACCATTTTAACCTGATATCTTGACTTAATCCCCTTAGCTATGGGCTAGTTGCTCTTTACAGCGTGTTGCTTGTTGCAGAAAATTGCATGTCTTTTTTAACTATTCTGTGGATCCATAAAGTGTATTGCCAATGGTAGGTTGGATTGAGAGGTGCTGTCTTCATTGTGTGCTTAGGTTCGGGCAGTGTAGCAACAAGTGGTTGACAGATTTTAGCTTACAATGGCAGTGCCTGCACTTAGAATTATGCAGGGAATCTAGCTTTTGCAGGTGTTGGTTGATGAGAGCATGTCCTGTTCTCATCAGGAAGATCAGGCTTTGGTCTCTTCTCTTCAGACTTCTGATTGGTCCTGTGGGTCTGGCTTAGTTTGGTGTTTGAACAATGAGTGGTCAGTTGTGGCAGTGGCCCACTGTTGTAGCTTCTCTTGTTTATAGTTGGTTCTGAGCATTTGTTTTTGCAAGTGGTGATGTTAGTGTCTGATGATGTCTGCGGGAGTGATGCTCTCATTTTAGACATTTTGTCAGCTTGCTCGTTGCCTGGAATTCTGACATGTCCAACTATCTATTGAAAAGTTACTTCTACACCATAGATGGTTATTAGATGGCTAGAAAGTCTTGTGCCGTTGGATAATAACAACCTATATTGTATTGCTTGGTGGGCTGATTTAGAGCCAGAGAATCTCTCCTAAGGCTTAATGGCTCTATATTGGTATTAATTCCACATGCATTATTTGATGTTGAACTCATGGTGCTGTTTATAAACCTCAGTGCTTGATTTTGAACTATGTCCAGCCTTTACAATGTTGTTTTGATTGCAATAGACTGTATAGGGAGGGTAAAGTCATTGATGGATTAAACTTAGCCCATACATAATTGGAATAGAGTGCTTTGATCTAAGCCACATTTACAAGAGCAAGGTGTTTGATGAGCCTAAGTATTGTTGAGGCGTTCTCTTTCAACTTATTAACATGTTGGTTCGGTATGAGTCTTTGGTCGAGTACAACTCCAAGGTATACCTGATCTCTCTTAGTTTTATTAATGTAATCAATCACTTTTATTCTCTTTGCAAAAGTACCTGTTAGCACATATTTTGAGCAACTTTACACCTGAATCAAAACAAGATGATGAGTACTACATATCTATGTAGAAAGAAAATTAGTTACAAACCCGGATATGAAAGACTTGGGTTTGTCTTCTGTCTTATGAGAGATAACTTGATATAAATGAGGTCAAGAAAACAAAAGGCTAGACAAGCAATCTGTAGCTTTTAACATTGGAAGGTGACTTAATTCACAAGAAGCAATCTTCCATGTCTCAAAACATTGTCTGTTGTTATGACTTTTATAATTCAAATTGTCTCGATGGAGGTCTGGGTGGTCTAGAGGTAAGGTGTCTGCCTCTGTGTAAACATGGGAAGCAAGATTACACTAATAACGGACACCCAGATTGAGGCCATGTATAGGCGTGAACAATTTAAAAATATCTCCAGACTGCATAGGAGGACAAACACAAGGTCAACAAATAATTATATTAACAGATGTTGGGGTGATAAACAATAGCAGAAACCAAATGTAGCCATTTTTATATATATATATATATATATATATGTCTTACGCTCAGATGGTACTCTCACAGTCACAGATACACGCTGAGAGAGTCACGCAAAGAGGAGAGAGAAGTAATTAGTCAAAGTGAGAACATTAGCAAGGAAAGTCTGGAGAGTGAGTGAGCAAAATATTCACTAGCTGATACCAGGGTAGAGCAATGAGAAAGGCTGCCAAATTGTACAGCTAGACAAGACATTCAAACAAGATCAGTATTAGATCCAAGTGAATAGATTAACTAATCTAGTGAAGTCCACAACAGGACTTGTGTATAGATAAGCTGAAAGTATAACCTGTGGTGTGTTAAAATAATTCTAGGAGTGATTTAGTGGTCATCCAAACTGCGAAGTAATATTGACATTGACTGTAGCCTAGAAGGAAGTTATAGTAAAATCATGAAATGTGGTGATGTAACTTGTGACTATCTGACCTGTTGGTCTAACTTGTGCCCATCAGACTGTAAATAATATATAAATATATGTTGGTGTAATTGTACAATTTAAGCCTTTGTTGATTGTCAAGGTCAAGAGGATGAGATTTGACTTTAAGAATGTGTTAAAGAAAGAACGAGAAGACCTACTAACAGTATATGAAGTATGAGTATGAACGAACAAACACAGCCCAAATGTATTATAATAAATGATCAATTTCAAGATCGAATATAGAAAATACACTATGCAAAAGTCTATTCAACAACAGTTTACAAAATATAAAAAAGGATCTCTTTTCTTCTAGACTGGAAGGTATCATGTTCGAATCCCACAGGCAGTGGGAATTTTTCTCTTCGACCACGGAATCTTTGTGGCTTTCCCTTCCCCCCTGTCTCTGAATAAAAGATCCAGTGTCTAGCCCTTTAAGATAATGATGAAAAACATGACTTCCCGTTTGCACTCTGTACATATTAAAGAAGACACTGCAGTTAAAAGTAAAAAAATGTTGGCCAAATGGCCACTGCCAAGCAAAATTGTTTTACAAAAATTATCCAAGACATGTTCTCTCAACAATGAAAATATTGGTACCTCTGAAGTTGGAGGTCCTTGCTTTATGACAACAGACACCTACATGCACTGCTGGTATGTACAGGGAACAAAGCAGATACCCACTCAAAATTCAGTCCCTGAAAAAAATTCACAAGGGCGTCACCAGAAGTTGAAAATGGAGATGAGATTAAGTATTCCTTTTGTCTGATATTTAAGAATAATGAACTTCTAGGAAAATCTAAACTTGAGGCAGTTAGAATCTGGGTCGCCTACTCATGCTAGATCAAAAGTAAACTACTCTTGATTTAATGTCTACTTGTTTTGTTCAATCTGAGTTTATGCAATACATCAGCGGTAGGTAGGTGGAGATGTACTTCTTGACCCATGTTTCATATATCTACAAACTTTGTCATAAAATGGAAAGCTTGTCTAATTGTTTTTGACAGCTACATTCCATTCTACTCATTTTCCACAGCTGTAGAAAATTATTTTTAAGAGTTTTGCATTCTCTTTCTTACGGTTCTGTTTTTGCCTTTCTAACCCTCCTTTGGGGCATTCGCCTAAGCAAAAGATCTTGAATCTTATCCATCTTTCTGGTTTCCTCTTTCTCTGTGAGTTTCAGAGAGAGAACTCTGCCTGACTGTTATTTTATCAGATCATTTAAAATGTAAGCAGCTAACTTATGTGAAGTCTTTAATTCTCATGTAGAATTTTATTTGGATAATTTGTGGATTTTTTTTCTGTTCATTTCTATAGTTTGTGAATTAATTATTTTCCTGTTTCATGCATCATATCATTATCTGCTTCATTACTCTTTCCTTATGCCTGGTCTTAATTTACAGGATTATATGGACTACATTCTGACGACACCTGAATCACCACCCGCAGACAGTAAGGATATGCAGGAGGTACATGAAAGAGAGGTCGACTTTTCTCTAAAGTAAGAGTCTTGTAATTGAGTTCGGAGCCGTCAGTTCATCTGTAATATTTTACAATATTTATCTTTTTATTGCATGAAATATCTTTACAATAATAGTGTGTTTTTATGTTTGGAAACCTATTGAAACAAAACTGTATTTAGTACATAGCTTATAATAAAATACAATTTTTCCTTCATGCCAATAGCAAGGATATGTTAGGTCTTGTTGGTTTTAATACACCTCAAATGTGAAATAGTAAAAAAAAAAAAAAAAAAAAAGTAAATAAAGGTTGCCTCCACTTCTAGCTAGTCCTATGGGGAATATGGTGTTACTTAATGACCATCATTTTCCATGATAATGGCACATTTTTGGGTGATGTGGTCAGTATCATGCAAAGCCACCTTTATTTCCCAGAAAAATCTCTGGTACTTATTTTTAGAGGTTGGGTAAACCCCAGAGCCTTATTGGTAAAAAAAAAAAGGCTACTTCTGGGAATCAAACCCAGATCCTTCAGTCAAGAAAGTGAGTACACTAAACTACTCAGCCACCAAGGCTGCACATAAGTAATACTAGCATAATAATAGTTTTAAAAATTACACCTGCCCAGTTTGTTAGACTTTAGTATTTTTTGTGTTTCTCTTTCTTATGTAGATCTTCATTTCAGGTCTCTTGTTTAATGTCTTGCATTTCTTTCTTTATATGAATACAGCTTAAGTTTTGAATGACAAACTAATTTTTTCCCCCCCCCTCATTTTGTATTATTTTTTTTATTTAACCTAGTTTGGATAACAACACTAAACTACAACTGATGTTGGATATATTTAGTCATGAGGATGAGCAATTATTAAAGGTAATTTCTTTGTTCATCTTAATGTATAATTACAAAATAAACAATAATTTAAAATTGTTAATTGTCTATAGTTAATATATCACTGCTAGTGGGCAAAGATACCCTGTGCCTTCAGTGCAATAGAGTTTCTGAATGGCTGAACTGAGCAAGTTTCAACTCTCCACTTGTTTTAATAATGTTATGTTTTAATGATAATTATTATGAATATGACAATCGTCACGCTATAATTCTGAGATAAAAATTGAAGAATCCTCTAAAAAAAATTTTTTGTTCTTACTTTAACTTAAACTATATTTCATTAATAATATAAAAATAATACTTAAAAAACTCCAACCAAGAAGTTTAGAGTTTTTAATGAAAAATTGTTGTTGCATTTGTATCTGTTCATATTTGTTGCTTTTTTGTTGCTTTTTAACCTGAGATTACGATAGCTATCTGTGATTCGTATTTTTACGATCATCATCATTGAGTGCCGTCTCCGCAACGAAGGTTGGCTACCATGGAGCGCCATTTTGCTCTATCTCTTGCTTTGATGGTGCAGGTTGTCATCGGTTGATTTGTCCATCTTTTGATGTTACTCGTCCATGTTAATCTTGGTCTGCCTCTGCCTCTTTTACCTTGTATTTTCCCCTCCAGGATCACTTTCAGTAGGCTGTTGTGTCTTTTAACATGGCCTAAGAATCGCATTTGTCTTGTTCTAATTGTGTTCAGAAGTTCTCTTTTCATTTTTAGTTGTTTTAAGACTTTGTCATTTGTTTTCTTTTCCTTCCATCCAATTCTACCTATTCTTCTATATATCCACATTTCAAAGGCTTCAATTCTCTGTTCTGTTTTCTTGTCTAATGTCCATGTTTCAGCACCATATAGGAATATTGAGAAGATGTAACATTTTGCTATTCTTAGTTTTAGCTCTGGTGTTATTTGTTTTGATGTTAGTATGTCCTTCATGACATTAAAATTACTTTTTGCCATTCGTATTCTTTTGTTTATTTCAGTTGTACATTTTCCATCACTGGTTATAGTATGTCCAAGGTAGTTATAGTTCTGAACTGTCTCAAGGTCTATTCCTTCAATTTTGATATCCACTTGTGGGTTTTGAGTATTTTCTTTGTTTATGATCATAGTTTTAGTCTTTTTGATATTCATATCTAGTCCATATTTTTTGCTTGTCGTGTTTATTTCATTAAGTAATTGTTGTAGGTCTTTAGGATTTTCTGCTAGTAGTACAGTATCGTCAGCATATCTTAGGTTATTGATTATCTTTTTTTTTTACGATACCTTAGTAAAAAATAATACTCACATTAAACCATGTATAATTTACAAAAATAATATTTATTTAGATATATTTTTTTTACAAACACATGGGACAATGACACTAAGGAAGGATGGGATCAGATGAATCCTTTGACATCACGTCATAAGCTCATTAAATCAAATGTGCATTCGTGAGTTCTTCTACAATTTCCAAAGTGAAATCCTGCCTGGGTAGAATTTTCATTTTATCCCAAGTGTTAATGCTCATGTAAATGGCATGAGCACTTATTTCTACACCATTGTAACACTAAAAATGAAATAATTATCTTTAACTTATGGTATTTTTTTAAGCGTCCTCAGTATACAAAAACCAAATCAGCTGTAGTTGTTTCTCAATTTCGATGAGTTTTATTGCCCGTTGAACAAATTATGCTTTGGTTATCTGATACGTATTTTGTCTGTTGAGCCTCCAGCCCATTCATACCAGCATGTTGAACTCTCTAGCATCTTCATTCCATTTTCTGTTTGTTTTGTCCCTGTATTCTGAAGAAGGCTGCATGTAAACTGAAACTTAAAAAATCTTGTATTGTCAGTTTTTTTTTTTTTTTTTTTGGTGTAAAGCTGTCACCATTCTTTGTAGGAATGTATGTTACACCCCACCACTTATTCCCTGCTACCAACTCTACCACATTGAAAATTGACAGATTTTGTAAGGAAAAAAAAACAGCACAGTTTTTAATGATATAGTATTTTTGACTACAGTGTGTATATTTAAAAAAAAAAAATAGTCCAGCAACAAATGGTTGATTAAAAAAAAAAAACTATGGATAATAAAGTTTTTGTTAAACCAAAGATTTTGTGTTTTCAACGATTTGTCCGATGCAGTTTTTCTTTTCACTTTAATTGCTTTGAAATATTCTTTAGTTTTTCTATCTCATCATCATCAGATGTTTGTAACTCGAGCGAACCACCCAGAAGGAGATGGTAATGTGGTCTTTGTTCTCATATCTGACCATTGCCTCTACCTGCTGAATTATCATCCATCAACAAAGAAATTTGAGCTGCAGTCCAAGGCTATGCTTCAAGATCTTCTATTTATAAGTGTAAGGGTTGCATGCTTGTTTTAGTGACTGCAAGAAATTTTTTTTTTTTTAAATACACATTAGGTTGTAAATTCAATGTTACATATTTGTATGACTGTTATCTGTATTTTCAACTTGTAAATAGACTAATTGTAGCAGTTTTCAAATCTTTCTTTACATAAATTATGTTTCTAAAGATGTTTATTTCTTAACTACAGGTTTTCTATTTGTTTATGTGACTGCCAACTTGTTGTAAAGCATTGAACTTGATTGTTGTTGTTTTTTTTAACAGTAATTAGTTATAAAGCTTCATTATCACATTATTTTAAAATGTGTAAATGTTGCCTTTAATTTATTTTATTATGGTAAAAGTTATTAGATAGGATCTCATAATTTCATTTTAAAAATGGTCAAAAGGTGAATATAATTCTCTTCAGACTGGAATAAATGAACAGACACTGAACATTGAAAGCATAGGGAAGAATAATCAGAAGCAGAGGTTGTGGTTATCACCTGGACACCAAGCTCTCACCTTGTAAGAAGCATGTTTTTAATTATATCTTTTATTGTGTTTAACTATCTATAAATTTCCAGAAGTGAGCACTATATTTTGTCATGAAGCAAATTGTTTATTCTGCTTTCAAGTACATCTTTCTAAGTTATCTATAATTTTATTACTTGTTTTGGCCATTTAATTGTTAATTTATCGTCTACTATCATACTTTATGACTCTTTTTAATTGGTTCAGTGTTTTTTATTAGTACATGCATTAGTCACACCTGTGCCTGTTCTTTAGCTGACCTAAGTCATGTTGACACAAAATTAGGCCCTAATATGACACAAATGAGCACCATCTCCTGGCAAAAATGTTGGTGTTTCTAACCTACGTTTAGGACTGCTGTCTACACAGCCTTCATTAGATTTTCCTGCATTCCCACTATAAAAACAATTATTGTTTATATAATGCCGCTGACATTGCCATGCCTAATGTTTCAGTTCATCTCACAAAAATTTGCTAAAATAACATTTGCCGCCTAAATGCCCAGTGTTTGTGACTTTCAATTTTGCCAGCGCCACAAGCACAAAAATATATCTCAACAATGCAAATTTAACAAAATTGAAACAGTAAACAAAATGATGACTTTCACTTTTCCTCATCAAAATTATTAAATTATATAGTTGTATAAACAAATATAAATTCAAAATGTTTATATGAGAGATTAAATATTGTGAATATTTTTTTTTTCCGTTCGCCAGCTTTGACATCTGATGAAGTCCCTAGAGACTAGGAACTGAATTTTACGCGTTAATCCATTTTGCCCTGGCAGCAGTGTGCACAGGGGTCCCTCGCTGCACAGGCAGATAACGCCTGCGGAAGTACTCATTATTTTTTCCATCCATGAGTAATTGACATTTCAAGCCGGGCCTCGCTAATGAGACCAGGGTGGTTGCCGCAGAGTGAAATCATAAATAAAAATCCCAACTGGTGCAGCCGAGATTTGAACCTACAACCTCTCTGTCTCAAGGCAGGCATCTTTCCTTGAGACCAACCAGTCATATTGTGAATTAAGCGGATCATAAGATATTAATATCACTTATGAACACTGGCACAGTAAGCACAAAAACATAGACCTACTCCAGATACAAATTTCACAAAATGAAATGCTGAAAAAAATTATTACTTTCACTTTTACTCACATAAATTAGTAAACTATAAGGCTGTATAAACAAATCTGGATTATACATGTTAATATGAGAGATTAAATGTCGTGAATTAAGCGCATTGTATAACAAATTGTCAAATTATATAGTGTCTGAATAAAAACGCAAATATTGTGACTTGTAAACTAGCAACACAACACATCCACACCCTCTTAACAGATGAACACTAAGAAGAGAAGAGATTATTACAAAACAATATACTAAACATTACTGAAACTGCAAGATTTTATGCCCAAGAAACATGATGTAGAAGTTTAGCATAAAGAGTATAGCAAGCAAAAAGATAATGCAGTACAAACAGATGTTCTCTTTATATTGTTTTACCAACAAACTGTTAGAATTATCAGCATTCATACATAGGAAGAAATGTTAAATTGAGGAAATCTCAATTAAAGTAAATGTTATTAGAATTCTTCTTCTTCCTCCTTTCAACTCCCTGTGGAGCACAGGTCTTCAACAAACACTTTCAAGCCGTTCTGTTTCTTGCCATTCTTTTAAGATCATTACATGCTTTCCCCATCATCTTCATCTCTGCTTCCACTTGTCTTCTCCAAGAATATTTTGATCCTCCTCTCTGTCTCTGTTCCTTGGGATTCCTAAAAAGGGCCATCGTATATTACAGTCAGTTGGTTTCTGCAGTGTGTGTGTTATCCAGCGTCATCATCTTCATTGTATCTCATTGTCCACTGGTATTTGACTGGTAACTTTCCATGATTCTGCGTTAGTGATCTGGGATTAGAATTCAAATTGATTTGAATTACTGCAGATTATTTAATATTTAATAATTGTGTTATCCCATTTGCAGCAAACATTTGAATGCAATTACTTGAGATTATATTGTTGTGTCTATTTACAATTTTTAGGGCCATTGTATCATGTTTGACTGAAGCAGTGAAGACGGCCAATGAGCATGTGCTGCCAGCCAATTCCAGATTTAGTGTTGAAAGCGAAGTTCTATTACAAATAATTGCACTAAAGAAATACATCACTACAGAACTCCATTGTGAGGTTGGTATATATCTTCTAATTATTGCATGAAACTTCAGATAATATTTTTTAAGTAAAAGCTGAAAATTGTAGTGAATAACATGTTATATATGTTCAAATGCCTCTTGTTCTGGTTTATTGAACTATTGTTAATCTTCTTTGCTCCTTCCTTGTTTGCCTTTCAGTGTCAAGGGGACATATAATTTGTGGTCTTTTGTTCTTCAGTTGGCCTCTCCTGCTGTTATGTTTCTGTGTTTCTTTCTAATAATCCATCAATCAATCTTTTTCTTGGTCTGCTCTTGGGTCCTGTGCTCTCACAGCATTTGTTGAAGGCTCAATGTTTTGTATTTTGATCTATCTGTCTTATCATGTGGTCAAACCATTTTTTCCCCCCATTTATTCTTTATATATTTAATGGTGAGAATTATTATGTTCTTCACATGTGTTCATCTCTCAGGATCTTTCCTGTCATGCATGTAACACATTTAATTAATGATTATTTTTCTTCTTCTTTTCAAGTTTTAGAGTCTAGGTATTTTTTTACAAGATTGCATTATAGAGTGGCCATTTAGCCTCTAGTGTTATTTCCTTTGTTGGATGGTAGTGATAATGCTATTTCCCCATGATTTGACAATCTTTGTTTTGCATTGTAAGTCTCATTTCTTGTGAATTATCATTTGTCACTAGAATTCCTGGATATATAAATTCCTTCCTTTTAATTATCTGCAATTTATTATTTTTATGTTAATGTTCTCTTTTTCTTTTGCAATGTCACATTTTAATGTTAATTCTGTCTAACAGTTTTGTTACATGCTATTTTACTTTTAGATTTTATGATCAATTATCAATCATATTGTTTTATCATTGTTTTGTTTATTTGTTTGTCATATTTGAACACTTGCTCTTTAAAACCTCTACCTTAGTTTTATGCAGTTGTGACATCAAATACAGAGTTCCCTCCTGCAAAGTCTGACTGTAATGTTTGTCTAGCCTACCACTCCCAGAAAAATTACACCATGACTATATATTTTATATTAAGATCCACCTAATTCACATTTAATCTCTCTTATTAACATTGAACACCTATATTTGTTTATACAGAAATATAATTTAATAATTTCTGTGAGTAAAAGTGAAAGTTATAATTTTTTTTACCATTTCATTTTTGTTACTCTTGTATTTGGAGTATGTCTATGTTTTTGTGTTCACTGCACTTGTGACCATAAGTGGTTTAATAATATTTTACAAATAGTTTAGTTCACATAACCTCTCATATTAACAGTGAACACCTATATTTGTTTATACAATAATATATATTTTATAATTTATGTGAGTAAAATTGTAAGTAATAATTTTTTGCTGGTTTCAATTTTGTGAAATTTGTCCTGGAAGTTGAACTATATTTTTGTGCTGACAGGTAAAAGCGATAGTCATAAACACTGGGCTATGAGAACGGAAATTATTATTTTAACAAATTTACTAGATGAACTGAAGCAATAGACACCGCTAAGTTAAGTCGGGAGCGTTACATAAACAATAACTATTTTTATAGCGAGAAAAGATAATAAAAGCTGCATCGACAGCAATCCTGAGTGTAAGTTAGAAATATCTGAATATTTGTTGGGGAAAGGCTTCATTTTAGGTTCTCATTTGCATCATAGTGACTTTGGTCATTTTAGCTAAAGAATGTGTCCCAGACAAGTGTGTTGTGGTATTTTTTTTTATAATATTTCAAAGAATAATACTATCTATAAATTAATTTCAAATTTATTTTGGGACCAATACCCTTTCATTTTATGTCAAAGTTTCAACCAGGGATACTCTTTTTCTGCATCCATGACATTGAATGGATTTTATTAGTAAAGACTATGTATAAATTTGTTTGTTCTGTTAAAATATAATTTGTCCACATGCTATTTGTGCCTGTTTATTGTTTAAGCCTAAAATGTTTTTTAAATAAAAATTTCCAGTTTTTATTTGATCTCCTGAGTTTGTGCATCTAGAAATATACATTTTCATTGGCAGGCCCAAGATGTGACAATATCTGATTATTCTCTTGTATTCTGGGAAGACCCATCATCCTCCAGTAATCAGTCTCAGGATGCAGATAAAGAAGGGACACTTTTCCTTAGGAGTCAAGATCCACTCAAAACTCATGTGTGGAAACCAGTTTACATTGTACTCAAGTAGGCCTCATTGTGTTTTGTTTATCTTCATCATCATGTCTCTTATATCCTCATTCAGAGCAGTTCTTTAACAAATCTATTAAATGAAATTTTTTTTAGAAGAATTTAATTCTTTTTTTTTTCTTGCCGTTCACCCATTAATCAGTGTGGATGTATTCTGTCACTAGTTTACGGCAAAGCCGCAGTATCTCTGCCTTTTGTTCTGATACATCAATCTTCAGCATTGGTAGATTTTACTTAACAATTTTCGCTCGGATAGCAGCCATTTTTTATCTACTCTTTTAAACTTTTGATTGAATTGTCAATGTTTCTGTAATGTATGGGAGTGCAAGCAGGATCTCTTGTTTTTTTCACCATTTTCTGAGAGAGCTATACAACTGATCTCACTACCCACAGATTAAGGGAAGGTAAAGCCGCAAGAAAACCACAAATTCAATTCCACTGAAATTTCAACCACCTGTTGTGGGACAGTCCCAATCTGTAAAACTTTTTGCCCATGTTTTTTTTTCTAATTATTTTTGAATCTACAAAATAAATGGTCAGTTACTTCCCCAACTCACCCTACTTGCACCTTACATGCAACATGCTTAGCTAGTTTAGTATTTTACATTCAACAACATTTTGTTTCAGACTAGTAGCTAGTAGTGACCACCAAATTTTTTGATGCTATTTAACCATTTTTTTTTTTATTTGTGTTTCAATAAAATAAATATGAACTTTGGGACTAATCAAATGCCGATAGCACCAAGAAAGTATTTTTTTTTTCTTCAATTGTATCCATTAAATTTCTTATGTACTAATATTTATCTTGCAGTACACTGTCAAAACACAACACAACGAGCCTTCATTAAACATTGCGAGAACACCAGGCCCAATGGATGACCACGGAAAAGATGGCTTGACGGAATATTAGAAGCACTAGGAGACATAACAGCAGCAGAGGCGAACAGAAGTCCAAAAGACCACAAGTTATATCTCCCCTCGATGCTGACGGGCAAATGAGGAAGGAAAGAAGAAGTACACTGTCATGTAGTGAGGTGCTTTGCAAATTAGCAGATCAACTGTGTGCCTGGACTGCTTTTTATAATCTGTATTCGTGCTGAAGTCGGATGTGTTGGACCGAAAGGTGCAAATATCATAGTTACACTGTAAACCACAACACAACTCAGACACACCCACTTAACGTCCTTTTAAGGGCGGATGATGAAGAGTAATTCTGTAGACTACTAGAATACTTTAGTCATCGGACGAACGCAAGCATAATCTGTATTTTCTATAATTTTTGTGTAAGTTTTCTGGATATAGATTAATATACTGATTATACAGTGATATATAAGACAAACTACATCTACTTACTTTATCTATATTTCTTTTGTGAACATTTATTTCCACCGGATGTAGGATGTATGTATATTTCTTGCTGTTTTATATTTGCAAAATCTTTATCTTGATCCTTCCAGTGCCACTAGACGTTGCATAGAGCTTGTAGTGTTTTTCACCATCCATCTCTATTTTTATCAAGATGATTGATCTTATCTAATGATAAGCCAACCTTGCTTCTCTTATAAGTGTTATTTTTAGTGTCTTTCTCTTTCCTGTGTCATGATGTTTCCCATATAAGAGCCTGTTTCAAAATTCTTTTGTTGTCACTTCTCAGCACATGTCCGACATATGTCCTCTCTTCCTAATTGTAGAGAGAGATTGTTGGTGGCATAGCCATTTCTCTTATCTTTATATTAGTTTTGAATTCATTCCACTGTACACAGAGTATTCTTCTTAGGTATTTGTTTTCTAAAGTGTTTAATTTTCTCTCAGTCTCTTTTGTTGTTTTCCAGCTTATGCATGTGTAAATAAGGGTTGATAATATGTTTGAGTTCAGTATTTTAAATTTAGTTTTCTTGCTTAGTATTTTTTTGGTTTCCATATTTTGTCCAGGTTGTTAAAAATTGCTGATGCTTTTGAATTCTTTCTTTGTTTCACCTTCTTGATCTATATTGCTAACAAAATATAGATAGTTGTCTACTCTTTCAAATGTCTGACAATTTCGATATATATTTCCCTCTGCTGTATTTTTATTTTTCATTATTTTTGTTTTTTCCCCTGTTGATTTCAAATCCTGTTTTTTTCCGTCATGGATGATAGGGTGTATAGGATATTTTGTATCTTGTTGATATTGTCACTTAGGAGCACTGTGTCATCTGCAAAATCTAGACCTTCCTGGTAATTCTTGTTGTGCTAAATAGACATCATATGTTCCACACCAAATTGGTTTTTTTTTTCCATTCAGAAATTCCATGCTGTTTGTTTCAAATAAGAAGTCTGACTCAAGACCCCACTCCAACCTTGGTCTTGGAGGTGACCAGTGTGTTGGTTGTCGTTTAACCTCCACCACTGATCGAGCACATTGTCTTGAACTCATTCTTGCTCAGGGTGGGAGCTGGTATCTTGCAGCTGCCTCTCAGGCAGAGATTTCAGAGTGGAGACATGCCTTGTGTCTAGCTGTGTCTCAAGGGAAAGTGGTGAGTACATCTTATTATCTTATAGTACATTTTCTGAATACACATGTATATGTATGTTTGTCGATTCTAAAAACATGCTCGGATCAGGAAATTTAGCTTTCAATAATTATATATGCATATGTAAAACTTCTTTATAAAAAAAAATTAATTTTCTATTTTTTTAATATAGAAGTTTTACATATGCATATATAATTTTCTAATTAGATCAATGTGTCCTGTCACAGGTTGACCTGATTTCAAAGATTTATTAATTTTTCCCCGAAAGATAATTTTAAGAAACATTACATTTGAAAATCAAATCAAAGACAATAAGATGCAAGAAAAATAGAAATAACATCTTGTAACATGAATGTTGTCATTATGAGGGAGGTAAAGAATAGTGACACTGTGACCTTCCAGGCCTGTCGTAAGAGGCGACTAAGGAGGTTGATCGATGGCTTGACAAGCTGTCATTGTAAAAAGTATTGTTATGGAAACAGCGCCATAGATTTTAGAGCAGTGATCTCTGCAATATGTGCCATTTTGGCACGCAAGGTTTCTGTTTTTGAGATTGTGGTTCTGCCCTATGTGCCGTCTTCGGCTCGAAAGGACAATAGATAGAACATGAATGTGCCTTGTTCATCCCTGCTGAACAATCTGTTCTTCTGAATGACTGAGAAACCATGGTTATTAGAGAAACTGATTGGCATAAATGGCATCTGGCTGTGATCATCAAAAGATAAGCAGCTTGATTCAAACTGTAATTATATATGTGTGTGTGTGTGTATATATATATAACACCAGACCCAAGGGCCAACCATGAAAAAAGATGGGTTGACAGAATATTAGAAACACTAGGAAATATAACAGCAGCAGAGGTGAACAGAAGAGCAAAAGACAGCAAATATTATATCTCCCCTCGATGCTGAAAGGCAAATGAGGAAGTAATGAAGAAGAATATATATATATACAGTAAAGTCTCGATTATCCGGAATGCTCGGGGAAGAACCCATTCTGGATAATTGAATTTTTCTGGATAATCGAGAGTAAGAAAACCAAACTCAAAATTTATGAAAAAACATGATTGAAAAATTGCAATGCTCAGAAATATTTAAATTCGTGTGACATTCACTAGCTTTCTCTATCAACATGGGTCCTGATATTGGCATTCCTTTTCTTCTTCTTTCTAAAAACCACACATAAAGGACGTCGTCGAGTTTTTCAAATTTTGGCCGTTTCATACTTCGTCTCTGGTGTATATTGTTGCTGCTTTCAGACTCCGACGCAAACTTAAACAACTCATCTTTTTGATTTCGTATGTCATATAATGTTGAAGAGGCTATGCCAAATTCAGTCATCAAAACATTGCGATTAACGCCTTTTTCAAGTCTACTAGCGATTTCAATCTTCTGGTTCAGTGTCAATACAGTTCACTTGCGTTTACCTTTGCGGGAAATTGAGGTGTGGTTTGCACTCGCAGAGGCCATTATTTAACACAAAAATGTATTCCGTTAAAAAGTATGCACACATGCGTTTATAGCATATCATGTATAATTTATACTGATGGAACGAATTTCAGCTTGCACAAATGTCTGAGACAAACTAACGTCAAACTCTGTATCTTACTCTTTTTGAATTTCCAGTCGGTAATTTTTGAACCCCTCCCCCTTTCTTCTCACCATCTCTATGTCACTGCACGCCGGCTGCTCAACCTTTGATTTATAATCATCAAAGTTATGGGCTCTTCAATTTTCACAAACAATACGTCTGCTTCTAATGTTCGGTCAGACTGTCAAACGCCATATTTTTGACAAATTCATGACCAACTTTAGATCTAAAGCAGGCTATGAGAAAATTAAGCAAATTTGTAAAATCATGTAGATAAGTGTTTTTGGCACGACTAAGATTTCCCGACAAAAACATTTAGTCGGGGAAAAAGTGAAGATATAGACTGTCTGTCGCTTTTACTTGGAATATTTGGAGACACAATGTCTGGATTGAATAAAATATGTTCGCTCCTATTTGAAGTATATTACTGTAAATACACTATTGTAAACGCAATATTGTGTAATGATAGAGCCTGTAGAAGTAAGCGCAGCGCACAAACCGTGTTGTAGCGTTTTAGATTTCCGGATAAAGGCATTTAATTTAACTGAACAAAACATGATTCAAGCTTTCTCCCTATAATAATTAAAAAAAAAAAAGTCCGTTAAATTGAGAATTCCGGATTATTGAGTACCGCATAATCGAGACTTTACTGTATATATATATACACTTAGATTAAACACTAGAATAAACCAGTAATAAAGCAATGTCCTAGAAACAGTTTTGTTGTCCAATTATGCATTCAGTTCTGAGAACAGGGGTTAGTAAAGTGGTATAATTAATCACCAGCTTTCAGAAAAACTATCTGATGGAAATGTTTAGAAAATGTGCTACAGATATTTTACAGTTAGTCATTTAATAAGTATACAGCTGCTTGTAATTTTGACTGTTCTAGTTGTCTTAAGACACATATCAATATTTTACTGTCATATATGGACCCAGGAAAACAATACACTATCTGCCTGCATACCCTGTGGTTCTGTGCTGTCATGTAATCATCTGTTCCTGTGTCATGAGGATATACACACCAAGTTCTTCCGCACATTAGGAAGGGCTCAACTAGAAGATGTGACTGCCATTGCTTGTGAAGATGACTCAACCTACTGTGTTGTTGTGAGTGTTGTAGAGCTATTTAGAGTATTACTAGTTTATCTTTTTCATTTAATTTCTTCCCTTTTGCTTTTTCCCCATACACTGATTAATAATAGTTGGTCTCTTTACATGAACCCTACTTCTTACTTTTAAATGACTTAACTCTCTTTTATCATTGTGATGTCTGTAGCTATTTGTTTTGCATAAATGCTGTACAATTTCCTTTGATGCAGTGTTTTGTTGATGTTATTCCATTACTGTTAGTGTTCAGACTCTAATTTCAATACATGTTAATTCTTATTGCGATATACATTAAAGGTACAGCTTTTTTTTTTTTTTTTTTATTAAGATCCACAGCAATATTCTGAGACTAAAATATTTAATATAACACATTCATCCCATGACTGTGGGGAGTCATTAAGAAACAAATGTTTGCTTCTAGCAATTACCATTTTTGTGGGGGTTTTTTGCAACCTTAACCTGTCCATATATTTTTTTAATGTCATCTTCCCAAATTTATTTTTCTTGCCTTTCTTCCATCCCCTCATAAAATCACTGCAATATTGCTGTATTGATTAACCATGAATATTTGATTGTACTACATCAATTTACCTTTGTTCACATCTAAGAGATAAACAGTACGCTATCCAATTATTCACATCTGAGAGACAAACAGTACGCTATCCAATTGTTCACATCTGAGAGACAAACAGTATGCTATCCAATTATTCACATCTGAGAGACAAACAGTACGCTATCCAATTGTTCACATCTGAGAGACAAACAGTATGCTATCCAATTATTCACATCTGAGAGACAAACAGTATGCTATCCAATTATTCACATCTGAGAGACAAACAGTACGCTATCCAATTATTCACATCTGAGAGACAAACAGTATGCTATCCAATTATTCACATCTGAGAGACAAACAGTACGCTATCCAATTATTCACATCTGAGAGACAAACAGTACGCTATCCAATTGTTCACATCTGAGAGACAAACAGTATGCTATCCAATTGTTCACATCTAAGAGACAAACAGTACGCTATCCAATTGTTCACATCTAAGAGACAAACAGTACGCTATCCAATTGTTCACATCTAAGAGACAAACAGTACGCTATCCAATTGTTCACATCTGAGAGACAAACAGTACGCTATCCAATTGTTCACATCTGAGAGACAAACAGTACGCTATCCAATTATTCACATCTGAGAGACAAACACTATCCAATTGTTCACATCTGAAGGACAAACAGTACGCTATCCAATTGTTCACATCTGAGAGACAAACAGTACGCTATCCAATTGTTCACATCTGAAAGACAAACAGTACGCTATCCAATTATTCACATCTGAGAGACAAACAGTACGCACTCTAATTGTTCACATATGAGAGACAAACAGTATGCTATCCAATTGTTCACATCTGAAGGACAAACAGTATGCTATCCAATTGTTCACATCTGAAGGACAAACAGTATGCTATCCAATTGTTCACATCTAAGAGACAAACAGTACGCTATCCAATTGTTCACATCTGAGAGACAAACAGTACGCTATCCAATTGTTCACATCTAAGAGACAAACAGTACGCTATCCAATTGTTCACATCTGAGAGACAAACAGTACGCTATCCAATTGTTCACATCTAAGAGACAAACAGTACGCTATCCAATTGTTCACATCTGAGAGACAAGCAGAATGCTGTCTCTGGTTACTTGGTTGAAAAAATGAGATGGACTGAATTTATCTATGGCCTCTCATCTTCATTGCTTACCACCTTTTTTCAGGACCTGCTGTCCTGTCCACATTTTGCACCACATTAAAGGATTGATCACATCAGAAATCACTTCAGTCTGATCTTGTAACCAAGGGTCATTTTATTTATTTTTTTTTTTTCATTTCCAAAAAACCTTTCATAATGTTGTTGCAGTTGGGGCACTTTGTTTTTGATTTGTTTAAATTGAATCAGCATTAGAGACTACTGAACCTAAGTATTTGAAACGTGAGACTGTTGTGAGCATATTCTAATTTACCTTTTTACTCTAACTCAAAGTGGACAATTATGGCCACCACTAGCATTCAGGTTCCTTTATTTTTTCATGTCTACAGTCCCTGTTTTACTTTTTTGTCCAAATAACATATTATTGATATCATCACAGCCACACCTCACCCAAACATCATTCAAATATACCAATTTAGTATTTTTGTCTTTTCAGGAGTTTGAATCTCAGGAGACTGGCATTTTAAGCAACCAATGGGTGCTTTATTTTTCCTCTGTTCAAGATTTACAGAGATACAAGAGGGCACTAAGTGCGGCTTGGATGGAAATTTACCAGGTATATATTTTGTGCTGATGGCTTGATTATATAGAAATGAGTGATTAAACAAAAATTGTGTAATGTGCCAAGTAAATGGAAATTTCTCTAGTTCTGAGTATTTGTAGAAAGACCCAAATGGTGTGCCTCATTTTCTCTAAATGATGACAGCCGCTGTTCTTGTAAAGTAATTTTGACATCCACTGTTCTTGTAGAGTAATTTTAACTTCTATTAGTGCTGTCAATATTAAGAACCAATGATAATTTATCAGATATTCTAAATAAGATCACAAAAATGAGTAATTTGTATGGTTACAGCTTTACAGTAATGAAGATTGATACAGATAAATTCTGTGCCCCAAAATATGACCTTTAGGAACACAGAGAATGCAAAAAAAAAAAAAAAAAACTTATTCACAACTGCTTCATTGTCCCTCAAATTTCTCTTATTTTTACACTGTACATTGCTTAATATTTTTTTTTTTTTAGAACTGTTTAGTTTGATGAAGTAAGCAATTTATTTTTTAGCATATTGTTAATTAGGTAGAGTTTTCCCATTGTCTTACAATTATAGAAGTGATAAGGAAGTCAAAACACCCAACACCAACTGGATTTAAATCACCTTATCTTTTTGTCTTCAGTATTCACCCATTTTTTGGACATGGATGTGTTGTGTCACTAGTTTATAGCAAGCCTTGATAAATGTGTCTTTCAGCTCAATACATCTTCTTCAGCTTAGGTAGAGTTTTTTTTTATTGCTTACACATTTGGCCTGGCATACGATCAATTTGACTTACTCTTTGTTATTTTTTTGCTGCTAAGAATTTCTCTCCGTGGCTTTCTTTGGATTGTTACGCGATGAGGCTCCAATCTCTTGCACGGTGGTTTGCCATTTTCGCCTTTCGTGTTTTGAAAATGCCTCATGTGTACCACACACTTTGCTGTTTTCCCTTTCTGGGCAGTTGATTATTTCAATTAATTCTTCCGCCCCATCCGCCGTCGCAGACTTTTCACATATGGGTTGAACACACCCGACTATCGACGCCATTGTTGTCGAATCATGTGCTTGCCTATCGAACTGCGAACACACGACACAAAGAAAGAATAAATCCACTTAAATATCGATAAAGTTCGCAGTCCATCCTCCAGTCAGAAGTAAAACATTACACCGAGTGGAGAATAGCAACACATAAATTCACAACTAGACTGTCGCGTAAATCATTTAAATATCTCAGCAAGAGCCGAATTATAAAAACGACAACACGTAGTCGCCATGACACCGGAAATCGAAACATACTATAACCAATGATGGAAAATGCAAAACTGAAATAAACAAAAGAATGGGTATGGCAAAAAAGTAATTTTAATGCCATGAAAAATATACTAACAACAAAACAAATATCAGCAGGGCTGAAACTAAGAATGGCAAAATGTTACATCTTCTCAATATTCCTGTATGGTGCAGAAACATGGGCATTAGACAAGAAAACAGAACAGAAAATTGAAGCCTTTGAAATGTGGATTTATAGAAGAATAGGTAGAATTGGATGGAAATAAAAGATAACAAACGATGAAGTTTTAAAACAACTGAAAATAAAAAGAGAACTGCTGAACACAATTAAGACAAGACAAATTAAATTTTTGGGGCATGTTAAAAGACACAACAGCCTACTAAAAGTAATATTGGAAGGAAAAATACAAGGCAAAAGAGGCAGACCAAGACTAACATGGGCGGGTAACATTAAAAGATGGACAAGTCAATCTATGTCAGCCTGCACCACCAAAGCAAGAAACAGAGTAGAATGGCGATCCATGGTAGCCAACCTTCGTTGCGGAGAGGGCACACGATGATGATGATGCTAAGAATACTTTACAATGCCTCTAATTTTTCACCAATAACTGAAAAACTAGACATCTGATCTCAATCCTTGGAGACCATGAGAGTGTAAAACCTTTTAAAGAAACCGTAGATATATGGAGAAAATGATCGCCACCTATTGCATCATTCAAATGCTTATCCACAGGCCAGTGCCAGATTTCTAGTTAGTGTTTGAAATCAGCATATTGTTAATTAGACAGGGAGTGGCAACAACTGATGAAGATTCTTCTCCACCTCCCTGTGGTGCCTATGGAAACAGGCTAACCAGTCAGGCCAAGAATGTAGGACTAAGAAAAATGGCAGCTCTCAATTATGCTCAAACCAAATGAATTGGTGCTAAAGCTTAAACTATACCATCTTGCTGCAAATGATACAAATCTTCTATGCTAATCTAACATCTTTTTAAAGGATAGTGAAAGGATTAGTTGAAGAAACAAAGATGAAAAATAAAAGAGTAATAATGTAGGTATGGCATTGTCTTGGTAATGAAAGAGTTAAGTCTGATCTCTTTATTTGCTTTATTTATAATGCCAGTTTTTGAAACCATATTTTAATATTCCATGCCAAAGGTTGTATGTATTATTATGCTGTCCCTGTTTAATTCCTATTTGACTTCTCATAGATATGTGAATATAGTTTCTTCCAGAAAATGCTTTGTCATTGTATGTTTTAAAACCTTTCAAATTGGTATCATTCTATCTTGCTTTACATAATACATATGATATTACTCTATGACTAATGCAACATATATAATTAAATTTGTTTAGAGATAACCAAAATTCTAAATACTTAAACACACTCTCCTTAATATGAGCATTTGCTTCTCAAACAGTGTCAAATTTAACACTTGTATAAAAGAGAAATGACAGTATTAATGTCTTGCTTGCTTGCGTTCGCCTGATGACTAAAAGAGTACACCTCTTCATCATACGCCCATAAAAAGACGTTAAGTGGGCATGTCTGCGTTGTGTTGTGGTTTGTAGTATAACTGATATTTACGCCTTTCGGCCCAACACATGTCTTCAGCACATTTTTTAGTACCGGGTTGTCTTCCCTCTTCGATGCCTACTCGCTTGGTCAGACTAGACAAGTTAGTCTGTTACTGGAGGCACCGTGGAGTGGTGGACCAGGATTTGGATGGTTTTGGTTCCCCGATCCTGGCACAAACCATCAGCTGTGGGTCGTTGGCAACTTCCAGCTCTGCTGCTGTGAGGTGCACCTTGGCCTCTTATAAGGTCTTATTCTGTGTCATTTTACCAAGTTCAAAGTTGTATATTCCCTTGTATCTTACTAGTCACTGCTTTCATTGTTTTAATGGTTAAAATTCACTTAATTTATGCATGCAAACCAACATTGCAATACATATCATTCATCCACATTTAATTGCTTTTTTCCTTTGTTTCAGATTGAACTACCTGTTTCAAAAATAAATAAACTAAATCTTCAACGTCACTGCTCTACCATCTCAGACCAACTACGGCAACAGTTAACCCTTTAATGATATTATACAAGCCAGAATTTGTTCAGTTACCTGTTTGGGATATGTCAACTCCAGTTATGATCACTATCATATTCACAAGTCACATATATATTACTCGTATTTTATTTCGCAATTTCAGATATTTATATCACTACAGTAGAGCCCCATGATTGTGATGCATTTCATCTCTAGACTAAAAGTCTTAATTGTGTGCTACCCTTATTCCGTTCTTTCAAAATCTTTAGCACGCTGTGTGTTGTATAAAATATGAGCACAGGGTGCTGCATATTTATTTTACTGTCATATTGTTTTAATATTAAACTCTATTTTATTATTCAATGTCATATAATGTAAACATGTTTTGTAATGTACAGGAAAAAGATTAGTTCCACTTTTCTGCAATTTATGCCCTTCAATCCAGTTGTCAGAGATTAATTTGCTGCATGGGGCCCTCCTGTCTCACTATATAGCAATTATGTATCCCAATTATAACTTTTGTGAAATCAAGCAATGTCCATGACCTTCAGTGATTCTTGCCACAAATTATCTTAAGTGATATTGTATAGCTTGTATGCAGTATGACCCAGGTATACATATGTAAAGTGCAATAATACTTACCTTTGTGGTGGCACTTTTGTTTTTGGTCTTTCATTATGTTTTGAATTGTCATATTTATACAAAACTTGTTAATGCACAAATAGATGCACATCTCTTGTAATTGAAGCTGGATTGTTCCCTTAGATAATATTGACTCTTGACATTAATATAATGAGATAGTAAATATAAATAGTAATATTGACAAACAATTCCTAACTTTCATAACACAACTTTCAAATTTAGACTGAGTTTACTGATGGGCATGTGTTTGTCCATCAATACATCTTTGTGTTTTTTTCATATGTTCTCTATGTAATTAGGTACATAAAAAAATAAAGGTTTCCTCCTCGCCTTACTAGGTGTATGGGGAATATAGTGTTAGTGACCATATTTTTTTATGACCACAGCACATTTTTTGAGTGATGTGGTTGGTATCATGCCTTGTCGCCTTTACTTCCCAGAAAAATCTCTGGTACCTATTTTTAGTTAGATACATGGACATCTATAAATAATTGCCCAGAGGTCAGGAACAAAGATACCTGTGAAAGAACAGAGCAAAAGCTAATCAAACAATTTATTATAAATAAAAAAATAAAATAAAGATGTGCTGGACACAAACTAAGAAAACCTGATGCATAGCAGAATATCCTTTGTCACAGAACCAACAGGGAAGACCCAGGAATTCCTAAAGACATTGGCCTTAACTGGAAGGAAATAGAGAATAGGTCCAGGAGTAAGTAAGTATGTATGAAGATATCTTGTCTGGGGTCTATACTCCCAAAGTCTATCTATGGAGCTTTGATTGATATTACATTAGTAATAGTTTGTAAGGAAAATAGCAGGTGAATATCATTAAACATCTTAATTTTTTTTTTTTTCAAATATCTATACCTAGACTGAGAGATTAACACATGACTTTTCTGACAGTAGCAACATTTGTAATAAATTTATTTTGTTGAAGATGTTTCTGAAGTAAATAAAATGTTAACCTTTTATTCATTATTTCTTTTTTGCCTACAGAAAAGGTCAATTATGTTATTTTAGCAAAAGCATTTCTTCAAAAGTAATTTTTCTAGCGCACATAAAGGTTTTGAACTGTTTTGCCAGATTTTTCTGAAATAGAATGTAAATTATTTTAATACAGATTTTGAATGTTAACTCTTTCCGTACGGAGGCTTTTTATCAATGCAACAAGAGATTTCAGAGACAAAATTTTTCATGGTTTTAAGAATCAATCTACATATTTATTTTATCTAACATATAACATATTATATACCAATTTTTAGATAATTGAACAAGGTATTAGATTTTACCAACACCAAAATGACATAAAACATGTAAAAAGAATATGGTTTCATTTGGTTCACAATAATCAAATTGAGAGTGAGGCACTATGCGGTGAAATGTACGCTGCTGAAATCGGTGTGGTGAAATGTACGGAAAGAGTTAAATAAGTAAAAAAAATTATAATAATGTTTATTGAATGTTCTTATTTTGTTCGTTCCAGCAAATCTGTCTTTTGACCTCCATTTGACAAACATAAAGCACCTCACACAAATACTTTTGAAGTGTTTTAAAACTTATTTTATGGTTTAACAAATATTTTATAAATGTTAAATTATGTTTATCCAATATGAAAGTTTGAGTATACAACTAAAAATATGGGCATTGAAGTTTAGTTCATTATGTGGTGATAATATATGAGTTCTTAAAATATATTTGACTTTCGCGTTTTTTTTCTTCCATCTTTCCATGTGTATGATAATGAAAGCTAATGAAGTAGTTAAAATAATAGTGGTTAAACTATATAGTTTTGGCATTGCCCATCATTAACAAATACTAGAGGCCATCACTGATATAGAGTTTGATAAATGCTCAAATGTGTCAGATTATTTTTTTTTTTTTTTCAGTGCAAATTTTTACAACTTTTTGTAATAACTAGATAAGAATTATATTAATTCTTTTTTTTTTTTTGACTTACATTATTGAACTAACCGCATATTTATTAGCTTTTCATAATAGTAGACTTGGTTATCCTCTAAATGGTATGTTATTTATCAAGATCTATTGTAACATTTTAATTAACATTTATTACATACTGCAGCTTTACCCGATACTTGCCGTGTATGTTTAGACTAATGTAGCTGTGTACAAGATGAAGTACTAGCAACATATGACCCACATATATAAAGTTTACATTTTTAAAAGACAAAGCAATAACAAAACAAAACTGTGGTCCATCCTTTAATACTTTTAGAACTTTTCGGTTTTCTCTCCCACACACACATATTTACATGCAGAGTTTGTATTATGGTGTATTGACTATGTTCGTCCTGTGTAGATGTTTATTTGGCTGTGTTTATCGTAATAGTTTTTTATATTTTGCTCCTGTCATTGCATCTTGTTTGACTTTACTGTCGTAATAATCGTTCATAATACCGCTGTGCAGGTTCTCAGCATATAGAAGCCTGTCTAACTCATTTGCCTCCTTTTCCATTCTAAAATAGTCAAGTATACATATTTACAGCTGGATTGAGCATAGCCTGTCTGCTACCATCATGCTTGTTCAGCAAAAAGATGAAATAAATCAGCTAAATTTTCATCTGTAATTGCCATTACTTTGCTAAGTTTTCAATAGTAAAAATGATACACAAACACAGGTATAAAATACTTGGAAAAACATATAACAACAATGAAGGGCAAATATTTGTGAGCTTTACTCCCACTTCAGAATCTCAACCAATATCAACAGTGATAAAGCTATTTTTCATATCAAATTGGTGCCATCTCTAAGAAAGTATTTTTCCATTCTCTTATCATTTTGATTTTTCATGTGTGAGAATTTGATCCTGGATATTTCAAGGATATCTGTTGTTTTATCTTGCATTAAAAAATGTGTAGTGTATAAATATGAAAAGAATTGTGACCATTTTATTTTTTTATATAGCTCAGATTTTAAAAATAAGTAAAGAAACGCTTTATACAGAGCTTCGCTACAAGAGGCAAGCAATCTGATTATCAGAAGGGGACCCTCCATTGGGCAAATGTTTCACCATTTAGCTGACATGCACACATACAAACAAAAAAGAAAAGAATTGTGAAACTTAGTTTGATATAATAGAGTTTACAAATAAACTTTTCCTCCAAATCTACTCAAGATTGAAGCATAAAAATAATAAAATTTAAACTATTATCATCCGTTTTCTCCATTAGTTATTTTTATACTTGAGCTAATTTGGTCCTTTTCATTAATAATTTAGTTATCTTATACAACCTTTTACAATGGTCATAAGTGAATGTGTCTTGAGGATATATTTTTGATTTATACTGGTCATAGGTCAATGTGTCTTGAGGATATATTTCTGATTTATACTGCTCATAAGTCAATATGTCTTGAGGATATATTTCTGATTTATACTGGTCATAAGTCAATGTGTCTTGAGGATATATTTCTGATTTATACTGGTCATAAGTCAATGTGTCTTGAGGATATATTTCTGATTTATACTGTTATACAAACAACAATAATGCTCTGATATTTTATCTTTCTTGCTGAAAGATGCTAAGAAAATATATTTATGTTAAGATGTTGAGTTTTTCACCATATATTTTATATTTGTGCCTATCCCCCCTCTGAGGTATACACTTAATTAATATCTGTGGCTGACTTTGTAGTTGCTCGAGTCAACACTTATTGCACCAGAATCAGATGGAGCTCAGTATCATAACAAATCAATGACATGAATGCATTCAATAGCTTCATGCTGAAGTACCTGAGGTGATTGACCAAACAGTGATAGTAGCCAATTGCTACACCAAGAATATCAACTCTGAGCATATGGTATGACAGGATCAGAAATGAAGACCTGGGAAAGAACAGAACAAAGGTCAGTCGAGCAATGGATACCCAAAAAAAAAAAAAAAAGAAAGATGTATTGAAGCCTCTTATAATAATTAGTTATTGAATAGTGGCCCAGTGATTGATGTAGGTCCTCTTGTGAGATTTTGATAATCAGAAATCATTGTAGTAGGGTACCTAGAGGATTATTTAAAAGTGTATGTAACCAGAGAGCTGCACGAACTATCTGTGTGCATACTTTACAGTATCTATATGGAAAATCTGAGCACCTGTTGGTCTGCCCTGAGTGGATTGAGTGCATTAATCAACTTAATGTCTATGAAAAGTAAAGTTTGCCTGAACCAGCTAATAGATTGCTACAAAGATCTCAGTTTTCATGTTAAATTTATATTGTTCATTTCTTTCAATGTCCTTGTTTTTAATAATAAGAGTATACCAGTTTGCTCAGCTGTGGTCTTATTCTGTATAGCTGTCAATGTTTTGTCTTGTATATTATCCTGACATTTTTTGTTGCAATAATACCGTGTGTACATTTTACGATAAGACCATGTCTTTCATTTCTTGTTACTTATTTTATCATCTGCCTCTATTTTTAAAATGACCGGTCATTTCAACACCTATACATGTTCTCTTTTAAATCGGATTCTTCATTATATTATTGGGTTGTTATCACTTTGTACTGGAGTGACCTATCTTGAATTATTTGTGTGTTCAATTAATTCATTAGCATTTCCTGTATCCAGAATGATCAAAATATACCAGCTGGAAAGAACACAATTTTAATTGAGCAAAATAATAAGTTTAGAGGAAACAAATTTAGTAGAGATTGATACAAGTTGTAAGCTATCAAAGTTGAACAAAATTTACAATATCAGTATTGAACAAAATCTAACTGACCTAGAACAGTTAACATGTATTTACAGAGTATTCATATCTAGATTAAACAAATCTAGAAAGAGTTGAAAACAACAGATCTAGCTAGAGTCTTAAATGTTCACTAATAAACCACATAGAACTGTCATTTCTTTTGTCTGATACAAAGACTACAATGGACTATCCATTAAAGCAATTAACTACTCATCAGTGGGGAGCTACTTGTAAACAGTGTCAAACAAATAATCTTATTGTATATATAACCTTTTATTCTAAAATATGTTTCCAGCATGCTCTATTGATGTTATGTTTTACAATGTGCCATGCACTTTCAACTGGGACCACTGTAAGACCAAATGTTTCATCATAGCTTTTATAATCATCAAAATATGTCAGCACAAAATTAATGCTGCAAATATATCTATAGTCAGGACAGTAATTATGATCACTACAGCAGTGTTGATTACGTTGCATACACTGTTACCACAGAAATAACTGAATTCCACTAGTTCCCTAATTGTTTGCAGTGTATATTGAACAAAATATATAATCAAAAATGTGTGTAATAAAAATGTATAGCCACAAATATAAGATATAAAATGTTGATAATTTCAAAGAATAATGTATGTTGAATAGTTTCTTTTATGTGACATTGTGGCCATAAAATATACACATTGCTCAGACCCTTTCAAAAGGATGAAGCTAGCAGTGAAATCTTTAAGGTTTTTTTAAATATTAAAAATTATTAAAAGAGCTAAACATGGACAGTTAAAAATCCCAGTACATAGCACATTACTTGGCTTTTGTTTCCTCGTCTGTGTTTGCTTATTGACTACTCAAGTACTAGAAAGTTGAATGGCTGTAGATGTGTTGTATTGTGGTTTACAACAAGCTGCGCCTTTTGGCCAAACACATCCAGCTACAATTTTAAGTATTGGATTGTCTTCCCGCATCCACCCATATTTGATTGGACAGATTGAATAATCTGTACCCTAGGTCATCATTTGAAAATGAAGTAGGATCTTGATCAGTTTTTCTGGTTCACTAATTCTCACAAGGGATTTAGTTATAAGTTACAGACTGCTTACAACCCTCTTCCATCATTTCCATATATTTCTTCAACCCACTGTTAATATACAATCTAAGGGAAACAGTCCCAAACAAATGCTTGTTGATGGCAAATCCACAAAACACAAGTACAAAGTACAATGCAGCACAGTCTGCTAATGAACAAGTGTGAACAAGAAAGTACAGCATGAAAGGAGGCATGGTATGGAAGTATTTGCCTCTCTTGAGCTCATTATCTTGTCACAATTTTCACCTCCACTCTGTGACCCTGAAGTCATTGCCTATTCTTGACCATCTCAACAATTCATGTTAGTCAGTTTCTCACACTTTGAACATTTTGTAATTGTATCTTTTTTTTTTTCATTCTTTGCAAGCCAAATTAATATCAAAAATAAGAAATGGTAATTTTTCTGGCACAAGACGCATTTTAAAATTGTATGTTTATATTTTGCTATATTGTTTTATGTCACTAATATTTACCAAACTACTGACTTACCTTGATTGCTTGCTACCAACCATCTGTCAAAGGCCATATACATACACACACACACACACATATATACAGTCGAACCTGTCTAAGGCGACCATTCACGGGACTTTCAAAAACTGGTCCCATAGGACAGGTGGTCCTGCCTCACAGGTTTCACATAATAAATAGAGCGATAAAAAAAATTTTATCCTAAGCACTATGAAAACTAACCTGCAAATCAGCGTAATCCATGAGTAGAACATAGTGCACATGTCGGTCTACAATAGCCACTGGTTGGACACTTTTCATAAAACACGATAGTTAAACACACAAAAATATTTTGTCGAATCACTGATATTCGTTCTTCCAGCGTTAATGCTTTTGGTTTTACACTTTTGACACTGGCCATTTCCTATATTGTGTGTAACACTTTTAAAATCCACAAAAATAATTAACTGAGATACTGTACATGTACGTGAATACACTCTAAGCGGGCAATGACTAATTCTTTAGTTAATTCCTGTAATTTATACGGGCCACGCAATGGTCTACTCTGGTCTAGACGGAACCGCGAAGTGATGTCACTTCACGAATCATAGATCTGTGTCTGCCGTGTTTCTCACACCAGTATTGACTGATAAACGTAACACGTCCCACTGTAATCTGGGACTCACTAAATACGGGAAAACTTCGACACCTGTAGACACCTGTGTCGATCATTTATGGCTCCCAGCGAGACGGAGAAGGACTGGCTGGTCAGTGTATCGTTATCTCGGATTACCTGCGTGTCGTAAACGGGATAAATAACATTGGCGGCGGTTAATTAGCCTGGTCTCTGGTCGCGTCATACGGTGAGCGCCGTAATCAGTGTTAGCATATAGTAAAAAACTCGGGGAAAATGTAGACCCGGTCCTATAACCAGGGAAACGCTTTAAACAGGTGGTCCTAAGACTATCCAGGAACCATGAACTATCATCAATAGCCAGAAAAATTGGGCTTGAGGTCAATCATGAAAAGACTAAAGTCATGAAAAGTTTAATTCCAACAAGTGACAAAATATACATGGAAAACAAACCAGTAGAAGAGATCGATCACTTTATCTATCTTGGAAGTCACATTGATCGAGAAGGGGATACGAGCAAAGAAATTAGAATCAGACTGGCTAAAGCAGCAATGTCTTTCAGAAGCCTTGAAAAGTTGTGGAAATCAAAACTCATTAGCACAAACACAAAACTTAGGCTATTCAAATCAAATGTACTATCAACCCTTACGTATGCGTGTGAAAGCTGGAAAACAACAAGAGATATAGAAACAAAGTTGAACGCATTCGAAAATAAATGTCTAAGGAAAATACTTGGTATAGAATGGAACGAATTCAAAACAAACGAGGAAATTAGAGAAATCGCCAATCAACCACTAATATCTTCAGTAATAAAGAAAAGACGATGGTCATACGTTGGACATGTGATGAGAAGAGATAATAATCGAATAGCAAAGCAAGCCCTCATATGGGAAACAACAGGTAAAAGAAAAAGAGGAAGACCCAGGGAGACACTTAGAAGAACATTGATGAGAGAGGCAAGAGCAGCAGGAATCGGCTCCCTCAATGAGATAGAACTGCTTGCACAGAACAGAGACAGATGGCGAGATTTGATAAAATATCTTTAAAAGAAAACTGCTAGAACAAAAATTCATATAGGAGAAGGTGTATCTTGGTCTACGCCCTATGGGCCGGTTACGGCTCGAAAGGTCAATAGATAGATAGATAAGACCAGGTTCGACTGTATATATTTGTTGACATATTTAATATGCTAATGCCCATAACAAAAATGTTAATATTGATTTTTTTTTTAAGCATGATGTTCGCTTTGCCCAAGTTATTTCTTCATGATCTTTTAGCTAGTCTGTTAGATTAAGATTATTTTTTTTATTGTGTTATTGCCTCAATTTGAGACTTATAATGAACCAATATTTCTTCTTTTGTCTGGTTAATCAATCTAAATGCAGGTGTTGTCATTTGATCTGTTCCATCCTGTTAAAATAACTGAGTGTCTTTTCCTGAGTGACTCAAAAGTTGTTCGAGTGTAAATTTAAACCCCAGATCTGACTTTGTCACAATTAGCACATCTTTTATCTTTTACTATGAGGATATGTTATTAAGGTACTATCTGCAACAAGTGGCCATCATGATGACATTCTCTATACTATAATACTTGCGAGTGCCATGATAAGAAAACGTTAATGAACTTGATAAATGAGTTGTACCTTAAATCATGATTTTAACAAAATATCATATGCAGTATTATAAAGACATACCCTCCAGCACATACTCCCTCTGTCGAGGTCACTAGCTGACAACTACTACTGGAGCACATGTCCTATAGTCATCTGTGACTGAAGGTGATGACTACTGGTACTTTAAATATTTAAAATATACAAAATGGCAACTATAGTAACTAAGATATACAGAACAGTAGAATTATTATGTTCACCACAGCCCTAAGAGCAAATTGTGTACCCAAAACTTCATTCAGGGAACTCGGTAACCTAGATGGGGAAAACCACCCCATTAGCTACCACCGTTTGGACAACCTGTTTTCGATTCCCGCTAGAAGTATTGTGAGTTGTACTCTTGGTTGGAAAAAAAGATACCCCTGCGGTAAATGGTAGAAATGAATACCAGTGTTCTTACTTTGGGAAGGTGAAGAATAGCACCTCACTCGTGAGTTATGATGCTTGAGGTGACACTTTTGGTTAGGTGGCTGAGCACATATGAGTATAAAAAACCTGCGTGCTAAGACACCGATTCAAATGTCTTACTTTTACCTTTCATTTTTTAAAATAAATAAAGCATGCCCTGATAGTATCTGGAACAGTTGTAAGGCACATAAAAGTTTCTACCGCAGAAACTACTGTATGTCATAGTCTGAAGCAAACTTATATACTAGAAAAAAAAATAATATAAAAAAATAATAAAATTACATAGCAATAGTGTACATTTTTTTATCTTACTGAAGACTAATATAGTCTCAGATGTTTTTTTCCCAGTTCTGTAGTTATTCAGTTAATAAAAGCTATACTTATAAAACTTTTCCTTTCTAGCTTCATATAGAATGGAATAAATAGCACATTTGACATTCTTGCAGGGAGCCTGCACAAAACACTGATGCCCCCTTTTTCTGGTGGATTGCACATCAGATACAATGAGTGAGGTTATGCTGACCCTGTCTGTGAACAACTCTACATTGTTGCATAAATTAAAAAGTAAACAGCCTCATCACACCATGTGGCATATAGGGAATATGGTGTTAGTGACCATACATTTTTATAAACCTTCAGCACATAAGTTTGGAGTAATGTAGTCAGTATTATGCCCGTGCCGCTTTACTTTCCCAGAAAAAATTTCAGTACCCATTTAAATTTATTATTATAGAAAATCCCCAGAATGAAAATTTATCAGAATTTATTTGTAATTCATTTGTAAAATATGCTGCAGTTTTTCTGTATTATCTGCAAATTTACTATGTAGTTTGTTATCTATTTATCAACCTTTCAGGCCATAGTGGGCCTATATGGCATAGACTCAGATACTCTTTCCCTTTTCAAAATTTTCTTTCTAGCAGTCTCAATCCTTGCAAAGATCTTTTATCAAATATCTCCATTTGTCTCCGTTCTGTGCAAGCATCTTGATCTCAATGAGGAGCCGATTCCTGCTGCCTTTGTCTGCCTGATGAATGTTCTTCTCAGTGTTTCTCTAGATCGGCCTCTTTTCCTCCTACCTATTGTTTCCCACTTGAGGGCAGTTTGTTATACATGATTATAATGTCAACCCCTCACCTTTAACTGCCTTTCATAACATAACAGTTGATTCAGTCTGTCAGTTCTTACTTTAGGTTAGAACAATAATGAAAAGTCTGATATTACACAGATTCTTCGAATTCGACAGTGCTGAGGACTATTTGCTCATATATCATGACTATGTGAATTTAAGCTACAGCAAGAATTCTTTTGTTTTATTATTGTTTCTGTTGTGGGGAAAACATGTTAAAATGTAAAATATCCACAGAATCCTGACAACATTGACAAATGTTCTGTATTCTTCATCTCTTCCAGTCAGTCCCCTCAACCAGGTATGAACTATATAGACAGAGATGACAAACTATTTCACAAACTATCTGGTCACCACAACCTAGTAATGTTTTTTTCCTGAGTTAATATTATTTGTTTACTAAACCCCAATGCTTCACGCTGCATGTAGTATTTCACTTGTTGCTTTGTTTGCCAATTTTATTATAATTTGACATTAATTTGTACAGCATTAACAGTGAAATTATGGAAGATTTTCTCTCCATTTTGAAGTCAAATGTTTTAGTGGCTTGCCTTTGATAATTTTCTAGCATTTGAATAAATATAAATATTTCTTTTACCAGTTAATATGAAAATCTCCTAATTCTAATTATTTTTGATGATCGGTGTGACATTAGCATACTTGAGTGTGTGATTGTAATAAAACACAGTAACAGTGTTCATGTATAAAGCTATTTTAATGTGGAAATGTCAGTTTTTTGTGTGTGTGTTTTTAATAATGTGCATGGCAACCAAACATTCCTTCATTAAAAAATAGAGTACGTCCAGTGTTAGATGAGCTTGAAGGAAGTAAGAATGCATCTAACTTTTCTATGATGATCTCATCCCACATATTGTTTCTATATGTTCATACAAATTAGATTAGATGATGTGGGTTGTTGGATTAAATTGTAGCTTGCATGGAAGGCAAATGGTAGCACCATATACCCTGTATAATTATGTAGCAATATGAAATTGTTTTAGCTTCTCAGTACTAAGCCAAAACTCACATGAATGACTTAGTGTTCCTCTCTCTTTTTTTTTTTTAAATTCTGTCATTCTGCAAAACATTTACTCATTTCACAACTAAATAAACTCCACCAAGAAACAACCCCCCACCTTGATGGTGTAAAGCTGTTCACTATTTTCCTTCCAGTCTCTAACACTATGCTTGCAATTGCTGTCCAAATGCTGTTATCACAAACATTTGAACTTTCTTTGGGGTCCATTTGGCTCAAAGAGTTGCATATAAGCTGTGACTCTCAAAACTCTTTGTTCTATCAGAAAACAGGAAGCTTTGACTTCTAATCTACTATTGTACCATTTTTGTCAACCGTTAAGGATATCCTCAAAGTTCTCCATGACAGTGAAAGAGCATTTTGTTTTGGATTATGTAGAGCAATATTTTCTAAGATGGATATGTGCTGGCAAGACACAACAAGAGAATTCTAAAACAGGCTCTTCTATAGGAAGCATCAGGATATAGAAAATAAAGAAGACACTGACTGAGAAGAACACTTAAAAGAGAAACAAAGTTAGTAGGCATAGATTCATTAAATAAGATCGAACAATTCGCCCAGAATAGAGATGGTGGCAAAAAAATACTAGTCTTATTTACAAGATCAAGTTTAAAAATACATGAGCTTATGTGTGGTGGTGTTATATTATTGTTATTATCAGAATGTTTCTGGTCTTGAAACCTGCACTTTGTGAACTCAAAATGACTCTGAGTTCTTGTACTTCTATTCTTATTATCATGCTACTTGATATAACATTAAAGTTGGATAGGTAATAAAGCTTGACTTGTGGTCATTTACATTCAATTGTAACAGCTTGTGTGACTTGTAATCAGTTGTGGCTTGGGTTCACTTGAGTAATGACTTGGCTGTTAATGTAATCATTATTGTTGGTGATACCCAGCTGGTTTTGACTGGTCACTGTATAAGACCAGAAGCAGTTTCAGTGTGTAGGGATGGTTTGACTTAACATAACTTTAATGAGTCTGGCTCTCTGAGGATGGTTAGGCTTCATAACTTTCACAATTCTGGCTCTGTGAGGATGGTTCGACCTAACATAACTTTCACAATTCTGGCTCTGTGAGGACGGTTCGACCTAACATAACTTTCACAATTCTGGCTCTGTGAGGACGGTTCGACCTAACATAACTTTCACAATTCTGGCTCTGTGTGGATGGTTGAACCTAACATAACTTTCACAATTCTGGCTCTATGAGGATGGTTGAACCTAACATAACTTTCACAATTCTGGCTCTGTGAGGATGGTTGAACCTAACATAACTTTCACAATTCTGGCTCTATGAGGATGGTTGAACCTAACATAACTTTCACAGGTCTGGCTCATAAATCAATGACATTGATACTATTTGTTGATAATATCTTGATGATAACGTAACAACACATTGAACTCCATATTGAGAAAAGAATGAATATTCTGAGTAATGTAATTGTTTATCGGTCCAACTATAACTCATAAGTAGTATATTCCTTCTCTGTGTTACCTTGAAGGATCAATAAATCTACCCTCCCAAAATGCTGGATGACTTCATTTCAAATGCGATTCTATTCGTTAAAATTACCTGATATCAAGGGTCTTAAATGATAATTCTACAAGTTTTTTTTTGGTTTTTTTTTTTTTTTCATTCACCAGCTAGCTTATACCTCTAGCGAAGTCCCCTAGAGACTAGGAACTGAATTTTGCTTGTTAATCCTTTTTTACCTGGCAGCCATGTGCACAGGGGTGCCTCGCCACACAGGCACATAATTTCATCTTTGGAGATATATTTTTTTCTGTTAATGGGTAATTGGCATCTCATGCCGGGCGGCCTCGCTGCTGAGACCAGGTGTGGTTGCCGCAGAGAGAAATCACTAATAAAAATCCCAATTCTTACAGCCGGAATTTGAACTCACAACATCTCTGTCTCGAGACCAGCGTCTTGCCTTAAGACCAACCAGTCCCCCATTCTCAAGTTAATTATCTATCTAGTGACCTTTCGAGCCGTAGCCGGCCCATAGGGCGTAGACCAAGATACTCCTTCTCTTATCTGAATTTTTGTTCTAGCAGTTTTCAATTCTTTTAAAGATATTTTATCAAATCTCGCCATTTGTCTCTGTTCTGTGCAAGCAGCTCTATCTCATTGAGGGAGCCGTTTCCTGCTCCTCTTGCCTCTCTCATCAATGTTCTTCTCAGTGTCTCTCTGGGGCTTCCTCTTTTTTCTCTTACCTGTTTTTTTCCCACATGAGGGCTTGCTTTGCTATTCGGTTATTATCTCTTCTCATCACATGTCCAACATAACCAAGTTAATTATCTATCTACCTATTGTCCTTTTGAGCCGAAGACGGCACAAAGGGCAGAACCACAATCTCAAAAAAAAACAGAAACCTTGCGTGCCAAAATGGTACATATTGCAGAGATCACTGCTTCCAAAACTTATGACTCATAAGTATTGTTATGGTTAGTCTGTTACTAGAGGCACCATGGGGAGTTGGAGCATGGTCTGGATGGTTCTGGCTCACCGATCCTGGCGCAAGCCATCAGCTGTGGGTCGTTGACAATTTCCAGCTGTGCTTTGAGGCGCGCTTTTGCCTCCGTATAGCAGATATAACTGCTTATTTGCAAACACAAGTGGAAATCAAAATTGAAGGAATAGACCTGGAGACAGTAACTACAACTACCTTGGACATACTATAATCAGTGATGGAAAATGTAAATCTGAAATAAACAAAAGAGTAGGAATGGCAAAAAGTAATTTTAATGTCATGAAGAACATACTAACATCAAAACAAATAACACTAAGATTAGCCAAATGTTATGTCTTATCAACATTCATATATGGTGCAGAAACATGGACATTAGACAAGAAGACAGAACAGATAATTAAAGCCTTTGAAATGTGGATATACAGAAGAATATGTAGAATTGGATGGACGGAAAAGAAAACAAACGATGAAGTCTTAAAACAACTAAAAATGAAAGGAGAACTACTAACAATTCAATGAAGACAAATGCGATTTTTGGGCCATGTTAAAAGACACAACAGCCTACTAAAAGTAATCCTGGAGGGGGAAAATAGGTAAAAGAGGCAGAGCAAGACTAACATGGATGAGTAATTTCAAAAGATGGACAAACCAGCCTATGACAACCTGCACCATCAAAGCAAAAGACAGAGCAGAATGGCGCTCCATGGTAGCCAACCTTCGATGCGGATACGGCACGCGATGATGGTGATGATCTGCAAACAAGGTAGTTACAAACTACATGTATTTATCCATTTTGACAATTGTTAGAAGACACAGACTAGGACATGTTAGAAGTCGACAGTTATGTCCTCCATAAACTGGTATAATAAGGGAAAGGGGGACTGGTTGGTCTCGATGCAAGACGGCCGGCCTCGAGGCAGAGAGGTTGTGGGTTCAAATCCCGGCTGCACGGGTTAGGACATTTATTTATGAATTCTCTCTGCGGCAACCACCCCTGGTCTCAGCAGCGAGGCTCGGCTTGAAACTTCAATTACTCATCGACGAAAAAAATATGAGTACCCCCGAAGTCTGAGTTATCTGTCTGTGTGGCGAGGGACCCCTGTGCACGCGGCTGCCAGGGAACAACGGATTAACACGCAGAATTCAGTTCCTGGTCTCTAGGGACTTCGTCAGAGGTAAAAGCTGGCGAACGCTTAAAAAAATGGGGGGGGGGGAGTTGGTAAGATGGGATGCCCATAGACATTACAATAAAAATGACGTTCAAGAATGTCCTACAAAGCATTTTTGGGAGGCTTTATCATCAGTCAAAATGATTGGGAACACCTGGCAGAGGTATAGCACATGAAGAATAAACATCAGAAATATGTAATATTTGGAAGGTGAAAGAGGTCTTACCGTATAAATACGCTTTGTCCATCCTGCTGCCAGACCCGCCATTGAAATATTGGCAGCATTAACTATAACCAGCCCAGCAGAGTTGCGCTGCAGAAAGCACTGAAAGTCTAGCACAGCCTGCTTCAAGCAGTCTATAAATGTGAAAGGTTATATATGTATATATATATATATATATATATATATATATATATATATATATATATATGTCTTACAAGACAGGCTTGTGCTTATTGGTAAGATTTTACAGAAAAACGGAACTGGTTTGCTGCCAAAGGGAAGTGGTTAGGGCACATGCGTGTGTTTACTGTTTTAACTACTTTTTTCTTGTTTCATTATCTGCAATCCTTGTATATTTTAATGTTTTGTCTTCAGTCTTAGAACGTTTTTATCAAAAGTTGATTTCCGATGGAAAAGAACAAAAAAAAGTTGTCTTTACCATCAGCTTTGCAGTAGTTACGCATGTTTATGCATTTGTGTGACTTGCTATTTTGAAGAAGGCCGCAAGTAAACTGAAACGCCATTTGTTTTGTTCTGTCTTTGTTTTTGTAAAGCTGTCGCCATATTGTAGGAGTGTATGTTACAGCCCTTCCACTGCTCTCTGCTACCAGCTTTACCGCATCACTGTATGTATTTATCTCCTTTTCCTTGTCAATATTAGGCCTTTAAAAGAAGAAATCGTAGTTATCAATCAATCTATTAATTGAAGATTTGTTTTCTTCTTTACTTCTTTCCTTCATCATTTGCATTTCAGCGTCGAGGGGAGATATAATTTGCGGTCTTTTGCTCTTCTGTTCGCCTCTGCTGCTGTTACGATCCCTGGTGCTTTTAATATTAATCTTATTTGCATTAGCTCATTTTGTATATTACTAAACTATCACTAATTTGGGCACAATAATAACATCAGATGGAAGATTGTGCTTTCCGGTTCACCAAGATGGCGGTTGTTCTAACTTCGGGGTGTAGATTATGTGATTAAAGTGCTTGAAAAAGTGTTTCCAGCGGATATATTTTTTTAAAAGTTGTGTAAAGTGTTCAATTCAAAGAGAAGGATAAAATCAGATTAGCACTTTTTATATGTAAACAGCTAAAAAGTTATAGTTAGACCGTAAAAATATCGTTTGTGAGACCTTAGCGATCTACCACGTGGGGGAAACATCTGCCGGGTTAAACCCCCCAACGGATGTTTTTAAGTTAAGTCCTTAACTTACGACTGACTCAGCAGGTCGGTAAGGGATAAACGTTTTATGCTTAGAGAAATAAAAGAAAATGGATTCGTTTTCGGGGAAAGAAAAACGACTTAAATAATAGTTGAACACATTAACCTAATGGTATACCTACGATCAAGACGCCATACTCGAGACATGACGAAGTTATTTCCTTCTTTTCATTCAATTCCTGAGTACAGGCAGTGCCATAGATGAAATTAAACGAGAATTCACAACAACAAAAAAGTTGAACTTCGCTAAATATTTGTATCCCCACAACTTCACGTCAATACGTGTCGTGCCACGTACAAAATGCAATCTTACACAATTTGATAAACGTTCAGCTACGCCCAGCTATTCAAATATACCTCCATTCACAATCAAGATCAATAATTATGATTTCACTGTCTCATGAAGTAGTCAAGAACACTATTCATAAAACACATACTCAGTCATGCGTTATTTTTTTCTATTACATAAATTCCTTGAGATCTGTAGTTATATGCCTACTCAGTCAAGCATGAAATTCCATTTCAAATATCATATCCGTTTAATCTTGCATCTAAATCCTTCCCCCAAATCCCTGAGTCGTATATGAAATATATTTCCAAACATAAACACATAATGTGTGTAAACATCCATTGTCAGTAAAGACCACTACATGAAATCCAAAGCTTTCTGCGGAGAAAAAAAGCGTTGCAGTTGGCGCTTATGAAATCTATATCGTGCTCCCTCAATCAAGTAAGCGTCATACCACAGGACCGTAGAACGTCACGCCTCGTGGTGTTGCTGCACATATGTTTGTTGTTATGTCCACGGGCTATGAGTGGTATGATCAGTGTCGCGCCTGGTCGCCATACTTCGCCAGATAAAATATGTGGTACTCATTTTCAGAGGCTGGATTAACTCCCTCGGCCCTGGAAAGATTCCCTATAATTTGTAAATTGAGTTCAGACCCACGTGATCAGTAGGTGAGCGCACTAACCTTTCCACCACCGCGACTTTTCATGAACTTTAGTTTTACTATTCTGAGTCCTTGGACCTTGGTTAATAATTACACAGACATCTGTGTGACGTCAGCGGGCAGAGAAGGAAATCCTAGAAAAGCCCCATGAATGTGACGTCTTCAGCAGCGCGAGCTATAGACGGCTGACGCCATTCTACCCACAACTGCTAATGCTCTCAAAGCTAAATACCGTATCAAAATTTGGGTAATTCCTCGCTGTCCGTTGGCCTTATTACTATAGATGGATGTGGGTTATGAGAGCAAAGCAATTATAAACAGTTTCATTAGTTAGCAGAAGTGACCTCACGACAAGGGGAGATCATCATCGAGTGCTGTCTCCGCAACGAAGGTTGGCTACCATGGATCGCCATTCCACTCTGTTTCTTGCTTTGATGGTACAGGTTGTCATAGATTGACTTGTCCATCTTTTGATGCTACTCATCCATGTTAGTCTTGGTCTGCCTCTGCCTCTTTTACCTTGTATGTTTCCTTCCAATATTACTTTTAGTAGGCTGTGTTGATGTTGTTATGTGTAACATGCCCCAAAAATTTCATTTGTCTTGTTCTAATTGTGTTTAGTAGTTCTCTTTTTTATTTTTAGTTGTTTTAAAACTTCATCGTTTGTTTTCTTTTCTTTCCACCCAATTCTACCTATTCTTCTATAAATCCACATTTCAAAGGCTTCAATTTTCTGTTCTGTTTTCTTGTCTAATGTCCATGTTTCTGCATCATACAGGAATATTGAGAAGATGTAACATTTTGCTATTCTTAGTTTCAGCCCTGCTGTTATTTGTTGTTAGTATATTTTTCATGGCATTAAAATTACTTTTTGCCATACTTATTCTTTTGTTTATTTCAATTTTACATTTTCCATCATTGGTTATAGTATGTCCGAGGTAGTTGTAGCTCTGAACTGTCTCCAGATGTATTCATTCAACTGTGATATTTATTTGTAGGTCTTAAGAATTTTCTTTGTTTACGATCATAGTTTTAGTCATTTTGATATTCATATCTAGTCCATATTTTTTGCTTGTTATGTTTATCACATTAAGCAATTGTTGTAGGTCTTTAGGATTTTCTGCTAGTAGAACAGTATCATCAGCATATCTTAGGTTATTGATTATCTCTCCATTAATGTTTAGGCCTGGCATCTCTGAGATGTTTTTAAAGATTTGCTCAGTGTTTAGATTGAACAAGCTTGGTGATAGGATGCATCCTTGTCTTACTCCTCTTTTTATATCCATGGGTGTAGAGTTCTCCTTGTTATATTTTATTATTGCTGTTTGCTCCCAGTACAAATTACATATTATTCGTATGTCTGTGTCGTCTAGATTTATATCCTTTAGGCAGTCTATAAGTTGATTATGATGTATTCTACGAAAGCTTTGGTGTAGTCTATGAAGCAGGCATATATTGGTTTGTTTACTTCTATGTACTTTTCAATCAATGTTCTCATGCTAAATATGGCTTCTTTTGTGCCACTGTTTTTCCTGAATCCAAATTGTTGCTCATCTAATTCAGTATTGATTTTATTCTGAATCCTTCCATGTATAACTTTTAGTAAAATTTTTGTTACCTGGCTCATTAGGTTTATTGTTCTAAAATCACTGTATTCAACTGCACCATTCTTTTTAGGCAATGCAATGAAAGTTTATGTTTTTAGTTCGTTTGGTATGTATCCTCTATGGTATATAGCATTGCATATGTATATGATCACTGCAATGCCAAAATCTTCTAGAGCCTGTATCATTTCTATCTGTATATTGTCAGGTCCTGTTGCCTTTCCCTTTTTCATTGTTTTTTTTAATAGCTTTTTCTACTTCAGATTTCAGGATTTTATAGTTGTATGTACATTTTATAAATGGCTTTTTGTCCCTTTCATCATGAAATAATCAATCAATCGAATTAGGAAGGGTAACAAAATTCAGATCCAATTAAACTAGCTGGCAAAGATAAGGGATACTTCTAACGATTCCAATAGCTTGCACACCATTATCCACTCCTACAGGTCGTTCTGTCCAAATCCAAATTCCGGCAGTTAGATCTAAAACCATGACAGCATCATCCAAGTGGCGGTAACTGAGTGCCAGAAGTTTCTCTCCTTTGACCACAAATTAATCTTATCATTATGCTGGTTCCCTCGAAGCTAAGATGTCAACTGTTTCGTTGCCATGTACTTCTGCCTCTGTCTGTTAGTCTGTATGTCTGGTCTAGTATGTTTGGACTGACTATCTGTGTATCACAGGTCTGTTTGTCGTGTCGGTATGTTTGTCTGTATTTATTATATCATAGCTGTGTGCAGATGTTGGAACACGCTTGTGTGTAACCAGCAATCTCTATCCCTATTGTCCGCATCTTCATGAGAGTTGGCTGAACCACACCGATCTATTTCTTTGATATTGTCTTCCCACGCCCTATATTTGCCTGCCATTTCTTATTTCTCCTCTGACACTTTTCTGCATGATTGTCTACACCAATATTGATGATCGAAGCATGTGGTCATACGATCTCAGTTTGTATTTCTTCACACTACTAAGATCATCATATTGTCCTGTCTAGCTTAAGCGTTGATGCCATTGTCTAAATTTGAATTTCCCAGTTTGTTTAGACCATGGAGAAAACTACAAAGAATAAAAAGAAACGACATCAACAGTAAGTAGAGTGGTTCATTGCTAGTAACATTTCAAATTTATAGTGGACCACAAAAAAACACACACAGCAAAAGCTGACACTCTAAGAACCCTATTTAGTGGACCATTCCAAGCTGGCATTCTGAGAATTTCTAGTGGACCATTAAAAGCTGACATTCTGCGAACTCTTTCTACTGGACCATTCCAAGCTGACATTCTGAGAATTTCTACTGGACCATTAAAAACGGACATTCTGAGAGCTCTTTCTAGTAGACCCTTAAAAGCTGACATTCTGAGAACTCTTTCTAATGGATCATTAAAAGCTGAAATTCTGAAAACACTTTCTAATGAACCATTCCAAGCTGAAATTCTGAGATCTCTTTCTATTGGACTATTGTGAGACTTCTTTTATTGGACCATTCTGATATCTCTTTCTATTGGACTATTGTGAGACTTCTTTTTATTGGACCATTCTGATACATCTTTCTGTTGGACCATTCTGTGACCTCTTTCTATTAGACCCTTCTTGGGCCTTCTTGTATTGAATTATTTTGAGACCTCCTTCTATTGGACAATTTTAGACCTCTTTCTATTGGACCATTCTGAGACCTCTCTCTATTGGAACATTTTTAGATCTCTTTCTATTGGATCATTCTGTGACCTCTTTATATTGGACCATTTTGAGACCTCTTTCTATTGGACCATTCTGATACATCTTTCTATTGGACCATTCTGTGACCTCTTTCTATTGGACCATTCTGATATATCTTTCTATTGGACCATTCTGTGACCTCTTTCTATTGGACCATTCTGATATATCTTTCTATTGGACCATTCTGTGACCTCTTTCTATTGGACCATTCTAAGACTTCTTTCTATTGGACCATGCTGATACCTCTTTTTATTGGACCATTCTGATACCTCACTCTATTGGATCATTTTGATACATCTTTCTATTGGACCATTCTGATACCTTTTTCTATTGTGCAATTCTGAGATCTTTTTCTATTGGACCATTCTGTGATCTCTTACTATTGGACCATTCTGATACCTCTTTCTATTGGACTATTGTGAGACTTCTTTTTATTGGACCATTCTGATACCTCTTTCTATTGGACTATTGTGAGGCTTCTTTTTATTGGACCATTCTGATACATCTTTCTGTTGGACCATTCTGTGACCTCTTTCTACTAGACCCTTCTTGGGCCTTCTTGTATTGGATTATTTTGAGACCTCCTTCTATTGGACAATTTAGACCTCTTTCTATTGGACCATTCTGAGACCTCTTTCTGTTGGACCATTCTGTGACCTCTTTCTATTAGACCTTCTTGGGCCTTCTTGTATTTGACTATTTTGAGACCTCCTTCTATTGGACCATTTTTAGATCTCTTTCTATTGGACCATTCTGAGATCTCTTTCTATTGGACCATTTTTAGACCTCTTTCTATTGGACCATTGTGAGACCTCTTTCGATTGAACCATTCTGAGACCTCTTTATATTGGACCAGTCTGTGACCTCTTTCTGTTGGACCATTCTGAGACCTCTTTATATTGGGTCATTATATGACCTCATTCTAATGGACCATTTTGATACCTCCTTCTATTAAACCATTCTTGGACCTCCTATTGTACCATTTTGTGACCTCCTTTTGTTGGACCATTTTGAGATCTCATTCTAGTGTAAATTCTGATACCTCTTTCTATTGGACCTCCCTTATGGTGATTGGTTGGTTCTTTCCACGAGTCATACATTAGACGTCATATCATCTCAATCCTTGTATTCTACGCAAGCACCTAATTGCACAACGTCTGCATATTCTTTATTGTTCTTATTTGTTCCCCATTCCTACTGTTTTTATACGCTATGTTGAGAATGCTCTCTCTCTCTCTCTCTCTCTCTCTCTCGTCAGGAAGACAATAATTTCTCCACATTGGACGTTTGTGTGTATTATTAATTGATTTATCTGTCTTCATTGAGTGTTTGGGCCCACTTTCTGCATAGCTTTTTTATTCCACAGAGGAGTTCCCCTTTACTCTACCTTTTCCAAAACCATTTATTCTCTTGTGCATGCTATGATAAGTAAGTCTTCTGAATTTTCTTCTGACTTCCATCTTTGCAAGTCACATTCTCTCAGAGGTACTTATCCTTGTGCTAGTAGCTCCCTAAATCTGCGCCAAGGATAGTACCGTGTGCCTACCCAGTGGGTTGAAATCATAAAATAACATCCCCATTGATTTACTATTTGGTAGTACTACAATGTATATAAACGAGTTTTCACAGGATAGTGTTGATCCTGTCCTCATTTATCGTCGTGTGTGCTGGCGCGTGCGTGCTTATGTATGCACGTGTGTGTACGTGTATCCTATCAGGGAATCAGAGGTTACCCAACTTATACGATCGTAACAGCCATGAGGGCGTCGCATGTTTACGAACAACAGGTACAGGATTCCGGCTTGTTGCAGGAACTACTGAGTTAAGTGCTCTGTGCACACTTTGAGCTGTGCGTTTCACCTGTTTTGATCGTGATTCGATATTCCGATTGTTTACAATGAATGGTGATGTCGTGTGATGGAGAACAGATGGCTGTGTTTACTTTCTGTTCGGTTTCGCCTTATGTCTTTTGGCGTGTGCTGAGACTGCTATGATGGGGACTACAGCTACCTTTCTTTGTTTGGGAGATGAAATAGTAATTCGGATGATTCCACTGACACGAGCGTTTGAGCAATTATAGATTTTAATTCGTTTGCAGTGATACCGAGGCCTTTCATAACCATAAGATACAGGAGAGCCGAGCGTTAACAGTTTCGGAACCATTACCTTATGGTGGTGAAAAATGGTACTTTAGTCTGTTTTGGCCTATTCGGAGTCGAAAAATGTCTGTTGAGCTGGTATTATACTTCATTTTATTTAGTAGTGCTATTATTCTCTATTCCATTTGTCCCTTCAAAATCTCTTAGATTGGGGGCCTCGGTAGCCTAGTTGGGAAAACACCCGACTGGGCTACCGACATATGGACACCCGTGTTCGATTTCCGATTGGAAGCAGTGTGAATTGTACTCGTGGTTAGAAAAATAATACCTCCGCAGTCGACCCAGCCGCTGGTAGAAATTGGTACCAGGGTAGTACGCTGGGAAGGTGAGGAATGATGTCTCACATCGTGAGTTTCGATGCTTCAAAAGTCTCCGATCACCTCTGGATAGGCGGCCGAGCACATATGGGTGAAAACTCGCGTCTAAGTCGCCGATTCAAGTTTTGTACTTTACCTTTACTATCTCTTAGATTCCTCAAAAGTTGTACATGTATCTGGCTGGTGTAATTTACAATTTTTCCTTGATAACGTGTCTGTCTCAACGTATCGTTTCCATGAATTTAGCTGTGGGATGGAAATTCTGTAACACAAGCAAAATAACTACTGAACATCTCATACAATCATGACAAACTTATGATGAACAGAAAATGCTCGTGCCCATCATGGATACCTTTCTGAGACAATCTTAATGGAGATGTCTTTCAGTTGATGAACGCTTCCTTTCTTCTTTCTCTTCTTCCCTTCCTCATTTTCCTTTCAGCGTCGAGGGGAGATATAATTTGCAGTCTTTTGCTCTTCTGTTCGCCTCTGCTGCTGTTATGTTTCCTAGTGCTTCTAATATTCTGTCAATCCATCTTTTTCGTGGTCGGCTCTAGGGTCTGGTGTTCTCGCAAAATTTATTGAGGGTCGTCTATCTCCATTTTCTCTTATTTTTCTTAGCATAAAACGTTTATCCCTTACCGACCTGCTGAGTTAGTCGTAAATCGCTTTCTTTGCGCTTATTAATATTGACGTCTGAGTGTGCACGCAGCAGCAGAAGAACCATACATTTTTGTTACGTTTTTCTTCTACTCCAAAGGAACATAAGGGACGAGTTCCTTTCCCTGTCATTTGATCAGGAACTGCTGATCTAGACAATTATTAATAATTGATTCCTTCACTTTCGGTGAAACTACTTGATATTATGCCTCTAGGGCCAACTGGCAACAGCTCACAGACGATTCGATTTTATTATTGATTGTTGCCTGCGCTATTATGAGAAGATTGCCAAATATATTTTCTATTTATCATATTCAGCGATTTAATAGACTGTAGAATCTTACGAAAGTCTAGACATAGACACTAAAGTTGTGCGTGCACAAAATAGGCAATTACATGAGAGGAGATCATCATAGACATCAAGAAGTATAAAGCTTCATGCTCTCTCACCCTCTCCGACTCTCAGAGTGTATGTGAAAGACAACAAACCTATTCATCAAACAAATTGACTGCGGTTTCGAACCTGCAGATAAAGTATGTTGCCTTTTTAAATGCACGAAGACATGACATATGTTACATCACTGAACGTCTAAAATCACATATCTAGCATTATTTTACTCTCCAACAGGACCGGCTCAAGTTACCGTCAACTCGGGCAGTTGCACGAGAGGCGCCTTGTTCTTAGGGGAGCCATCAACGATCTTTTAAAAAAAAAGGAAAAAATAAAAATGATAAATACGAAACTAAAAAGGGCGTCGTAGTTCAACTTGCACAGGGGTCAACAACCGTAGGGCCACCTCTGCTCTCCAAAAATCTTATTAAATTATTTCACATTGTAATCTTGAGTTTACTCAGAAGCCCAAGGTAAAACTCCATCTTTTGTCACATGATCGCTTTAAGTGAAATGGTTACACGTGTGAAGCTTGAGAAAAGTGTGTCAAAGAATGTCACAAACTGTGTCCTAACGCCAACTGCGCGCTCGCACATCCACACACTCAAACACAACACACATACACTCACACAAGAAACTAGATAGTTTGCAATTATCTAAACATTTTGTTTCATTTTCCCATCAATTCAACTTTTTTGTATACTCGGATAAACGAAATGTCCAATAATTTCATGGCATGAGAAGAATGAGAATTGACTACAACGTCAGCAAAGCAATAATCACAGCAAAAAGAAAAAACTAACTCGTTAACGCGCCAGAACAACACAATTTAGCAAACGATTGATCTACAGGCAGCAGACACGCCCACTGGCGCAATAGCATCGCGTTATAACAATTTGATCATGAAATTGGCGGGGACGCTACTTGGCACGGTATTAATTTGGCTATTGATGGCCATTATGTTATTCGTCGCTAAGATCTACATGAGCACAGTGTGGATGTAGTCACAAGAGGCAGAAATACAAAAATGGTGTGTGCAAACGTTTATTTTCCTTGTCGATTGGGGAAAAAAAATTTTTTGATTAAAAAATTGAGAGGCCTCTGTGTGGGAGAGCGCTATTTATTTTTAAATGAAGGTTAATATTAGCGCCTTCTTTTTCTTGTTTTTAAAATGTTGCGGCCCGGGGCGAATCATCAAACCGTTCTCTCAACCCTACGCCACTGGCTTGAAGCGGGTATGTCCCTGTGTAAATACATATAATGTTACTGCGTGATTTCTCACTTCATCGTATTGAGCTACTTATTTCTTATTATAATGAAGATCTAATTCTTAAATTTCTGTAGAAAATAAAATGATTACCAGAGGAGCATTGCATTGTAGCAGCCGACATTAATCTGAGCTAGTAATAAAACATGGTTTTTATTTCTAATTTCTAATTCGTCCGCCTACTACTCTTTATCGTCAAACTGACGTTAAATGGAAAACGTTTACAAGAAGCTACGATAACTAACCCTTACTGCCCGTCACATCCGACTACAGCATATAATTGTGGGTACTTGCTTGCTCTCCCTCTTTGATCCCATCTCATTTGGCCAAATTGGTTGGTCGGTTTTTAGGTTCACTGTAGAAGGTGGTGCGGGATCTTGATCAGCTGAGGTTCACTGCGGGAGTTGGTGTAGGATCTTGATCAGCTGAGGTTCACTGCGGGAGTTGGTGTAGGATCTTGATCAGCTGAGGTTCACTGTGGGAGTTGGTGTAGGATCTTGATCAGCTGAGGTTCACTGTGGGAGTTGGTGTAGGATCTTCATCAGTATTTCTCTTCATCGTCCACCTTTCTAAAAAAGGACATGGAGCTTTAGTTTAGTCCACAGATCACCTTCGTTGTACCACGGACAACTCCGTAAAAGACAGAACAGTGGGCTTTGATACTCTCCCTTGTAGTAAATGAGGTATACATCACTCTGTTGTGATGTTTTCTTATTTCCGCCCAACACGCCATTTTTGGATACCGGATTGCCTTTCTTCTCGACTCCTAGTCTCTTGGCTCGACTGGCTGTCTTTATTTTAAGAGTTGGACTTGGGTCTGGATTGTTTCGGTTTGTATATTCTGGTGCAGTCACTTAAGAGACGCTGACCGCTTTCAGCACTGGCCATGACATACGCCTTCGCTTTAAACACGTGCACCGATAATAAATGAATATTTCCATACTCTGGGTAAATACAACATTTCTTGTCATGTCTGTAGACGTTCCCATTTTGCAGACTGTTTTATCGTGACGCGAGGAGAAATAATGGCTGATGGGACGAGTGAGATGTAGGTCTAACGATCCAGACCGGATAATCATCATGTGCCATACCGGTTGGTGTAGGTGATCATGTCCCTCCACAATCTTCTATCTACAGTGCATCGTATCAGTTCTGTTGTTGACTGTTTTCCATGCCATGACACCAAGCTATCCAGTATTTTCTCTCTTTGTCGTCCGCGATCTCTCTTTCTTTTATTTTGCCAGTTGTAACCAAGTATTCCAACTTTCCTCTTCTCATGATGTGTCCGAAAAATGTTGATTGTTTCTTTCTGACGTTTTTTAAGAGCTCCCTTTTTGTGTTGGCCTCTTTGAGATCTTCCTCATTGGCCTTTTTATCTGTCCAGGGAACTTTCAACATTCTTCTGAGAAATTGCATCTCTGTGGCCTCTAATCGTCTTTTCATTTGTTTGTCTACTGTCCATGATTCGCTTCCATAGGTCAGAATTGGTTCTATATAGCACCGATGAACTCTCTTTCTCATTTTCATTGACATAGATTTGTTGCATAAGATATTTTTCATTTTCTGAAATGCTATTTTGGCCTGAGCTATTCTGCTTTTTATTTCTGTGGTACATCTCCCATCTGATGTTATTATTGTGCCCAAGTATTTGAAACGTTGCACTTGTTTCAGATTTGTCTCGTTTATTGTTATGCTGCATGATGGTGATGATTGTTTCTTCGATATAAACATTACTTCTGTTTTCTTACTATTCAGACTGAGACCTTTCTTGTTGCTTTCTTCTACTATTTTGTCTATCATTTCTTGTAGTTCATTCTCTGTCTCTGCTATTAAGACTGTGTCATCCGCATATCGCAAATTATTTATGTTGTGACCGTTGACTTCAATTCCTTTTTTGTCTACTATTGATCTCATAATATATTCGCTGTAAAGTGAAAACAAATCCGGCGACAGAACACAGCCTTGTCTGACTCCTTGTTTTATAAATTGAAGTTGTCCTGTTTGGTTGTTAATTCGTATTGTTGATGTTTGTTGCCAGTACATGTTTTTTATGATTCGCAGATCTTTGCCATCAATGTTTAATTTCTCCAGCATATTGATTATTTCCACATGCTTTACCTTGTCAAATGCTTTCGTGTAGTCTATAAAGCACATATATAGATCTTTCTTTACCTCTATAGATCTTTCTATCAATGTTCTTAAGATGTATATTGCATTATTTGTGCCTTTCCTTCCACAAATCCACATTGTTCTTCACTTATTTCTGGTTTTATTTTGTTCCTTACACGTCTCATGAATATTCTTAGTAATATTTTAGTCACATGGCTCATGAGACTAATAGTGCGGTGGTCTTCACAATCAGCGGCTCCTGACTTCTTCGGTATGGCTACAAAGATAGATTTTAGCAGATCTTCGGGTATGTGTCCAGTGTTATATATGTCATTGAGTAATTTTGTTATGACATGTACTCCCAGCTCTCCTAATGCATTTATCTCTTCGATTGTTATATTGTCAGGACCTGGAGCTTTGCCTCTTTTCATGTGTTGAATTGCGTCCTCCACTTCACTCTGCATTATTGGTGGTCCAGTGTCTTCATTTGAATTGTTTAATGCTGGTCTTTCATCATCATTGAGTTGACTGATATATTCTGTCCATCTTTCCATTGTCTTCTCCAGTCCCATTATTATATTTCCTTCCTTTGATTTCACACAAAGACCGGATCAAGGTCATAAATAAGCTGATCTGATTATTTTAAGTAGAAGGCAAACCTAACATAGAACTGTGGATACAGAAATGCAGGTTGCATACAGATCACACATGGGACACTCTGAGGTGGGTGGTCACGTTCGCTAGCAAAGTGGGGGCATCTTATTGTTACTTTGCAGCACGCACAATGTATCGATCGGTAACGTTTTCTCGGTCTGCGGTAACAAACAAGGGGAAATAAACATTAGTCCTTTGTCTTTAGAGTTAGCTGCCTTCATTTCCAAAGAGAATAAAAACGACGTAATGTTAAAGCAAGAACGGGACTGACAGTAGGTCCACTTATGCTATTCCGTATTCGCGTAAAAGTAAAGCAATAAATGGAGACTTGACTACCATAAACATATAACATACAAATACAATGGTAATGAGCAGCTGGACTAGATGAAAGACACAAGAGAAACAGCTCAATACCATTGTCTGTTTATTTTATAAACCCTGGAGGCAAAACGAGCACTCTACAATACAATCTTCATCCCAACGTTGTGCTACCAATGCCGGACCTGGACCCTAGATGCAAGAACAATAAGAAAAATAACCTCTACAGAGATGAAATGTGTTAGACGAATGACAGGAAACAGTCTGAGAGATAAGTTCAGAAATGAAGAACTGAGAAAAAAGCTAGGAATAGCCCCCGCCGTAGAATATATAAGGAAACAACTGATAAAATGGTTTGGCCATGTGACGAAGCAGAAAGATCAAAATGCAACACAACGAGCCTTCAGAAAACGTCGTGAGAACACCAGACCCTAGGGTCGACCACGAAAACGATGGATCGATGGAATATTAGAAACACTAGGAAACATAACAGCAGCAGAGGCGAACAGAAGAGCAAAAGACCGCAAATTATATCTCCCCTCGACGCTGAAAGGCAGATGAGGAAGGAAAGAAGAAGTTTATGTTATGTTTTTGCAGTAATACTCGAGGCCCTGCATCGTATTTAATATTTTTTAATATGTGATATATGTGCTTATCTTCTTATATAAACTTACTCAGCTTACCCGGGTGCCATATTTTATAGTGACAGAACACATACACAATGGTAAGTAGAGATTGAGTTCACCACGATCGAACTATGAATATTTATCCGATGGCGTAATCTTTCGCAGCAAACTTCGCTCCTCTAAAGCTTTATCCCAAAATTTCTCACGTCCCATGATACAATTTTTATACAACCCACAAGTTTACTAGTATTCATGATGTACGATTCTAGGTTATGATATTTTATATATATATATATATATATATATATATATATATATATATATATATATATATATATATATATATATACCAATACCAATCAGTATTTTAAAAATGAGAATGTTGAGAGTACCATGGACAGCTAAGAAGAGTAATGAAAATGTTCTGAAAGAGGTCAAGGCAAAAAGAGAGCTAATTTCCAATATTAGGAAGAAACAATCATCATTTTTTGGCCATGTGATGAGAAGAGAACAACCGGAATATATTGTAACTGGAAAAATTGAGGGACGAAGATATTGAGGGAAGCAAAGAGAAAAAAATAACAGACAGCTTAAGAGAATGGCTTGGCAGAAGGTCAACAACAGAAATGATAAAGAACTGTCGAGATCGAAAGTTGTGGAGAGACACGATCTCCTACGCCAGCAGACCCGGTACTTGATGATGATGATGTTAACAATACTTTTCATGATTAACAGCAAAAAGAAAACTATCTTTACGGCTTTATCAAATTATTGGGGTTCGTCGGTGGGACATATAGGACAGGAAAAGGAAACAAATAATAAATGAATGGAGGGAAACTTCCGAGGAGATAGATCAGCGAATCATTTCAGGAGAAGAGGTTTGTTGACATGACTCGGAAAAAATCATAAACAATCAACAATAGAAAAAAAACAAAGAATAATATATGGTCCTAAGCAGGATCGAACCCGTACTCAATGGCACAGCGCCTTGCCACGAAAAGCCAAACGTTAGGGAACACTGCCAACTCGGCTAACTCCCTAGCGTTTAGCTTTTTGTGGCAAGGCGCTGTGCCAAGGAGTACGGTTTCGATCCTGCTTAAGATCATATATTGTTCTTTGTTTTTGTTTTTTTTTTCTGTTGTTGATTATTTGTCATTTTTTTCCGAGTGCTGTAAACATACCTCTTCTTCTGAATTGATTCGCCGATTATCGCATCGGAAGTTTTCCTCTAGAATAATATTCGTTTATTATTATTTGTACGTAGGCTAAATAGCTTAGTGGCAAGATGGCCTCGTGACAAAGAGCTATGCCGAGAAGTACGGGTTCGATCCTGCTTAGGACCATCGTTCTTTGTTTTGTTTTGTTTTTCTCTGTTGTTGATTATTTCTGATTTTTCCCGAGTGCTGTAAACATACCCCTTCCCCTGAAATGATTCCCTAGGACAGGAAAATAAAGGCTGCTTGTTCGCCCCGAAATGTTCACGTATGAGTTTTTTATTTATTTTTATTTCACCCCCCCCCCCCTTCTTTGTTAAAGAAAACGTTTGATCCTACCGGAATTCGAATCTTTGTTCCTACTTTGCTGCACGACGAGGTATCGATTCATCATGACAAACGGTACAAATATTGACAATATTATTTTTTTTTAAACGATGGCCGGAAAATATGATTTAAAAAAACATTGCTGTCCTGTACAAAACGGAACGTGCGCCATAATTTGTATGAGGAGATGCTCTTCCTCACTATTATTCTACAAACTGTTATGAGTTAAATAGTGACCATATTTAACAGCTGCGGCGAGATGGCTATGGAATGAACCATCATCTATTAGACTATGAAGCTAAAGTTCTAACAACACTCTTCTCCCCTGTTCCATTCCTACCATTTCTCATTTTCTTTATTGTAAGAATGCGCCCAGCGATTACTCCACTTCGCTCTCGCCCTACAATGATCAATGAGCCACATGAGCGCACATACTTTTGTGTCAGTGGTTTGCTACAATGTGCAATATCAGCACATTTCGGCTCAGTTCAGCATTGATTTTGTCATATAACTAGACTAGACGTGTATTATTTCACCATTCATTGTTCTTTATTGTTATCTCTTTCAGTAGATGGTGAATTGCACGTGTAGCTCCAGCTATTCCATATTTACAATTCGCATTTCCTGCGTGTTGTTATTCCTTTCTTGTTTAGCGTTCTTCATATAATAAAAGACAAGCTGGTCCTTTCATATGGCGTGCAGGGTTTCTCTCTCTCTCTGTCTCTCTCTCTGTCTCTCTCTCTTTTTTATTTAAATCAAACAACTTTTTCTAAACATGAACATTTTCTAATCTTTACATTCTTCTAACTCTAAGACGATTACATATGTGGATCTCATTTGTCTTCCCTCGCTGCCTTCTAAACTTATGTCTACTCTCCCCTCCACAGGGCTGGACAATGAAACCTTTCCTTACACTATCTTGTAGTTTTGCTCTTGTATTTGAACACACTTTTATTTTTTTTTACTTTGAACTTAACGGAAAGGTGCACATCTGTCACCAATGGGTGATTCACTTAGTGAGAAAATCAACCACTCCCTATTTCCCAAATCTTGACAAACTTCCATATTTATTTCCACCCATATCCATTACTTTTTTTTTTTAGTTTCACACATGCATCATACAAATTAGTTACGGAATTTGTTTGATCATATTTCATATGCAATTTTTGTAAATCTTTCAGTATATCAGTTCTTAACCAGCCAGATAAATAATTTTGCTTCAAAGTGTAAAACAGTGAAAAACGAGCAGAACTGACATACGAAACCCGAAAATGAGTCACTCAAAAAATAGCGAAAGTAAAGCGGCGCTTGGTTCCGCAAAAACAAGGGAGTTAATCTAAAATATGTGCGCATTCAGCACTATATAAGAGCTTTGAAATGTGTTGGTTTTCTTTCTGTATTATATTAAATATAGTTGCACTTAGATCAAGCAGAAAAAGACATCGATTAGTATAAAAATACATTCGTGAGGAACAAACAATGAACATAAAAGTCACACATTTTGCAAGATGATTGTGTTATAGACTGTTGCAAAGTATGGTTTTCGCTTCTTTTTTTTTTCCAACTACGAATGAAACAAATCCAGTTTTATTATGTATTTTTACATTTACTTCATCTTTTTTGTTGACACTAATGATAAAATGTCGTACTTTTCTGAATCATCATCATTAAGTGCCGTCTCCGCATCTACATTTTTAAAAAATATGGCGATCATCATTTTCAAGAGGACGTGAACTCCCGGTATATGGTGGATAGGCGGCGGGAACAATTGAAAGCTATGCATGAAAAGTGTTCCTTGTTGCAGTTTCCTCATATTCAAAGTCCGGCTTGTTGCAGGAGCTACTGAGTTAAGTGCTCTGTGCACACCGTGAGCTGTGTGTCTCATCCGTTTTGATCATGTTTCAATATCCCAATTGCTTTCGATGAATGATGATATCGTATGACAGGGAACAGTTGGCTGTGTTCACTTTCTGCGCGGTTTCGCCTTATGTCTTTTGGCATGTGCTGAGACTGCTATGATGGGGACTACAGTTACCTTTCTTTGTTTGGGAGATGAGATTCGGATGATTACGCTGACACGGTCGGTTGAGCAATTATGGATTTTAATTCGTTTGCAGTGATACCGGGGCCTTCCATAACCAAATAACACACACACACATAAACGAGTGATCATCGACAAGTTTATCGTGTGTCATGTTGTTGCTCTTACCACTTCATAACGAAACAGGATCAAGAACCAAGTTCGCGTGATTACAGCGATCATGAAGGCTAAAGAGGAAGAAGAAATAGATGATGATGATGATGATGATGATGATGATAATAATTATGAAAAAATCTGAATTAATCTACAGAGCCTCCACTTTCACGTCCCCACCCCCTGATATATTTCCTTTCAAGTTGAGTTTTTATTTCTTCATGCGCGTAATCTGTTACTGTAGTACCATGTTTGTAAATAAAACTGTCATTGAAACAGGCATAACTGCCACATTAATTCACTATCACAACACAACACAATATATGATATGATATGATATGATATGATATGATATGATATGATATGATATGATATGATATGATATATGACATGACATGACATGACATGACATGACATGACGTGACGTGACGTGACGTGACATGACATGACATGACATGACATGACATGACATGACATGACATGATATGATATGTTGTTGTTGTTGTTGCGTTCGCCAGCTTTCAACACTGACGAAGTCCTTAGAGATTAGGAACTGAATTTTGCGTGTTAATCCGTTTTTCCCTGGCAGCCGTGTGCACAGGGATCCCTCGCCGCACATGCAGATGACCCCGACTTCGGAGGTACTGATGCTTTTTTTTCCGTCGTGAGTAACTGACGTTTCAAGCCGGGCCTCGCTGCTGAGACCAGGGGTGGTTGTCGCAGAGAGAAATCATAAATAAAAATCTCAACTGGTTTAGCCGAGATTTTAACCCACAACCTCTCTGTCTCGAGGCCGACGTCTTGCCTCCGGACCAACCAGTCCCCCATGGACTTGGAATATGAAGAAACTGCAACAAGGAACACATTTCATGCATAGCCTTCAATGGTTCCTGCCGTCTATCCATCATATACCAGAAGTTCACGTCCTGTTGAAAGTGATGATCGTCATATTTCTTTAAAATTGTATAGCGCTTGATGATGTTAGGTCATCGTTGTTGACTCCAATTTCGAACATATAAACACACAGTCGTCAGATTATCCCCGTTGCACATCAAACAACAGACCGTAAGATTAGCGTACGGCCGGTCTAGGGATTTACGATGAGCCATTACGATGACGTAAAACACACATAATAATGTCGGACGCACTGCAATGACGCGCCCTTCAGAATCCTGATTACTATAGTGAATGTAGCCTACGACGATCAGAACACGGTGCAAATTCCCTAAACAGATAAAACTGCTGCTGACGAAGCATTTCACATTAATGAGTAATATGAAAATAACTTGCGTCAAGCAAACCCAACAACGGTCATGAACAGCACCAATGTGACGTAAAGCGCAGAACAAGCCTAGACGATGGAAGGTCACATTCACAACACTTGATTTGTCGAAAATGGAATATTGCCGACGTACGACATTGTTTTATCGGAGCAGATGTAATAAGTAGATTATCATCTTGACTTTAACGCATAGGAGTGTAATGGAGAACCGAAATTAATCAGACATCGAATGCACTTTCTGCAGCGATCGAGAAAACGTGGACTAGATCCGCCATCTTAGAAACGGAAGTCCATATGATATGATATGATATGATATGATATGATATGATATGATATATATGATATGATATGATATGATATATGATATGATATGATATGATATGATATGATATGATATGATATGATATGATATGATATGATATGATATGATATGATATGATATGATATGATATGATATGATATGATATGATATGATATGATATGATATGATATGATATGATATGATATGATATGATATGATATGATATGATATGATATGGTATGATATGGTATGATATGGTATGATATGGTATGATATGATAAATTGACAATCAAAATTTCATTTTAAAATTTGTATTTCGGTATTATTTTTTCCCCGATTTTTTATATTTGCTTTTAATTACGCGAATTCATAAAAACTAATCGTGTTGTCAAACGTCCTCATAAGATAGAAGAGGGTTGATGGGAATGGGCTACATTATTCGCAGTGTTCTGAGATCGTTATATATTAAGTGTAATGTTTTGCAGTTTGACTGACGGTGTAGGGGAAGCAGAAGCGCCTGCGACCTGCAGTCACAATTGCAGGGTCGTCGCACCATCAGCCGACCAAGACCTAGCAGTTCTACCTCCTAGTGGTCTCCCCTGGTAACAGTCTACGTCACACCAGACTGGCTAACAGAAGCTAGGATCGCTGTGTTCCCTGTAGTGGTGGCTGTTACTGATATAGAAGACCCAGTATCGCAGTACCTCTGGGCTGGACTAGTAGTTTCCCAGCGTAGCCTGAGAGAGACGAACTCCAACTTCTCCAGTAAGAGCCGGGAATGTCAAGAAAGCCATTACGACTCGTCACATCAATAGTCAAAAGGCACCCTGCCCGCATCAACTCGTGGCATTCCGTCAACTCAACTAAAGGTGTAGCGGTTGTACGATGTATGTGATAGCTGCCATCAGTGCGTGTTGTATGTATATTGCTATGCTGTTAACTAAAGTATAACGTTCGCAAACGTTCGTTGGTCTTTTAACTTCCATATTTGTAGCCCGAACTTTAGTCTGTCTTCTTCCTCTTCTTCTTTTTCTTCTCCACGATTTAAACCTTTGTCAAGCGAGTCCTCACACACAAAGTATACTTTCTACTATAGGTAGTCGTGAAGGCTACCCATTCCTAGTGACATGAAGGCTCCCCCCCCTCCCCCATATCTTGTGACATGAAGGCTCCCCCCCTCCCCATATCTTGTGACATGAAGGCTGCCCCCATACCTAGGACCATGAAGGCTGCCCCATAACTTGTGACAATACGACTACCCCATATCTTGTGACAATACGACTACCCCATATCTTGTGACAATACGACTACCCCGTATCTTGTGACAATACGGCTACCCCATATCTTGTGACAATACGGCTACCTCATATCTTGTGACAATACGGCTACCTCATATCTTGTGACAATACGGCTACCTCATATCTTGTGACAATACGGCTACCCCATATTTTGTGACAATACGGCTACCTCATATCTTGTGACAATACGGCTACCCCATATTTTGTGACAATACGGCTACCTCATATCTTGTGACAATACGGCTACCCCATATCTTGTGACAATACGACTACCCCATATCTTGTGACAATACGGCTACCCCATATCTTGTGACAATACGACTACCCCGTATCTTGTGACAATACGGCTACCCCATATCTTGTGACAATACGGCTACCCCATATCTTGTGACAATACGGCTACCCATATTTTGTGACAATACGGCTACCTCATATCTTGTGACAATACGGCTACCCCATATCTTGTGACAATACGACTACCCCGTATCTTGTGACATGACCAAAAAAAAAGAGCCAGAAAGCGAGCAGATATTATGAAGAAATCAACAGGAACGGACTGGGGAGCAGACAGCAATATCTTGAAACGACTAAACGTAGGAAGAATAAAAACAGTCCTAGAGTATGGAGTCACAGCCTGGGCTACAACTTCCAAATAACACCTTAGCAAAATTAACAGAACACAAAAACCAGGCTGCCCGTATCATCACTGGTGCTATGAAATCTACACCTATCGTGACTCTAGAAACAGTAACAAATTTACAACTCTTAGAAGACAGACGGAAAACTAAAGTAATGCAATAGGCGGAGAAATACAAAAGGCTCCATAACCACCCCATGCACCAAAAGAGTAACCGGATTTGGAAAAGGAAGACTAAAGAAGAGCAACTTCGCGGCAATCTCCAAATAATTGACAACTAGCGATCCAGTACTGTCCCAAAAAATGTCAAAAACTATATGACCATCCGGTATGACTCCCCACGGGAAATATAAAATACCAGAACTTAAGGAAGACATAATAGGAATAATGAAAAAAGACACCCAAAACTACCACAGAGAGAAAGCACAGGGTAGAAAAACACATAAACGACAACTACCCACACGACTCCTGGTCACACATGTACACGGATGGCTCTGAAGAGGTGTTGTGTTCGTGAGGCTGAATAATCAGGAAGAAATCACCAAATCAATAGCTACTGGGGAATTCGCAAACAACTATAACGCAGAAACTGAAGCCCTCGAAGATGCAGCAAAATTGGCTATCCAACACAAAAATAACGTGCACAAGAAATTGGTGATACTGACTGATGCACTGTCAACCCTAGCAGCTCTAAAAAAACCCCAGGAACAGTGAGCTAGATAACTTGAGAACAACCCTAGACCAATTGTGTAAAAACTTCCAGAGAGTGGTCATCCAGTGGAACCATCACACTGTAATATACAAGGAAACGAACGCGCAGACAAACTAGCAAAGGTGGAGGGAGATTGCCACAAGAGAACCATCTGGTCAGCTAAGAAGAAGCCAAATTCATCATCAAAGGCTAATACCATGAAAAATGGAAACAAGAACACACAACGTATAACGAGAGGGACGGATACCTCCAACTATCAAGGAGGGATCAAGGCATCATACTTCACCTACGCACTGGCTACAACAGAATAAGAAACCACATGTATACCAAATCAAAATATGAACTACCAGCCAAAGCCAATGTATCCTGGATAACATGACAACAAAACACGTTCTACAGGATTGCCCTCGGTATACAGGCCTGAGGAGGATAATGTGGCTCACACCCACCTCCCTGGAAGAGAAACTCTGTGGGGCAACCGACTCCCTGAAACAGACATCTGCCTTCATAAGAGAGTCCGGAGTCCTAGTCTGAATGACGTCATGATCGCAGAAGAAGAAGAAGAAGAAAAAAAAGAAGAAACCGAAGGTTAGTCTCCAGGTGTATTTTTCATTTGATCAGGTAATGAGCAAAACTGATGCCTAGGCTTTTCTCCCAATTTCATTACCTGTTACGCGATCGTGCATCGTTCAAAGTTATTGGATGAGAGATGCTGTCATTTGTTAAACCAAATTTGGACAGTGCATTTTAACACAACTCCACACTGACGAGGCAGTTTAAATGCAGTCATTTATTTACTCCGCTCTGATTAACTTTTGCACAACAATAACATACGCACAAATGGAATGTGCCAGCTGACGCTTCACGGACAGAACCAAAAGATGAAGGCCACATTCTGTGGTTTTCTTCTTTTTCCTAAGAAAAAAGATGACGGGAACGTCATATCATCTTATACAACAAGAAAACCGAGATGTACAAGATCTCTGTGTCTCTGGTGTACTTGTATTATCGTTGTTAACGACCGTACCATGTCAACTGACGGCATTTCTAGTTTTTATTTATTTATAAAATATATGACTCGAACTGTTAAAGCCAGAAAGGTTATTGAGTTGAGTTACTGAGTTATTTGCGGAGTTGAATTATTGAGTTATTGGCAGGGCCATCATCATTGCATTCCGAACATGTCAATATGTGCTCAGATCACCTCTTCAGCAAGTCCAGCAGTGTCCTGCGACCTAACGACTCCAGTTATGTGTTGGTTGATCTTATACACCCACTAAGTGTCCTTTCTGGCTGTGCCTATCTTAACTCCCATCTCTTTTATCCGGAGGACTGACGTGGACACATAGTTGTCAAAGTCCTGTGCCCTACCACATCTTGGAGGGCATTTATGATGTTCTCCAAGTCCATTGATTGACCGTCTTCAATGACAGCGGAGCTAGCCAACCTGTCCGCTCTTTCATTTCCCCGTACTCCCGCATGTCCAGTGACGTCGACAATGGTGACCCTACGTCTTTTTTTACATCTGCAATGACTCTACCCGTTGCATGCGTACAGAGCCCGCCTCCACAACTTTCATATCATGTTCATCAAATCACTTACTATACAGGCGTGGTTGTAGTCTTATGACTCTAACCAGATGAATGCCCTGGTCGCTGCCATCACCTCCATCGTCATGCTACTCGGGGTTTCTTTTACTTTTCTGCCTGCCGAGCGAGCTGTAAATGTCCATACACTCCTTTGGTGTCGTATTACGGATCCATCTGTAATAGATGACTGCATCTTTCTATTGGTGTTATCCAAGATGAGACCTTTGACTCCAAATTGACCACGACTGAGTTCTGTTCCCTACATACACAAGGGTGACAATACACACAAATGTGTCCCTGAATGACGTAGGCACCGGTATCCACTCCTCGCCAACGTTGATATTGGTAAGCCCACTTACCTGTTTGATGACACCTTCTGCTTGGCCCATCTATGATTTGCTTCTTCTTAGTCTGATACCTTTCCCTGTGTAGATCTTGTGGTGCAATGGATGCTCTTGACCTGCATTTATATTCAGGTATGCTCATGCCCTCCGGATCTTGATCATGTCATCCATGGTTGGAAAGTCAAGAAGATACCATATTGCTACACAGTGAGTATCCCTAGTACACCCCAAGATAATGCGCATAGCTTCATTCTGTATTTTCTCCAGCTTGTCAATTTGTGCTTACTGACAGTAAGAATTGCTAGAACATACTCGATTGGTGCGATGACTAGTCCCTGGAACAAAAGAGTAAGTAGCCTCTGCTTGATATTGGCAGCTGCCATGATCTTCAAGGTGGCTAATCCTTTGCGGGATTTTGTTATCACATTGCCCCTCGACGTTGAAAGGCTGATGAGGAAGGAAAGATGAAGAAGAAGAAGATTTTCTACGTGGTCCCGAAAACACAAGTTGCGATCAAACTTAACTCTGAGGTATGTCATCACCGTGTCCCTGGTCACCTTATTAGCCCCCATTCGTACCACCGGTGTTTCCATGTTAACGATATGATTGTTAAGGGAGAACCATGCAACTGATGCTTTATTGGGATTAACCAAGGCACCTGATACTCCACAACAGGAAGAGATGCGATCGAGTTCGTTTGTAGTGTGGAGGTGATTTCCCGTTTGTCTCTTCCCTGTCGATATACCAGAATATATTCAGCAAAAGTCATAGTTCTTCCCCTCACATCCAGCTGTTGTTCCGTGATCGTTATTGTGTACACGTTAAATAGAACTGGTGACAATGGTGAGCCTTGTGGCAGCCCTGGGCAAATGGATGTTGGCTCGGATGACAAACTTCCACATCTGAATATTAACTTCCTCTGAAACAGGGCTGCAGCGATCCATCCTGTGAGGAAGGGGCGCAACGCCAGTTTGAGGAGCATGTGTATAAGGTATTCAAATGGTACCCTGTTGTATGCATCCTCCAGATCTATAGCAGCAGCACAAGTCTCCTCTCGTCTGTGGAAGCATTCGAATGTGCCATAGGCGAAGACTGTCGCATTGAGCCATGTCTCTTTGTTATATCTTTAACCTTCAAGTGTGAGTGGGAATGCGCGTATCTACTCCAGGTGGCAGGTGAGTACACAGGCAAGTATTTTCTTCAGTAGCTTGCCCGCAGTGTTCTGCATCGTGATTATTCTGTAAGCACTGATCCGAGAATGTCCTTGTTTGGCTTCGGCAGCTGTATTACGTAGCTGTGTATCCACTTCTCCTTAATCTGGTCACTCCACAAACCTACAATATTTTGTCAAGTCGTCGTCAGCGAAATCTCCCATGTCGTCGTACCGAACACCATCAGGACCATCTTTTATTTGTTGTGCGAATGGCATCGATTGTGATTGTGAAATCTTCTCCCAGCACTACATCCTCACACAATTCCGAGAGTCCCCCCCCCCCCTATCCTCATTCTGATAGCCTCATTTATTTGGTCAGTCTGCTCAATGTAGCGGGCAAACAGGACCTTCCCTTTGCTCTCATCAGATGGGTGCCCTATCTGGCATATGCTCTGGAAGTCTGATGTGCCTCTGTATCGTGTTGTGCCATTCATGCTCTGATGAAGGCGCCAGAATGTGGCTAGCAATTTTTCTGAGCACACTTTTTTTCCTTGCAGAAATCATCCCACTTGGCAACCTTAGTCTGCTTAGCACATAATTTAATTTAAAGTGCAGAAAAGAAAAGCCAGAAAAGTTGATTCCAGAAAGCACGTTGGGCCGGTCAGGCTGAAGTACAGAAGAAAGCACGTTGGGCCGGTCAGGCTGAAGTACAGAAGAAAGCACGTTGGGCCGGTCAGGCTGAAGTACAGAAGAAAGCACGTTGGGCCGGTCAGGCTGAAGAACAGAAGAAAGCACGTTGGGCCGGTCAGGCTGAAGTACAGAAGAAAGCACTTTGGGCCGGTCAGGCTGAAGAACAGAAGAAAGCACGTTGGGCCGGTCAGGCTGAAGAACAGAAGAAAGCACGTTGGGCCGGTCAGGCTGAAGAACAGAAGAAAGCACGTTGGGCCGGTCAGGCTGAAGTACAGAAGAAAGCACTTTGGGCCGGTCAGGCTGAAGAACAGAAGAAAGCACGTTGGGCCGGTCAGGCTGAAGAACAGAAGAAAGCACGTTGGGCCGGTCAGGCTGAAGTACAGAAGAAAGCACTTTGGGCCGGTCAGGCTGAAGTACAGAAGAAAGCACGTTGGGCCGGTCAGGCTGAAGAACAGAAGAAAGCACGTTGGGCCGGTCAGGCTGAAGTACAGAAGAAAGCACTTTGGGCCGGTCAGGCTGAAGAACAGAAGAAAGCACTTTGGGCCGGTCAGGCAGAAGAACAGAAGAAAGCACTTTGGGCCGGTCAGGCTGAAGTACAGAAGAAAGCACTTTGGGCCGGTCAAGCTGAAGGACAGAAGAAAGCACTTTGGGCCGGTCAGGCTGAAGTACAGAAGAAAGCACGTTGGGCCGGTCAGGCTGAAGTACAGAAGAAAGCACTTTGGGCCGGTCAGGCTGAAGTACAGAAGAAAGCACGTTGGGCCGGTCAGGCTGAAGTACAGAAGAAAGCACTTTGGGCCGGTCAGGCTGAAGTACAGAAGAAAGCACTTTGGGCCGGTCAGGCTGAAGTACAGAAGAAAGCACTTTGGGCCGGTCAGGCTGAAGTACAGAAGAAAGCACTTTGGGCCGGTCAGGCTGAAGTACAGAAGAAAGCACGTTGGGCCGGTCAGGCTGAAGTACAGAAGAAAGCACTTTGGGCCGGTCAGGCTGAAGTACAGAAGAAAGCACTTTGGGCCGGTCAGGCTGAAGTACAGAAGAAAGCACTTTGGGCCGGTCAGGCTGAAGTACAGAAGAAAGCACTTTGGGCCGGTCAGGCTGAAGTACAGAAGAAAGCACGTTGGGCCGGTCAGGCTGAAGTACAGAAGAAAGCACTTTGGGCCGGTCAGGCTGAAGTACAGAAGAAAGCACGTTGGGCCGGTCAGGCTGAAGTACAGAAGAAAGCACTTTGGGCCGGTCAGGCTGAAGTACAGAAGAAAGCACTTTGGGCCGGTCAGGCTGAAGTACAGAAGAAAGCACTTTGGGCCGGTCAGGCTGAAGTACAGAAGAAAGCACTTTGGGCCGGTCAGGCTGAAGTACAGAAGAAAGCACGTTGGGCCGGTCAGGCTGAAGTACAGAAGAAAGCACTTTGGGCCGGTCAGGCTGAAGTACAGAAGAAAGCACTTTGGGCCGGTCAGGCTGTAGTACAGAAGAAAGCACTTTGGGCCGGTCAGGCTGAAGTACAGAAGAAAGCACTTTGGGCCGGTCAGGCTGAAGTACAGAAGAAAGCACTTTGGGCCGGTCAGGCTGAAGTACAGAAGAAAGCACTTTGGGCCGGTCAGGCTGAAGTACAGAAGAAAGCACTTTGGGCCGGTCAGGCTGAAGTACAGAAGAAAGCACTTTGGGCCGGTCAGGCTGAAGTACAGAAGAAAGCACTTTGGGCCGGTCAGGCTGAAGTACAGAAGAAAGCACTTTGGGCCGGTCAGGCTGAAGCACAGAAGAAAGCACTTTGAGCCGGTCAGGCTGAAGTACATACCAAATGTTCGTATTTTGTGTGTGTGTATTTTTGTCTAGAACGATACCGTTTACGATAGGAAAGAGCCAGACAGTATTGTTGAGCAGGCCCAGTTCAGCGACAGTTTGTGCGTTATTACGTGATAACACCACATGTGTTCTATAAATAGACAAGGAGAGTGGAGAATTCCAAAAGTTCTAATCTCACCCAAAGTAGCAAAGTAAGCTACAGAAGATTGACAGTGTCTGCGGCAGGAGTGAATGCAGATCTTGGATGACTCCAAAGTGAACGCACTAAAGATGGCGCACTGTCCAGGGCACGCTGGTGTACATGGTAATGAAATATCCGATAAGCTCGCTGGAAGCTCTGGCACTGAGTGTGGCCTTAATCTCGACAAAGAGGACATCGCTAAGTTTGTTCTTCATTCCTTAAGAGAAGAGGAGGAAAATGAGTGGGACAATGATGTATATATTGAGAGGCTGGGGAGTCTAAAGGTGGAACAGCAGCTGGATGGCAGGGGAGGAACTAAGACTTTTGCTGATGACATTCTGGTATATAGACAGGGAAGCGACAGACGGGAAGAAATCACCTCCACACTGCAGAACGAACTCGTACATCTCTTCCACGCGTGGAGTATTAGGTGCCTTGGTCAATCCTAATAAAGTATCAGTTGCATGGTTCTCCCTTAACAATCACATCGTCAACACGCAAACATCGATGGTACGATTGGAAGCTGATGAGGTGACCAGAGACAGGTTGGTGACGTTAATGGGGAGACGTCATCAATGTCCTCCGAGATGTGGGAAGGTAACATGACTCCGACAGCCATGAGGCCACGTCACTCCTTCGGATGAAAGAGATGGGAGTTAAAATGGACACAGCCAGAAACGAGAAACGTAATGGGCGTATACGAAAACTTATCAACCAACACAGAACTGGAGTCGTCAGTCGCTGGACACTGCGGGATTTTTTGAGGAGGGGATCTGAGCACCTATTCAGAGTGTAAGAATGATGACCCGAAAATAACTAATAAGTCAATGCCTTAATAAAGGTGGAAAAGGGATCTGGTTGATCCATAGTGCTTCGTGGGAAAAGCAGATGTATCTATAATCTACACTTTACATGAACAGTCAGTCTGCTTACGCTTCAAGAAATTCTTGGATGGTCGGTGGAGCGGATATGGGGATGCCGCGACTGCAGTGAAACTGATTCCATGAATAGAACCAAATAATCCGAGGATTTCAAATCCCTGTTTTCTGTACAGCAGTTTACTAGAGTTAAGTTGAACTCTGGATGCTAGTGAGCCCGCACGGTCCGTTAACACTTAGACCTGGGATGAACGGCAACTACATTTTTTTTATTTCTCGAGTTTTGCTGGAGAACGTGGAATTTGTCCATCCTACGTAGTTTTGCAATGCTAGGTTGTCTATATCAGCAGACCATCACTGAACTACACGGCGCCTTCACGTCAGTGATGGAAAGCTCAGTGTAAAAATGAAGTGAGACCGTGATAAGTTTTTGGTTGCTAGTTCTGTCATAGCTCGCGCTGTCCTTAATTCAACAAAGCAAAATGGCAACTTCGATCTTTAAGTGCTTTCGGTGTTTATTGTTTCCTCATTGAAAGGTCATCTGTGAACTAGGACTAGCTGCCTACGTGGAACAAATTAACAACTGATGACGTCAGTGTGACGAGTGCCTTAATGAACTTGATCCGCAAAGTCCAGACAGGCTCTACTCGCAGGTAATGACTGTAGAGAAAATACATGTCGAAGATCTACAGTGTTATCTTCTTGTTCGTCCCCGGTCACGCTTGTGACGAGGGCAACGAAGGAGCAAATAGATTGACCAATTAGTCGAACATATCAGATGAACAACCAATAGATAAGACATAATATTATTAACAACCTCAGATAGATAGACAGAATGAAGGACTTTAAAAGAAGTGAAACTACGTTGCTATCTACGTTGTAAAATAAACATCAAATTACACCTATTAGAGAAATGAGACAAACATTCACGTTTCGGCAAACGTCAGATACAAAGCAATAAATGTATAATGATGAACACGTCATCAGGTACAAAAGAACGGACACATAAAGATTAACATGTCATCAGGTGAAAGCAACAAATACATAAAGACAAACACGAGAGGCAAATACTATATGCAATACTATAGATAAATATTATAATAGAACTTCCGGTTTCAAGATGGTAGAATAGAGTTTACGTTTTCTCGACCGTTGCATGATTTGCCTTTGGGGACTGATTAATTTCAGCTCTCCGATGCAAATTTCTGCGTTAAAGTCAGCCTGGTGTTCCACTTAACGGATTTGCACCGGTAATACTGAGTCGTGCATATGGCAATGTTCCCCTTTTGGAAAGTCAAGTGTTGTTAATGCGACCTTCCCCGTCTTGGAGTTAATATGCGGTTTACATCAACACATTGAGTGCTGTTCAATGGCCGTCGTTGTAATTGTTTGACGCCAATTATTTCCAAGTTACAACTCAATATGGATTGCGCTGCGAAGTCAACCGAAGATTTCACTTTAAGAATTTTGCACCATCGTTACGGTGTTTCGTACGTTGTTGGCTGCATTCACTGTAGTAATCGGGCGTTTGTGGGCGCATCCATTGTTGCATGTCTTACGTCATCATGATGGCCAATCGTATATCTCTAAACTGGCCGGACGCTTATAATGAAGGGCGAAACGACGGAGTTTTGTTCATGACTTTGCAGCCCCGGTTTTTTCTCCCCGAGTTTCATGTTGGTCAGGAGGGATGTTGTCTAGATTCAAGAGAGCTGCTGTGCGATCGATGTTAGACTTGTGAACTGGTTTATCATTTCACAAATTCACATTGCAGGGGAGATCAGAGCGCTTACGTACTGTTGTTCGATGTAGGATGAGAATAATTCCACGAATAACTGTGTTTCATATGTTCGGATTTGGAGACAAAAAACGATGTCCTAACATCATCAAGCGTACATTATACATAAAAAAAAATAGGACGATCAACAATTTCAGGAGGACTTCCGGTCACTATGACGGATAGGCGGTAGGACCTGTTAAAGGCTGTGTCTGAAAAGTGTCCCTTGTTGCAGCTTCCTCATATTCCAAGTCCGGCTTGCTGCCGGAGCTAATGAGTTAAGTGCTCTGTGCACACCGTGAGCTGTGCGTTTCATCCATTTTGATCGTGTTTCGATATTTTGATTGCTTACGATGAATGATGATATTGTATGACGTGGAACCGATGGCCGTGTTAACTTCCTGTGCGGTTTCGCCTTATGTCTTTTGACGTGTTCTGAGACTGCAATGATGGGTACTGCAGCTAATTTTCTTTGTTTGGGAGATGAGATATTAATTTGGATAATTTCACTGGTATGGGCAGTTGAGGAATTATGGATTTTAATTTATTTGCAGTGATACCGAGCCATGCCATAAACATAATTACTATATGCAATGCTATACACAAATACTATATGCAATGCTATACACAAATAATATATGCAATGCTATAGACAAATACTATATGCAATGCTATAGACAAATACTATATGCAATGCTATAGACAAATACTATATGCAATGCTATAGACAAACACTATATGCAATGTTATAGACAAATACTATATGCAATGCTATAGACAAATACTATATGCAATGCTATAGACAAATACTATATGCAATAGAAGTAAAGTAAAGAGCCCCCGTCACGCCAAGTGACGCGTAGGGAATATGGTGTTAGTGACCATAAATTTTACAGACTTTCAGCACATTATTTTTGGGGTAATGTGGTCGGTATTACGCCCGTGCCGCTTTACCTTCCCATAAAAATCCGGTACCCATTTAAGGCTGGGTGAACTCGGAAGCCGTCGGTTGGGATCGAACCCTACCCCTTGTCCGTGGTAGTCCAGTTCACTAACCACTGAGCTATCGCGGCTCTATATGTAATGCTATAGACAAATACTATATGCAATGCTATCACACTGCACGAGCGGTTCGAATGAACAGAACGATATACTGGACAAAGAAAAAAACAAATTATCATCAGCTACCAAACTGAACATTTAACCGCTGAGTAATGATGAACATTTTCAGGAGAAGATGGGAGCACTCGCGCTTGTGTCCACTGAGCATTAATAATGATCTTAACATACATTTCAAAATGTAACTGAGGTCATTGAAATTGTTTACTCGCAAAAACGATCAATTATGTATCCTACAGAAGGACTCAGTTGAATGGGGGCCTGAGTGGTTGTTAGTCTGCTCGCTTCCTGACCAGAAGGGTCCAGGTTCGATCCACAGCAGTGGCGGTTTTTTCTTCGGTCTGACAAGGCTCCGAGGTTCACCCAACCTCTAAAACTGGGTACCAGAGATTTTTTTGGAAAGTAGAGGCAGCCTGGCGTGATATCAACCACGTCACCAAAAAATGTGCCGTAGTCATATAAAAATATGGTCACTAACACCATATTCCCCATACGCGTAGCAAGGCGTGGAGGGAACCTTTACTTCTTTTTTTTTTTTAAAGGACTCAGTAAAATGTTATAGAAGTAACACACTCGTCGATGTAAGGCACGGAACAAACATTCATATCAAATTCATATTTTTAAAATCCGAAAAGTTACGGGAAGTATTAAAGACAAGACGGATATACTGATAAATGATTTGTTTGAAACTATTCAATAGATTCCATCTTTATATATGAATATTAGTTGCAGACTATTAGTAAATAGATAAGAAGAGAAGCCATGGAGACCATATAGGCTGTACAGAAAAATGTTAGGAGTTTCACGAATGGTTAAGATGATTTATGGACATGCTAAGAAAGATCCGAGAGCCGCGATAGCTCAGTGGTTTTTTTAACTGGACTACAAAGGACAAGGGGTAGGGTTCGATCCCAGCCGACAGCTTCCGGGTTTACCAGCCTTAAATGGGTGTCGGATTTTTTTCTGGGAAAGTAAAGCGGTGCGGGCGTAATACCGACCACATTACCCCAAAAATCATGCGCCGAACGTCTATAAAAATGATGGTCACTAACAACATATTCCCTATCCGTCACTTGGCGTGACGGGGCTCTTTACTGTACTAACGGAAGGAGATTGTGGAGAACCAAGATCGTCCATGTCGATGACTAAAGTGACGATGGACAAACTGGCGACTATACAATATATATATGCTTGAATAAAAATAGCAGTTTTTTTTGTGTGTAAAATTAACGAATGGCAAAAAGCAATTTTAATGTCATAACAAATATACTAACATCAAAACAAATAACACCAGGGCTGAAACTAAAAGTAGCAAAATGTTCTGTCTTTTCAACATTCCTGTATGGCACAGAAACATGGACATTAGACAAGAAAACAGAACAGACAAATGAAGCCTTTGAAATGTGGATTTATAGCAAAATAGGAAGAATTTGATGGAAAGAAAAGACAGCAAACGATGAAGTATTAAAACAACTAAAATGAAAAGAAGGCTTACTAAACACATTTCAAACAAGACATATGAGATTTGTGGGGCATGTTTAAAGACACAGCAGCCTACTAAACATAATTGTTGAAGGGAAAATACAAGGTAAAAGAGGCAGGCTAAGACTGACTTGGACGAGTAACATCAAATGATGGATAGGTCAGCCTATGACAGCTTGAACTATCAAAGCAAGAGACAGAGCGAAATGGCGCTTCATGGTAGTAAACCTTTGATGCATAGAGGACACTCAATGATGATGATGTGGCTATGTAAGAGAGACGGGGGTAAAGAAATTAGTTAGTAGCAATATTGTCATTAGATTATGGAGAATTTATAACAAAATAAGGATACCATGGGCAGCTAAGAAGAGTAATGAAAATGTTCTGAAAGAGGTCAAAGCTAAAAGAGAGCTAATTTCCAATATTAGGAAGAAACAATCATCATTTTTTGGCCATGTAATGAGAAGCGAACAGCTGGAGTATATTGTAACAACTGTGAAAATTGTGGGACGAAGAGATAGAGGGAAGCAAAGAGAAAAGATACAAGACAGTTTAAGAGAATGGCTTGGCAGAAGGTCAACAACAGAAATAATAAATAACTGTTGAGATCGAAAGTTGTGGAGAGACATGATCACCTACGCCAGCAGGCCCAGTACTTGATGATGACGATGCAAATAAAACGAGCAGACAATGAAGTAGGAGCCCGCCCTCTACACAAGTATTAGTTACCCCAGGTTTTCTCAGAGCAACAGTTCTTGAGATTCGATCCTACACCCTCGGGCGTTCCCACTACACTAGGGGAAGCAATTCTAATGTTATAACTTCGACATCCATCGCGCCTCTGGAAACTATTTTTAATCTATTGGCCGCCATTTTCTACGGTGCGCATCCGCATACCTTCAGTGGCAGTCGATACAGAGCTACCTTCAAAATTGTGATTGTAATTGTAATCTGTTAGCTGCTATTCACTAATTCATGATGACGTGCAGTAGTCCAGAAGTGCGTAAGTTTATTGATGGGCTGAAAAATGCCGAAGAGTTAGTATCTTTCGCGAAGGTCGCAGAACAAGCTGAAAGATATGACGATATGGCCGGAGCAATGCGCCGGGTCACTGAACTGGAGGGCAAGCTCACACAAGAGAAACGCAACTTGTTGTCTGTTGCCTACAAAAATGTTGTTGGTGCACGACGTTCGTCATGGCGTGTTGTTAGCATGATCGAGCAAAAGGCAGAAAACGAGAAACGTAAAGCTATTGTTCTAGAATTTCGCCTTAAGGTAGAGGCTGAACTGGATACAACCTGCAATGAAGTGCTTGGTTTGTTAGAGAAGCACCTGATTACCGACGAGTGTTCTGATGAAGAGAGAGTGTTCTATCTTAAAATGAAAGGTGATTACTATAGATACATTGCTGAATACAAGTGTGAGCAGGGCCAAGAACGTACTGCAGCCATTACAAATGCTGAAGCATCTTACGCCAAAGCAATGGAATGTGCCAAGAAAAATATGTTATCAACGCACCCAAGTCGTCTTGGGCTTGCCCTCAATTATTCTGTTTTCTATTACGAGATTCTTAATTCTCCGGACAAAGCGTGTAACTTGGCGAAGGAAGCGTTTGATGAAGCTATCTGTGATTTGGAGAAATTGCAAGAGAATGACTGTAAAGACAGTACATTGATTATGCAACTTCTTCGAGACAATCTTACCCTGTGGACATCAGATAGCCAAGCAGAAAATGGAGATGAATAATAGATGTGAATATAAACCAAAACTTTGTGCGAGAAGGTGAAGTTTCCTTTTGGCCAATAGCAGTGTGTCAAACTGTCTTCTGCTGTGATTCAGCTTCACCAGGTTCATGGTGACCTTTTTTGCAGGTCTTCTGCTTGTACCAACTACTCGTGTCATGATGGAAGTTTGTGAGCCTAGAGGCTGTGATGTTCCTGGTGAAAAGCTGACTACGTTATTATAGATCTGTCTTAATATGTTTTTTGCAGTGCTTGTTTAAAAAACACTGAATTTATGTGGACATTATTAACAGCTTTGACGTGAACTAGCTGGTGCTTCATCATGGATAGTGTACGGTACAATGCTGATAGTATATCAAGCTAGGCTTTTATACAATTTCAAATATTTCAGGGATTACAACTTAACTACATGTATTTAGTTCCAAATATGACCGCTGAAAAACAATCATAATTGTCTAGTTTTCTATTAAACATTTTAAAAATTAAGTGTTTAATGTACTTAACTTATGATATGTGAAATACTGAAAGTTTGGTTAATTTTTAGCAGAGTAACCATCGGAATAGTTGTTGTTGTTTAGGACCTTTAAAATTAAGTTGTGAGAGACTAGTATGTGTGACATCAGTTCCAAATTTGTTTCCAGTCCAAAGTAAACATTATAAAATGGTGCTTCTATTATAACACGTTACTACAGTCTCTGGTAGTTTAAAGAAATGAGGTAGTGTAGAAGAAATAAATTTAATAATTAATTACATTTTATTGGAGAGGAAATCGTTATGAGATGTTTTGTGATTATTAATTTATTTAATTTATAATTCTGAGACAATTTCTTAACCCTGAGTTTTAGTTTAATAGGATTTAATACAAAACGGTTTTGTCAAAACCTAAGTCTTTAGTCAGTTCTATTTTCTGCTGTCTCACATAATTACCAGCATAAAGCACTAATTTTCTTACCTTTTAGCATCATGTCATTTGCAAGTAAAATATTTATACTGTTTTGTAATGCGCATATCAAAAAGTTGTGCTGCTATATAACTATAGTATACAGAGCCAAATTAGTTGTTTTTTTATTTGGCAATAAGTGGAAAATGGCTTTAGCAATGTTTAATGTACTTAAACAGTTATACACATTTTATACTTAATGGTCCACTGCTTCAAGTCTAATTTATTTGTTGGATGAATGTGCTGCTAATTTGTTAAAGTTTTATTGATGTCAATAAATCTCTTCTTTTTCAAAATGGCTAGTTTAGTAAGTATCTGTAGACAGCAGTATTTTATCATTTATTTACAATGTAGAGAAATAGCTTATGGTTATAGTCCTCTGAGAAAGGTCTTTGTGAAAGAAACTGCCTTACTTATTGTCGTGTTACAAGTTCACAAAGTGCTGTCAGCATTTTGTATTTCTCATATAAAAACATATATAATATACGTAGTTGCAATACTACAAATGGTGTTAAGTGTAACCAGGTTCACTTTAGCTAATGTTTTATTTATGAAAAGCTCTTTAAGAACAGATTTGTATTGTTCCAGGTAAATGAAGTGAAGCCAACTATCTAGTTATGAAAAATCCAAAAACATTACCACAGAATCATGTTATTTTATGCAGTCGTCTATTTTTGTCATAACTATTGTAACTTGTGTTATGATAGTTGACTTTTGCATGCACGCTAATAGAATAATTCTTCTAATTGTAATCTGTAGTACAGAACTTTGACATATCCTGGCTGTTGTCCATTCTCTTTGTTATTCTTGGTAATGATGTTGTCATTTATCTGTATATTGTCTAATAATTCATTGCAATGATGCATTGTGATTGTTCTGTCATTTTAATGGACATTTATTTTAAGGAAGATAGAACAAAATATGTCATTCTCGTGAGCTAAAATGTGAGAAAAATTTTAGGCATTTTTGAAGTAAAACAATCCATATTTATTGACATAATTTGATTTTATTGGAAAAATATTTAATTTTGCTTGATTGATGTCTTTTGTATTTTTTACATTCTGTGTTTATTATGATCAGTAACAAATATGCCACTGCATTTGTACTTTTTCTTAAGTATCTGTACATGTTATAAAAACATGTTTATTATATACTATACCACTGATTTGTGTTCTAATATTGATCATTTGTGAGTTTAATTTGTAAACATTGATTTTGATGGTGATCTAAGTAGTGTCTTATTTTGATGGTGATCTACACATCAATAATACAGCACAAATAATTTGGTTAAAGACTTACAGCAACATGATTGACTGCATCCTCTGCTTCTGATGTACACACAAAAATATAGAGGAAGAAAAAGGATTGATGTAACATAATGTAGACACATTTGTTTACACATCAATATTAACCACTTATACCGCAATGTTTGATAATGTAATATCTACCACCTGTTAAGTGTAATCACAAACATTCAAATATTAGCCCTCTCGTTATCAAGCCATAACTCTGATACTATATTAATGTACTTTAAGACAAGGGAGAAACTCATCTAACTTATTACCTGCTGATTTTTACATTATTATTATTTTTTGTTTGTTTGTTTGTTAATGATACCGAAATTTAAAAAAATATTTTTTAAAAAAAGTGTTTCAAATGTAACTACATACAAAAAAAAAAATATTCAAATCCTGCTGTCACATAAATTGAAACAAATTCAAGTTGAACATCGACTGACCAAAAGACATTACACTAAAAGCTGCACACTTTTGTATCCTAACTATGGTTGGCCATTGACATCACAGAATAGGTGACTTTGTCACAAAAACTCACCAAAATGTACTACACCTTTGTGGAAAGTGATAACTGAGGTATACAAATAATGAGCACAAAAGAAAGTTCTTTTTTCACACCTTTAGCTATACAATTTTTAAGCTTGAAGCTTATAATGAAACTTTTTTTTTGTTTAAAATGAAACAACCTACAAATGGGTGGTTTTCATTAGGGGCGCCAATTTTGTTATAAAAACTTATCAGAATGAACAAATTGTAGAAATGAAACTGTTATTTTATCTGCGATTACGACTGTAAAAAAATTGTTGTTTATTGTACTGTAACAGCACAATTTTTAATTTACTGGAAACACAGAAAAACAAGAAATATCAGCAAGTATAAATCACAACTCTTAACTTATGCAGAGTGACTTTAAGTGAATCCATTGAGCTAATGTGTTTATCATCTTGTACCAGCATCAGTTTCTTCTGCATTTACTAATAATCAGCTTTTCCTACGTTTGTTTTATTTTTACAATAAATTGTTTAATGTTTTTAATTGATTCTAAAATGAGAACTGTAATATTGTGTATGTGGTAATATACAGCCAACTGTGGAAATTGTACAACCATTTAAAGCAGAAATTTGTTTATAAAATGCATTTTAACTGCTGTGGGTATTGTCCGTACAGCCTTCAGATTTGTGCATTTTACTATCTAGGTAGACAATTTGTCATCGTTTGCTCATGGCACAAATACAAGTCTGTTTCAATTAATGACAATCATTATTACTGCACTGTTATAGTTCTCACCAAATTAAGCAGAAAAACTTTATATTACTTTCAAAATGATAATCAAAAGCGTACATTGTTTTTCTCCCCCTCTGTGTTCTTCCATATTTTGAAGTAATTTTTTTATTCTGTTTATACAAAGTAAATTTTTGGTTATAATTTTGTTGTGATCTGTGAGAAGTGAAAATAATTTGACATTTATTTTTATTTTTATTTTTTTTTTTTGGTAATATAGTTTTTTTTAACTTGTTTTTATATTTTACCTGCAACAAACTAGTCTCATGTTTAGAAATACCATCTGCCAGTCATTTGGTTGGCCCAGAAGTCAGGACATCAATGTTTGTATTTAATATTGGATTTGATAGCTTCTCTTTTAATGAAATCATGTTTGTTGTAATGGTCTACTCATAGTACTCTGTTGTGTCTCTCTGTGTATATTGTCCATGTGACACCTTGCATGTTGGGAGGACATGTTTGTAATGCTACTTAATGTAATTTTTTTTAAAAAAAAGTCCCCCCACCCCCTTTTACAAATCATAAAGCCATCTCAACATTTTTTCATGTCAAAACCGTCTAGATCCCTCATCCATTTTGCATTTTTTTTAAATGTTCTTATAATACACATCATTTTCTCAAAATTGTAATTCTCCAGTATCCTATGTTTCTATTTCATTGATTTAGGCCAACCTTTGAACAAATCAGATCATCTTCAGCACTACATCACTATTCATCATCTAGTTTTTGTTATGAGCTGAGTGGTTATATCAGCCACCTGTTTCTTTATTAAACTGATCTTTTTGTAATTTTGTAACTATTTGTTTCCTTTTAGTTCACTGCTAAATTTAGTAGCATTGGCTCCACTCTAGGCCTATATCCAGTGAAAATTGTTTGCTCCGTCTAATCACATTGCTTCCATAGACATACATTGATATAGTTAGTGATTAATATGAACAAGTGGTACCAGACCGTATGCTTCTGACAAATGTAGCATTTTGGCTTATTTCTTTTAATTGTGACATTTAAGGTAAATCATTTTACTTTCTATTGCAATGTTGTGCATTGAGTTTCACGTATTCAGCTGTGAACGATTGCTTTGAATGACAGTAATGCTTGGGTGCAGTCAGTTTTATGACCAGTGGTGGAACAACTGATACCAGAGGAAATAAACTCAGTGAAATAATGAGACATGTTTAATGAGTTAACCAGTCACTGTGCTTGTGTTGTTGTGAAGGGTGCCCTTGCATATTGTATTTTAGCTCATTTCATGTCCTTACTTTAATGAACTGCTTTCTTTTTATATGTTAACTATTTGACTCTCATTATTATGGCTACTGATAAAAAAAGTGTAGGCTTCTTGTTTGTTTACAGATATGATTTCTGATTGATTCTCATCCTATCATGATTGATTGAACTCAGATTTAGGATTTAGCTGATTAGCACATCCTTGATGACGACTACAATATTCATTGATGTAAAAGTAATCTGCATTTTTGCATCCTTGGCTTTCTTTTAACTTTTTCATATGCTGGTCCTTTGTTTATAATTTCTGCTATTCAATTATGACCTGTAATATATTTGAATCCTTCTGCTTTCCTGGTTACATAATTTTTTACAACAGTAACAAGATTTACAAATACATTTCAGAAATAAACTCCTTGTGCACATTTCAAATTAATTTGACTTATGTTGTTTTATGTTTTCACAAATAAATTTACAAACCAAAGCCAGTGTCCGTGTACATATTCTTAGGCTCATAACAAATATAAAAAGAACGTTCTTATCAGTGCCTAGGTTTGAATCTTGCAGTGTTTTCAAGCCATTATTTTATGTTGTCAATAAAAGTACCCATAAAGTGATACAGTTCGACATCTGGAGTGTCCTGTCTGCCCCTAAAGCTATGCTATTTCAGTGCACAGATAACCTGCGTTTCGTTGTTATCCAAGAGGGGTAAACATTAGATCTCCCTACCCCCACAATTAGGGGAGGGTAAATCTGCAAAGAGACCACAATTTCAAAATGAAAAATGGCACCACCTTCTGTGACAGAATTCAAACCTGGGACTTTCTGGATATCCCTGCCTCTAGACCTCTGTGTTTAACAAGAAAAATATTCACGTCTTGCATCTGGGCAGGCACCACAGATTTGAATCTTTACATAACTGATGTCTGTTGTGAAATCAGCAACAAAAAATAAAAACCATGACGTAATAAGTTATCAAAAATACAAACAGTACTAACAAGACCTAGGGCACTCTGGATAGTCACAGATTGCATGAAGTGAAATAACTTTGTTGTTGCCCTGCAAGACCACATGGTGCATTGGAAAAGTTTCTTTAGCAAAATATGAATCATAAAGGTAGGTATAAAGATCTCTAACTATGGATAAGTTGATGACAACATCAGAGGTAGTGAACGCTCTGACAGTTGCCAGCTTGGCTGGTGAGTGCAGCAGGGCAATGGGCTGCTTTGACATTTTGAATGCCCTTAGGGACACAGAACTAAAAATGACTCGACTATGTAGCCATGAACAGGCTTCACGAATACGTCAAGGTGGGAGGTACCAGACGCCAGCACTTTGTAGGATATCCAAAAGGACTTATCAACAAACACAACACCGGGGTCATTAGTTCACTACATGAGGATGCTTTAGTATAGATCTGAGCACTTATATGAACTTGTTTGATGTGCAATGAGGATGACCTGTCCACTAAACTAAATATCCGAATGTAAGCAACTGTTTCATTCACCTCGCTGTGTGTGAGTTTCAAGTATCTTGTGTTCGTGTTTCTGGAATGACCTTTCAAGTTAATACAACTTCCCCAAACTTAGGACCTATTTAGGCTAGACCCTCCATGGTGGCCTGGTGTGTTTTTTTTTCTTCAAGTTACAAGTACACAAACATCTGATTGAAATGCTGGGTTTAATGTGTTTATAGTCGATGACTGTACTGAGTTTCTTCAGAAATAAAATCGACATTTTTCTGGGACATCATGATAAGATGAAAGTTGGATTACTTGGTTACATCTAGAAAAATATAGGGAAAAAAGACACTGGGTAGCTAGTGTCATGGCATGGTAGACAGTCAACAAAAAAATTGTTATGATGAAATGTAGATAAAATACAAAATTGTATGGAAAATGATGATAATGTATTGAGTTAACAAGTTAGAACTTGTAAATAGACATTCATTTAAACTTGCTTTTGATAAATGTTATGTATGTCATATTACGAGGGCCAGTACTCTGTATCTATTAGTTTATTGTCCTACGCTGACAGACTACCACCACTCCACTTGTCATCATGGGTTCTGGGAAGACAGAAAAACAGTATTAGTTACAAATTAGAGTGGAAGTCAGATTTTTAAAAAAAAAAACAGTATTAATTAGAGTGAAGTCAGACGGACAAAAAAACAGTATTTAAAAAAAAAAAAAAGGAGTGCGCGGTCCTCCCCCCTCACGCCAAGTGGTGTATAGGGAATATGGTGTTAGTGACCTTTATTTTACAGACCTTCGGCACATGATTTTTGGAGTAATGTAGTCCGTTTTACGCCCGTGCCGCTTTACTTTCTCAGAAAAAAATCCAGTACCCGTTAAAGGTTCTCTTCTTCTTCTACCATTTTTAAGTCTTCAACAAACACTTTCCAAGTCGTTCTGTTTCTTGCCATTCTTTTAAGATCATTCCATGTCTTCCCCATCATCTTCATCTCTGCTTCTATCTGTCTTCTCCAAGAATTCCTTGGTCTTCCTCTTCACAAAACTTCACAAACATGGACGTTAAAGGTTGGGTGAACCTAAATAGTATTAGTTAAAGATATAATCATTTACCTTGGAAACATGGCAAAGAATTTAGATGAAAAATGTATTCTTTCTTTCAAACGTTCACCCGATGACTTCTAAAGAAATTGGTGTAGTCCGCTTCGTCATCCGTCCTTAAAAAGGACGTTAAGTGGGCGTTGTGTTGCGGTTTATTTGCGCCCTTCGGCCCAACAAATCTGACTTCAGCACATTTTAAAATACCGGTTGCCTCTCCTCGATTCCAATTCGCTTGACCAGACTGGATGTCTGTTTACAGGAGCACCACTTGGCGGTGGAGCAGGGTCTTGATCAGTTTTGTTCTCCGATATTGACGCTCATGCAGTCAATTGAGGATTGCTGGACGAACTTAGCTCAGTGACCGGGCGTCTTGTCATCATCATCATCGAGTGCCATCTCCGCAACGAAGGTTGGCTACCATTCTGCTCTGTCTCTTGCTTTGATGGTGCAGGTTGTCATAAGCTGATTTGTCCATCTTTCAATGTTACTCGTCCATATTAGTCGTGGTCTGTATCTGCTTCTTTTACCCTGTATTTTCCCCTCCAGGATTACTTTTAGTAGCTGCTGTGTCGTATAACATGGCCCCAAAATCGTATTTGAGTTGTGTTTAGTAATTTTCTTCATTTTTAGTTGTTTTAAGACTTCGTTGTTTTTGTTTCTTTTCTTTCCATCCAATTATACCTATTCTTCTTTATATCCACATTTCAAAGGCTTCTATTCTCTGTACTGTTTTCTTGTCTAGTGTCCATGTTTCTGCACCATATAGAAATATTGAGAAAATATAACATGACATCTCAGTTACGTGTAGTTTAATAAACAACTATAGATGAACATGAAAAATGTGTGTTTAATGCTTCAGCTCTACAGCACTAACCAGCTCTGTCGTTACCTACCAATCAATACGTATATAAATATTCAAAGAGATATTGAAGTAGATGGAAAGAATCTAGGTAGAGTTCAAGAATATAGCTATCTTGGGCATAACAAATTGGGGGGGAAGGGGGGGGGGGCGCTGGTTAGTCTCGAGGTAAGACGCCGGCCCCGAGACAGAAAGGTTGTGGGTTAAAATTCCGGTTGGTTGAGATTTTTATTTGTGATTTCTCTCTTCGGCAACCACCCATGGTATCAGCAGCGAGGCCCGGCATGAAAGGTCAATTATTCATCGATGAAGCCTCCGAAGTCGGAGTTCTCGGCCTGTGCGGTGAGAGACCCCTGTGCACACGGCTGCCAGGGAAAAATGAATTAACGCAATAATTCAGTTCCTTGTCTCAAGAGACTTTGTCTGAGGTAAATAGCTGGCGAACGGAAAAAAAAATATATGACGGAAAATGTTGGAAATAAATAAACTATATAATAAGAATGGCAAAAAGCAAATTTAACAACATGAAACATGATCACATCAAAGCAAATAACATCAGAACTAAAACTATGAATTGCAAAGTGCTATATTTACTCAATCTTCCTGTATGTTGCAGAAATGTGGGAATTCAATATGAAAACAGAACGGAAATTGAAGACTTTGAAATGGTGATTTATAGAACAATGAGATGGGTGGAAGGAAAAGAAGACAAACAAGGAAGCGCTGAAAATGTAAAAAAAAAAACACTGAAAACTGTTGGACATTGTAAGAGACAAGATTCTTCTAAAAGTCATCTTGGAAGGTACAACAAGGTAGATATGGCAGACCGAGACAAAAGTGGACTGATAGCTTCAAAAGGTGGACAGGTGAACCATATGCACCATCAAAACTATAGACCGAGTAAAATAGCACTCCATGGTAGTAACCTTCGATATGGGGAGACGGCACCCAATGGTTGAATGAATCAATAATAACTGGTAAGCTTTCTCTCTAATCTACATCTTCATTACTTCCTGCCGTTATCACAGAATGACCTAGCCGTTTCTTGTTTATAATGTGGCTTCAAAATAACTGTTCTCCCCTGATGTGGGTAATTAGCTTTGTCTTGGTCGACGCTGGAATAGAGTGTGTGTAGGCGATTGCGAGTGAGCAATACGTAAATGGAACGACAAAGACACATACATTGGATGCACACGGGATATAATGAGTGCAGGGCGATGCGTTACCTCCTTGTTTTTCCCACCGCGTCAGACATAATAACACTTTGCAGCATGTCCATTTCTGTAGTCACCGTGCTGGAGAGAAAATGTAAACAACAAAAGCCCCTGGTCTTTGGATCAGAAGTACAGATCTTGGTTTTCGAGAACTCTTCTGTGAGTAACACAATTATTTACAACAATGGGACGGTTTTAAGCACATACTGAGCTCATGCAGCTCAGGTTAGAGGTAGAAGTGTGAAGGAAGACGTGTTTTCACACTGACTACATGTAGTTTAGGGAGCCGCGATAGCTCAGTGGACTACAATGGACAAGGGGTATGGTTTGATCCCAACCGACGGCTTCCGGGTTCACCCAGTCTTAAATGGGTACTGGATTTTTTTTCAGGGGAAAGTAAAGCGGCACGGGCGTAATAAGGACCACATTACCCCAAAAATCATGTGCTGAAGGTCTGTAAAATTGTTGGTCACTAACACCATATTCCCTATACGCCACTTGGCGTGACGGGGGCTCTTTAGTTATTTTTTTTTTTTTTTTTTACTACAGGTAGTTTTACTATGAAAGTTATGGCTGTCGCTAAAACATTGAATATGCATGTCTGGTTCCCCTGTGAGTCAATGAGTGTGCTCAGAAAGATCGACAATGCTTAGAGTCTCTAGCGAGATATAGTCTGACAAATGTAATTGTCCTGCCAGGGCAGGTAGATGTGGAAGGTAATGAGAGTTCTGACGAGCTTGCCAGTTTGGACGAAGTGGGACGTGGAAGAGCAATGGACCGCAATGACATTCTTAATGCACTCAGTATCACTGGACGAAAAACTAACTTAAAAATGACTCTGAATCTGCAAACATGAGCGGACTGCACGAGTATCATGTCATGGTGGATGATTGCATTTGGGAACGCAATACAGGAGGCTGACGAAAGCTTGAAAACCAACACAGTACTGTACAGTCGTTAACCGCTGCACGTTGAGGGCTATACTTGAGAGGCGATTTTAGCACTTATGGACTTGTTCGGTGAGGATGACCTGTCGAGTAAACTAAATTAAACTAAACTTTGCCTTGGTCTCTTTTAGAACAATCTCGTGACTCTTTTAACTTTTTATTTTTCATCATAAACTCCTTCAGCCGCAGGCTTAAAAGGGCGTATTTTCCAGACAACTGAATAACAAAGCAAGTCCTCATGTGGGAAACAATAGGTAAGAGGAAAAGAGGTCGACCCAGAGAGACACTGAGAGGAACATTGGTCAGAGAGGTAAGAGCAGCAGGAATCGGCTCCCTCAGTAAGATAGTTACTTGCACAGAACAGAGACAAGTGGTGAGATTTGATAAAATATCTTTAGAAGGATTGAAAACTGCTAGGATAATAATTTAGATAAGAGAAAGAGTATCTGGATCTATGCCCTTCGGGCCGGCTACGACTCGAAAGGTCAATAGATAGATAGATATTCCAGACTAACTGCAAATCCCGTCGGTTACGGAATCAAGTACATAAATGTAGTAAGGAAACATATATATATATTTTTTTTCAATTATAATAAAAATAAATAAATCTGTTAACACGGGCAGCACATCTTTCAGTGGTATGCTCTTCGCTATAAACTTCTGAAGCCTTGATTGTCGGCTACCTGTGATTTTTCTCTTTGGTTATTTATTTATTTGGTTATGGAAGGTCCCGGTATCACTGCAAACGAATTAAAATCCATAATTGCTCAACCGCCCGTGCCAGCGTAATCATCCGAATTAATATCTCATCTCCCAAACAAAGAAAGGTAATTGTAGTCCCCATCGTAGCAGTCTTAGCACATGCCAAAAGACATAAGGCGAAATCGCGCAGAAAGTGAACACAGCCAACTGTTCCCTGTCATACGATATCATCATTCATCGTAAACAATTGGAATATCGAAACACGATCAAAAGGATGAGACACACAGCTCACGGTGTGCACAGAGCGCTTAACTCAGTAGCTCCTGCAACAAGCCGGACTTGGAATATGAGGAAACTGCAACAAGGAACACTTTTCATGCATAGCCTTCAATAGTTCCTGTCGCCTATCCACCATATACCGGAAGTTCACGTCCTCCTGAAACTGATGATCGTCATATTGAAAAAAATATATATTGCGTTTGATGATGTTAGGCCATCGTTGTTGATTCAAATTCCGAACATATAAACACACAGTTAGTCGTCAGATTATCCCCGTCGCACATCAAACAACAGACCGTACGATTAGCGTATGACCGGTCTAGGGATTAACAATGAGCCATTCTCATCATTCTTCTTTCAATAGACTATTTGGAAACTCTATCTTTTATTAACATTCTACTTCAACTCGTGGCTATACACTCAGACCCGGCTGAACTATAACTCACCTTGAGTTATTTTTTATGAACCACTCTCTGTCTAATTTATGTTCGTGAAACATAATCATTGGGGAACAGGCAAATAATTGCAATGCTGCGGTAAAGCTGGTAGCAAGGAGCCAGTGATGGGGAGTGTTAGACACTCCAAGGTATGGTGACAGCTTTACAAATAGGGAACACAATACAATACTGACGTTTCGGCTAGTAGCCTTCTTCAGAAAACAACGACTACAACCACAAACAATGAAGCACAATTATCTATATCTACATGTTAGATGATCAGGAGAATGGAGAGGTGGACAGAAAAGAAGAGAAGAAAGTAGGATTATGAAATAAGAAAGGAGGCTACATGAGGGGAGGTAGGATGAGAATCAAGATGTGTAGAAAGAGAGATAGGGAAATAGAGGAAGAGATAGAAAATCAGAAGTAAAACGAAGATAATATATAAAACGTATAAGAAAAGTCAACTTAGCTGGCGAAACTTGACTGTCCGTCGTAGAGCAATCGAGGAAATGAACAGTGGACACGATGCCTACAACAGATACGGGAGGAGGGGGAGGAGAGGGGAGGGGGGGGGAAGAACAAAGCCAGACAAGTAATGAAAACAATGGTGGAAATAGATATAAAGGAGTCTAAACAGTGGTCAGGGAAAGAAAAGTGTCAGTAGCCAGACACAAGGCAGATGCCGGAGAAGATAATAGGCCCCATAAAAGTTAATGGGGCCTAACACAGAGAGGAACAATCCCAACAAAGGAATCGTAGAAGCAAGAGACAAAGGTGAGAACGGGGGAAAAGAGCAACACAGGTAGTCACAGGTGGGCTAAAAAGGGACAGGGTGGAGAGAAAGGAAATAAACATCAAGGAAATACAAGAACAGGAGAGGAAGGAGATAACAACCGGGGAAAAGAATTATGAGAGAAAGGAGGAGGTAGGAAATAATAGCTGGAGAAAGAAATGGAGAGGAAGGAGGAGGGAGGAAAGAAAAACTGGGGAAAGAAATAGAGAGGAAGGAGGAGTGAGGAAACAATAAACGGGGAAAGAAAGAAGGAGGGAGTAAATAATAACCGGGGAAAGAAATGGAGAGGGAGGAAATAATAACATGGGAAAAGAGATGGAGAGGAAGGAGGAGGGAGGAAATAATAACCAAGAAAAAGACATGGAGAGGAAGGAGGAGGGAGGAAATAATAGCCGGGAAAAAGGCAAGGAGAGGAAGGAGGAGGGAGGAAATAATAACCAAGAAAAAGACATGGAGAGGAAGGAGGAGGGAGGAAATAATAGCCGGGGAAAAAGACATGGAGAGGAAGGAGGAGGTAGGAAATAATAACCAGGAAAAAGACATGGAGAGGAAGGAGGAGCGAGGAGATAATAACCAGGAAAAAGACATGGAGAGGAAGGAGGAGCGAGGAAATAATAACCAGGAAAAAGACATGGAGAGGAAGGAGGAGGGAGGAAATAATAACCAGGAAAAAGACAAGGAGAGGAAGGGGGAGGGAGGAAATAAAAGCTAGGGAAAGAAATGGAGAGGAGGGAGGAAATAATAACCAGGAAAAAGACACGGAGAGGAAGGGGGAGGGAGGAAATAATAGCTAGGGAAAGAAATGGAGAGGAAGGAGGAGGGAGGAAATAATAACCAGGAAAAAGACACGGAGAGGAAGACTAAGAAAGGTAATAGTAAAGTGACAAGAGGAGAGGTGGTATATTCAGAGTGAATAGATAGAGGGGGAGAAGTGGAGTAATAGAGGGAACGTGGGCAGGAAGTAATGACCTGAGAGGTAGAGAAGTAGGGAACCAGAAAGATTAGGTGAATAAAAAGAGGCGGAGTAGGAGGACGAGAGAAAGGAAGAGAGAAAAGGGGCAGGGGGTAGACTGTAAGAAGAAGGAGGGGGGAAGAATAGGAAGGGAGCAGACTAACATAGAGGTGGGATGCGAAGAAGAGTAAGAGGGAGGGAGAAGGGATCAGAGGAAGTGGGGTCCTCAGAGGGATAGGGATACATTCATTCCCCGGGGGTGAGGCAACCCTACCGAGTGATCAACCGGTTCTCAAGGGTGAGACGACTGTGGTGATCAGAAGAGCAAGATATAAGGCCAGTGACCATGACATCCGCCTTCCCCCGATGGCCCCTCGAGTTAAAGTGGGCTGCCACAGGAGTGCCCGCTTCTCGGGTAATGTCATGTAAATGTTCACGGCACCTATCGCCGATCCTGCGACCAGACTGACCGATATAGGTTAACTTGCATCGCTTACAGATGATGGCATAAATGATGTTACGCGAAATGCAAGTAAATCCCTCTCTGATCTCGAAAGGACCATTAGGAAAGAGGACGGTATCAGTCTGGAGAACGTGATCACAAGTTTTGCATACCCTGCGATGGCAGCGGATAGTACCTCGATGGCTGAGGTGGGCAACAGGAAGACGGCCCCTAACGAGAAAGTCACGGAGGTTCCGGTCACGCCTAAAGGCCACCAGTGGTGGGTCGGAGAAGAGCAGACGAGTAGTAGGGTCAGAACGAAGAATAGGTAGGTAGCGGTGGATAGTCCTAATCACAGCGTAGTGATGAGGGTGATAGGTAAGAGCGAGTACTACTCTATCCAAGGGGGATGAGTAGAGGGGGTAAGAGCCGACTGGCGAGGAGTGTGGAGAACACGACGCAGGGCAGGGAGGAGAGCTGCTTCTGGATAGAGACGTCGGCGGAAGAAATCAAGCAAAAGGTGGGCGTTATGAAGGAAATCTTCATCGTCTTGGCAAAGACGACGAAGTCTGTATTGCAATAACTGAACTATATATTTCTCTAACTGAAACACAACTCATCTACATTTAATTGTAATACACTTCTAAACTGACCTTCCTAAGTAATCATGACTGTTATCACCAAGTAACTCGATTGGTATAATTATGATTAATCTGAATTCTCTATCTGTTTAGTTTAGCTATTATATTCTATTAAATACTCGTGTCTCATTTGCATAATTTATCTACTGAGTGGCTAGCAGTTGTTTATTCAGCCAAAGGCGAAAAACGAAATTAAACTCTGATTCAACTTTGTGGCAAAATGTGAACAGGCAGACGCCATCTTGATTTTTAATTAATCCTATAACTGTCAAAGTAATTTCAGTGCATGTATTTCGCGAGTGATATTTACTTTCTCATACCTTGGCTGCTACTTCCTCAGTTTTAAGTTGTTGTCAAGTGCTGATTTCTTGACCTGTGGCATCGGCCTTGAGGGAATGTCAGTCTGAGGTTATTCCTCCCCCTCCCCCCTTTTTTTTCCTAACAGCTATTATTTGTCCTGTCCACGGAAACAATTTCTACTACTATTGTATACATCGTTATTGATTAATATTGATACAACTTTAACGTGCAACTCAAATCGTATCTGTTCAATTATTTGTCTGTCTTCTTAGTCATATAGTTCGTTCACAAATTCGTGCCCACAGAGTTGATCATTTATCTCGGAACACAAACAGTACAAGGCAGCAAATGTATATCAAAGACACAGGCACACCCACACACACACACACAATCACACACACACACACACACACACATACACGAGGACAAAACTCACCAATTCCAAATCTAGTCAAGAGTTCAGCCTCCAAAACCCTCCTGGCCATTCTGTCCCCAAATACCAATCCTCTTTAAATTAAAATAAAACTAAACTTCAGCAGAACGGTCTCCTTACAAGCAGAATGTTTCAGCAAAGACAAAATCTGCTAGATGTAGCCTCCAACTAAGTGGTCGTCATTTACAGCGTCTAAACGAAAACAGGAAGTTACAGAATATTTGTTGCTAAAACAGAGCAAACTGTAATCTGAAGTTATCTTGATCTGTAACAACGACTGGCAAAAAAAATTAATTAAATTTAATTTTTAAAAAGGTAAAAGAAATGATACATTAAACGGCGTGGAGATTTCATTCATGGACATCAACAATGCATTAGAATGAGGTGTGTTGTTTTTGGATCCGGATTACTGACAATATGTTACCGTGTATTACTGATAGTGTAGCTACAAATGTGATTCGGTGATATCGTCAAACTACAAACGTGAGTCAATGACCTCGACAAACTACAAACGTGAGTCAATGACCTCGACAAACTACAAACGTGATTCAATGACCACGACAAACTACAAACGTGAGTCAATGACCTCGACAAACTACAAACGTGATTCAATGACCTCGACAAACTACAAACGTGAGTAAATGACCTCGACAAACTACAAACGTGATTCAATGACCTCGACAAACTACAAACGTGAGTCAATGACCTCGACAAACTACAATCGTGATTCAGTGACCTCGACAAACTACAAACGTGATTCAATGACCTCGACAAACTACAAACGTGATTCAATGACCTCGACAAACTACAAACGTGATTCAATGACCTCGACAAACTACAAACGTGATTCAATGACCTCGACAAACTACAAACATGATTCAATGACATCGACAAACTACAAACGTGATTCAATGACCTCGACAAACTACAAACGTGATTCAATGACCTAGACAAACTACAAACATGATTCAATGACCTCGACAAACTACAAACGTAACTCAATTACCTCGACAAACCACAAACGTGAATCAGTGACTTCGCCAAACCACAGACATGATTCAGTGACTTCACCATACCACAAACGTGATTCAGTGAATTCACCAAACCACAAACGTGATTCAGTGACTTCACCAAACCACAAACGTGATTCAGTGACTTCACCAAACCACAAACGTGTTTCAGTGACTTCACCAAACCACAAACGTGATTCAGTGACTTCACCAAACCACAAACGTGTTTCAGTGACTTCACCAAACCACAAACGTGATTCAGTGACCTCACCAAACCCCAAACGTGATTCAGTGACCTCGCCAAACCACAAATGTGATTCAGTGACCTCACCAAACCCCAAACGTGATTCAGTGACCTCACCAAACCACAAATCTGATGCAGTGACTTCGCTTAACTACTAAAGTAGTTCATTAACTTTTTATCTGTCTATTCATTTTTCTCTTCTTCGGTGATAATTTTTATTTCCGCGTGTTTACCTTGAAAATCATCACGAACAAGACGTTTGGCCTGCCTTCTGCATCGGTTGCTCATATTTAGTTGTGCAGTTAGTTTTGTGACACTATTTTCATTATTGAATGTTGAGAGAAATACAGAAGGATGTTTTGTTGAGTCTTGGTGCTCCGTGTTGTTGAATCTTGGTGCTCCGTGTAGTGGAGTCTTGGTGCTCCGTGTTGTTAAGTCTTGGTGCTCCGTGTTGTTGAGTCTTGGTGCTCCGTGTAGTAGAGGCTTGGTGCTCCGTGTTGTTGAGTCTTGGTGCTCTGTGTAGTAGAGTCTTGGTGCTCCGTGTTGTTGAGTCTTGGTGCTCTGTGTAGTAGAGTCTTGGTGCGCCGTGTTGTTGAGTCTTGGTGCTCCGTGTAGAAGAGTCTTGGTGCTCTGTGTTGTTGAGTCTTGGTACTCCGTGTAGTAAAGTCTTGGAGCTCCGTGTTGTAGAGTCTTGGTATTCCGTGTAGTAGAGTCTTGGTGCTCCGTGTTGTAGAGTCTTGGTGCTCTGTGTAGTAGGGTCTTGGTGCTCCATGTTATTGAGTCTTGGTGCTCCTTGTTGTTGAGTCTTGGTGCTCCGTAAACACAATATTTTTTGAAGATTTTTCTCTGATAACGGTTAGTGGTTTGGATGGCAACAGTAACGAATACGTGCTAGGAAAGTCTTCGCTCGGTAAAGAAATAGCTTGATGTTTCTGTCACGATCACTGTCAAAATGGAAGTACTTTTTTTACGCATTTGCAGTGCTTCTGTTAATGAAATTGTGGCTCTTTGTTAATAATGTTTTTGTCGTGTATGGAGCAGTGGCGTATACTGGTTTTGGGTCTGGGCTACCTCTGACATAATAAATAAAGACATACATTATATTCAGTAGGCTAACATGAAGTAATATTTGCTAATGACATCATTACATTTTAAATTACTTAGTTATTTATATTTAAACTCTATCCTTATTGTTTGGGATGAAAATGTCTCCATGACTTTGTCATTGAAAGTACTGTTGGGTTGGTTTCTAAGTTTCTGAAGAAATTATTTCTCAATGGGCATTATTGCCAAACCAGATAAGCGTTCTTGTGTCTGAGTTGAGCGACAATAAGATTTGATTCTCTTGAGAGCAGAAAAAGTTCTTTCTACAGATGCTGATGCGCATAACGTAGTTATAAATAGGTTAGGAAGTTCCGGTAATCAGACATAGTTTCACTTTCACTTTGTGACGCTTCTGATTGGCTAGAGCTAAAAATAGCCCATGAACCGCATTTTGTATGGGTAGCTCTCGCCGTATTATTTTGACGGGAATTTTGGAATGTCAAGGTCATTAATTCTAAGTTGGTGAGAAGAGAACTGTACCGCTGCTTAGTAGCGGTTTCATGCACTATCTTAGAGTAGTTTCGGTTTCATTCACAAATGTTATAGTGGCCACCTTGCTTTAATAGATGCAAATCAAAGCAAATAAATCATATTGGCCTACGAAATGAGTAATAGAATATTCGAAAATTTGTAATATAATTATGAAAAAATATAATAAATTATCATTTCCTTTTGTATTTCGTTAATATGTTCAGGCTACCGGCGGTAGCATAGAGAATACGCCACTGGTATGGAGAATCTAAAATAAAAATGGTTGATATAAGTAATGAACAACTAGAAAAGACACAATTTTCCTGACTTCCGTACAAAGCTTAGCTTCAAATTATGAAAATTATCATATCTTTGTGTGTGCATGTCTGTGTTAGTCACCTCTAGTGACTCGGGCAGATGGTGCTCGTAAACCTGGGAGGGCCGACCATCTAAGGGCAGAATCCCCCTACAGAAAAGATCATCTGCTGCCTTGCAGGAAGATTGGGGACAATCAAAGGCTAAGGAAAGCTAACCTGAACAAAAGGCTGGCGGATGCACTGGGCCACAGGCGCAGAACACAGTGCAATGTATTAACGGGTGTTCAATCAGAGTGGATCTGGCAGACTCTAATTGTGATGTTCTGCCTGTGGGGGCGATAAACACACTTAACCTGACAGCAGACTTCATGTGACTCTCATGTGAGAGTCTGGAATCCTACTCTGATTGAGTCCTGATCGCAGAGAGAGAGAGAGAGAGAGAGAGAGAGAGAGAAATTATGAAAAAAAGGTAGGCCTTAGACATCCCATCAAGATCTTAAACGTGCATGAACGTAAAGAAAAGAACAGGGTATATATTAGATGTATTATCGAAGTAACTATAAATATAAAAGGAATTACTCGTTGCTAACTGGGTCGACTAAATCTCTGAAATTGTACTGTTGCGCATGTTTGCTTTTTTTCTACTTATACAGGCCTTGACAAGCTTTACAAATGTGAATTACTTGGTGACGGCTTGTGAAATACATCAAAATATAGTAGTTTACGAGTGTTTACAACGCTACAGACATGCAGATGTCAACAAGTTTACAAAAGTACCTTACTGACAGTCTGCGCAGTGAAAAAGAAGGAAAACAGATTTGTTTTTAAAAGAATAATAGTTGTAGTAACATTCTAGAAGAACGTCTATTTAGGGTTCACGTTAGGTATGAGGATTCCAGAAAGCTATAATAAAGAGGCTCTTGAAAAAAAAAACAAAAAAAAAAAACATCAGTACGTGGCGTGAAAATGTGTTTTTAGAAGGAAAAAAAACCCTCAAACATTCAACAACGAGGAGCCATCTCTCCCCCTTCCCCCACCCCACCTTTCCCCACTTCAATCTTCACTTTAAACGCTTCTCTAGCATAGGATAGCCCACATTTTGAACTCTGCATATGCCACATTGTATATCTAATATTGGTAAGCCTATTCTAACAGTTTTCTGTAAAACCATATTTCTAGGCCCACCCACCCCAGCCCACCCAATGGTTTCTTGTTTGTTGTCTGTTCACAATTCACCTCCGCAGGTCAGGACTGGCCCTATATAACTTCGATAAACTCCCCCCCCCCCTTTTTTTTTTCTTTTAACTTTCATTGTTACTAGTCAGTAGCGCAACTTCGTTCTCACTATTTGTTTAGGCTGTTGCCTAAGAGATGGCCTCTCCATATACAGTATATTGAGAGATTCTACCTGACTATTCTGCACCTCACCTCTGTCAAATATCGATAAATCGAAATTAAAATCGTCCCCAGGAATTCCATATAATATTGTCCTATTTACCGTTAATGCATTTCGAAGATCTTTTCTCATTGTTGCAACTGCAACTATTATTTTTGCCGTTGATACAAGGCGCTACGTTTGCTTCCATCACTGTAGCAGCAATCATTCCTGAGTTGAATTTCTCTCTCTCTCTCTCTCTCTCTCTCTCTCTCTCTCTCTCTCTCTCTCTGCGATCAGGACTCAGAGTATGATTCCAGACTCTCACATGAAGTTAACTGTCAGGTTAAGTGTGTTGATCGCCCCCACAGACAGAACATCTCAATTAGAGTCTGCCAGATCCACTCTGATTGAGCACCCGTTAAAACGTTGCACTGTGTTCTGCGCCAGTGGCCCAGTGCATCCGATTTCAGCCAGCATTTTATTCAGGTTTGCATTCCTTAGCCTTTGATTGTCCCCAATCTTCCTGCAAGGCAGCAGATGATCTTTTCTGTAGGGGGATTCTGTCCTTAGATGGTCGGCCCTCCCAGGTTTACGAGCACCATCTGCCCGAGTCACTAGAGGTGACTAACACAGACATGCACACACAAAGATATGAGATGTGACCAACACAGACATGCACACAGTGATACGAGGCATGACTAACACTGACACACATTAAAATATATGACACATGACTAACATAAACATGAATATAAAGATATGAGATATGACTAACATAGACATGCACACAAAGATATGAGATAAATTGAAAAAAACAAAAAGAGATGAGTTTAATTTAAGTTATTCCATTTTTCTTTTTAACTCTCACGCACGCCCACATAAACTGCATCTATTATATATAGTACGTGTATTTCTCGGAATATTCCGCATTTCTCATCAAATTATTTGCATTTACATTTCTACCAAGAATTCCATTTCTCTCCTCTCAAGAATTGTTCGTGCATATGCGCATGCGCAAACAACGAAGCCTTTTTTCCCCCCCACCAATCATACAACCTCTCCCCTCCCACCTCCTCAGGCAGATCCCCGGAATGAAATATATGCCTATATGAAATACATACATATTCATTGATAGGAAGGAACGAGTCAGTCGGTTCAATTTAAGCGGGTATACCAGTGCAGTTTACAGTAACAGCCGGACTTGAAATCGACAACAAACGCGTCATTGACAATTATGAGTAATTGTTTTATATCATATACCGCAATATGCGTCTTCTAGATTTATTTGAGGCTTCACTAATATCTGGATACATTTCGTTACAACTGATTGTGGGATAGGTCAAAAACAAATGCATGGGTTCAGACCTTTGGCTTCGAAACGTAAAAGTGCTGATGATAACAAGGATGCATGCTTCTTAAAGCAAAGGGAGCGTCTTCAAAGTCATATTAAAATGTGCTGTAATGACGAAGAATACACGCAGCTTGCACTTTGTGGAGTTAGGACTAACATTAACGTGTCAGTGGTGGCGGAAGTAAATGATGATTATGGTTTGTTGCGTTCCGTTCAGCCGTTGAATAGGCCTTTGAGAATGTCTGCCATTTATTATTTATCTCCAGACATTTGTTTATTTATTTTACTTTGATGAAGGTTTTAGCTTCTGCTGGTGATACTACTTGTTGTTGTTTTTTTTTTGTTTTTGTGACGCCAACTTTCTCTCTCTCTCTCTCTCTCTCTCTCTCTCTCTCTCTCTCTCTCTCTCTCTCTCTCTCATATCTTTTCTATCCCTAGCCCAAACTTCCTGGGGTGTCTTTCCAGAAAACTTGTGAGATTTTAGAGTTCAGAGTTCTGAGAAAGAATAAGAAAAAATAATTGTAATTGAAATATTTGAAAACTAGTAATTGCTGTCATCAATTTACATTCTAATACACGTGTTCATTGACAGCGTCAAGTTTGATTACACATGAAAGAAACAACAGATCGTCAGAGGCCTGGTGTATTCGGATTTTATCATTTATGGGATGGGGTAATTGAGTTTTCGTCAAATTTTTTGCTCTCCTTTTTTTAAATAGAAGAAAAGCAGTGTGTGTGTTTGTGTGTGTGTGTCTGTTTGTTTGTGTATATGTGTGTATACAGTGGAGCCTCGTACTTCGAACGACAGTAACTTCGAAAAGTTCCAGAGGCCAGACGTTACATTTAAGAGAATATCGATCCAGAGTTCGACGATGCTTCTGCTTTCGAATTGTGAGTACGCAGGTGACGCTAAACAAATGTATGTAAATTATTTCTTGGATGCACCCAAGTCATTTCTGCGCATTTCCTTTTTTCGCTAAATTTCTAATGTAGTTTGCTTATTTATAACCACTATCTATTCATTGTAGCATCTTAGAAGAGTGTGGAAGCAACGAAACCTAAGAGTAAAGTTGTAGTATCCACGATTGAGGTGAAAAATACCACTTAGAGACTTATTGCAAAGCGTGGAAGTGGTACGCGTGTCGCGGATATGGAAAAGAGGGAAAGTGAACCAGAACCCTCAATCAACAGTGCCTAGAGACATGAGAGAGAGAGAGAGAGAGAGAGAGAGAGAGAGAGAGAGAGAGAGAGAGAGATCACCAAAAGAACAATTATTTGGTGTGCTTGTGAAAGGGGACTTCCATTCAGATTAACGGGGCATCAGAACCACTCACTTCTTCATTGAGTGCCGTCTCCACATCGATGGTTGGCTACCATGGAGCGCCATTCCGCTCTGTCTCTTGCTTGGAAGGTGCAGGATCTCATATGTTGACATATCCATCTTTTGATGTTACTCGTCCATGTTAATCATGGTCTGCCTCTGCCTCTTTTACCTTCTATTTTCCCTTCCAAGATTACTTTAGTGGGTTGCTGTGTCTTTTAACATGCCCTAAAATTTCAATTGTCTTGTTTGAATTGTATTTAGTAGTTCTCTTTTCATTTCCAATTGTTTTAAAATTGCAATGTTTGTTTTCTTTTCTTGCCATCCAATTCTTCATATTTTTCTATAAATCCACATTACAAAGGCTTCAATTTTCTGTTCTGTTTTCTCGTCTAATGTCCATGTTTCTGTACCATACAAGGATTGTTGAGAAGATATAACATTTTGCTATTCTTAGTTTTAGCCCTGGTGTTATATGTTTTGATGGTAATATATTTTTCATGGCATTAAAATTACTTTTTGCCATTGCTATTCTTTTCTTTATTTTAGTTGTACATTTTCTATCACTGGTTATAGTATGTCCAAGGTAGTTGTAGCTTTGAACTGTCAAAAGATGTATTCCTTTAACTTTGATATCAACTTGTAGGATTTGAGTATTATCTTTGTTTATGATCATAGTTTTATTCTTTTTAATATTCATGACTAATCCATATTTTTCTCTTGTCTTGTTTATTTCATTAATTAATTGTTGTAGATATTTACAATTTTCTGCTAGTAGTACAGTATCACCAGCATATCTTAGGTTATTGATTATTTTTCCATTAATTAACCGCTCACTAAGCTACAGTAAATGTAATTTTCATTTTATTATAGAGTTTTATATAATTTATTTATTCTTCATTTACTATTTCATCATCATTATCATCATTATCGTCATCATTGAGTGCCCTCTCGAAGGTTGGCTGCCACGGAGAGCCATTCCGTTCTGTCTCTTGATTTGATCGCGCAGATTATCATAAGCTGACTTGTCCATCTTTTAATGCTACTCGTCCATGCTGGTCTTGGTTTTCCTCTGCCTTTTTTACCTTGTATGTTCCCTTCCAAGATTACTTTTAGTAGGCTGCTGTATCTTTTAACATGCCCTAAAATAAAATAATAAAAATTACTAATTAGGGCACTTAATTGTCTAATATTTACCTTAAATTATTAGTCTTTGCTGTTTAAGTTCATTAAAACTGATATTACTTAAGGTGTAGGATTGGGGGGGGGGGAGGAGGAGACTGGTTGGTCTCGAGGCAGAGAGATTCTGGGTTCAAATCTTGGCTGCACTAGTTGGAATTTTTATTTATGATTTCTCTCTGCGGCAACCACCCCTGGTCTCAGCAGCGAAAACCCTGGTCTTCCCGGCTTGAAACGTCAATTACTCATGGACGGAAAAAGTATGAATACCTCCGAAGACAGAGTTATCTGCCTGTTCGGCAAGGAACCCCTGTGCACACGGCTGATAGGGAAAAACACGCACAATTCAGTTCCTAGTCTCTAGGGACTTCGTCAGAGGTAAAAGTTGGCGAAAGCGAAAAAAAAAAAAAAATGAACAAATACAAAAGGGTGTAGGACGCTTTCCATTATGTCTAATGAGAACAATTTATTCGAACTTCCAACAATTCAGAATACGAACGGCCTTCTGGAACGAATATATTATATACGTGATGTGTTCGAATGAAACCCGTCCCAGAGGCTATTTTACAAACATATGTAAGTACGTAAAGTACATCAGCAGGTGTGGCAAGATTAAATAAAACAATTGTGATGAGCAAGTACTCACCAAGGAGCCGCGATAGCTCTGTGGTTAGTGAACTGGACTACAAAGGACAAGTGGTAGGGTTCGATCCCAACTGACGGCTTACGGATCACCCAGCCTTTAATGGGTACCGGATTTTTTTCTGGGAAAGTAAAGCGGCACGGGCGTAATACCGACCACTTTACCCCAAAAATCATGTGCCGAAGGTCAGTAAAATTTATAGTCACTAACACCATATTCCCTATACGCCACTTGGTGTGATGGGGCTCTTTACTTTACTACAAGTACTCACCAGGGTTCTTTATGAAAATTTGTCATAGGCATTTAGACACACATCACAGTGCGTGCGGTAGGCGGTGGATGTTGTCCGAGAATAATAACTTTGGTTGTTCATTGAACCATTTTGTCACAGAAGCCGAGACGTTTTTATCGGAGTTGAAAGGTGGTCCCTTTAGAGATTTTTTAAAGGGTCCGAGTAAATGAAAGTCACGTGGTGACAGATCGCAGTTATAGGCTGGATGAACGCACACATAATTGCACATTGGCGTGTGCTTATTACGTCAGATGTGACATCATTATGTATTCTTTTCTATTTTTTCATTATCAAAGGTATTTTAAGGATTTTTCTGTAGCATTTTGTTTCGAATGAATCAATTTTCTTCCGTGCTGTCTGCGAGATTATCCATGATTCACAACCGTATATAGCACATATCGGAAAGATACATGTTCTTAGTATATATATATATATAAATATCTTTAAAAAAAAACTGCTAGAACAAAAATTCATATAGGAGAAGGTGTATCTTGGTCTACGCCCTATGGGCCGGTTACGGCTCGAAAGGTCAATAGATAGATATATATATATATATATATATATATATATATATATATATATATATATATATATATATATATCCTCGTTGTTACATGACCAAAGAAGGCGGTATATATTTTTATAATTTTGTTTGTTTGTTTATACTGGCTTCAATTTGAGGAATGTGTCCTTGACACGAGCCGTTCTGCAAGTGTGTACACATGTGTGTCTTTCCGTGGGTGGGAGCGCGGGCGCATGCCCAATAATGACGAGCAGCAAGTAATGTATAGGGTGTTTATAAAGTCTCACTACACTTGGTATCTAGGTCAATTTGAAAAAAATGTTTATGACGTCATCACAATATGTGCTCAATGGTAAGTTCACTTGTTGCGACAGTTTTCTTAATGACTTGTCTGGACTTTTAAGGATTCTGTCTTGGATATCTAAACATATTTCATCATTCACAGCAGGCCTACCAGATCGTGGAGCATCTTCCACATTTGCAGTAGCAATAAACTTATTCAACAAATTTCATTGACAGTGGGAGCACATATTGTGATGACGTCATAAACATTTTTTTTTCAAATTGACCTAGATACCAAGTGTAGTGAGACTTTATAAACACCCTGTGTATTTTGGGTGTTCGCTCGACGATTACGTCCCTTCCCAGTTAACCTTTACATCCCTTCCCTTTCTGGCGCCACTTTAAAAGAGCGTGTGACGTAATATATTTTATCTTAGTTAACAGGAAGCTGCGGTATATCTGTTCTTGAAGTACAACCGAACTTTGCAAAATAAAAAAATAAATCAGATTTGCTTTTTCTTTTTGATCTTCGCTCACTTTGCCAGACTAAGCAGCTAGTTTTCAGGGCTGCCATGTGCACGTGGCGTATAATCTTGATCAGATGTGGTTCACTTATCCTGGTGCCAGAAACAGCCACTGACTGCTTTGTCGCCTTGTGACATCACAATACGTACCAGAAACGGACCTCTTTGTCGCCTTGTGACATCACAATACGCACTAGCTGTTAACTGCTTTTGTCGCCGTGTGTCGTCACAATACGTACCAGCCGCTAACTGCTTTTGTCGCCGTGTATCGTCACAATACGTACCAGAAACGGACCTCTTTGTCGCCTTGTGACATCACAATACGTACTAGCTGTTAACTGCTTTTGTCGCCGTGTGTCATCATAATATGTTCCAGCCACTAACTGCTTTTGTCGCCGTATGACATCACAATACGTACCAGCCACTGACTGCTTTGTCGGCATATGACATCGCAATACGTACCAGCCACTGGCTGCTTTTGTCGCCGTGTGACATCACAATACGTACCAGCCACTGGCTGCTTTGTCTCCTTATGACATCACAATACGTACCAGCCGCTAACTGCTTTTGTCGCCGTGTGACATCACAATACGTACCAGCCGCTAACTGCTTTTGTCGCCATGTGTCATCACAATACGTACCAGCCACATACTGCTTTGTCTCCTTATGATATCACAATACGTACCAGCCACTGACTGCTTTGTCGGCATATGACATCACAATAAGTACCAGCCACTGACTGCTTTTGTCGCCGTGTGTCGTCACAATATGTACCAGCCGCTAACTGCTTTTGTCACCGTATGACATCACAATACGTACCAGCCACTGACTGCTTTGTCGGCATATGACATCGCAATACGTACCAGCCACTGGCTGCTTTTGTCGCCGTGTGACATCACAATACGTACCAGCCACTGGCTGCTTTTGTCGCCGTGTGTCGTCACAATACGTACCAGCCGCTAACTGCTTTTGTCGCCGTGTGTCATCATATTATGTACCAGCCACTAACTGCTTTTGTCGCCGTGTGTCATCATATTATGTACCAGCCACTAACTGCTTTTGTCGCCGTGTGACATCACAATATGTACCAGCCGCTAACTGCTTTTGTCGCCGTGTGTCGTCACAATATGTACCAGCCACTGACTGCTTTTGTCGCCGTATGACATCACAATACGTACCAGCCACTGACTGCTTTTGTCGCCGTTTAACATCGCAATACGTACCAGCCACTGACTGCTTTTGTCGCCGTATGACATCACAATACGTACCAGCCACTGACTGCTTTTGTCGCCGTGTGACATCACATTACGTACCAGCCACTGGCTGCTTTTGTCGCCGTGTGACATCACAATATGTACCAGCCACTGACTGCTTTTGTCGCCGTGTGTCGTCACAATATGTACCAGCCACTGACTGCTTTTGTCGCCGTGTGTCGTCACAATACGTACCAGCCACAGACTGCTTTGTCTCCTTATGACATCACAATACGTACCAGCCACTGAATGCTTTTGTCGCCGTATGACATCACAATACGTACCAGCCACTGGCTGCTTTGTCTCCTTATGACATCACAATACGTACCAGCCACTGACTGCTTTGTCTCCTTATGACAACACAATTCGTACCAGCCACTGACTGCTTTGTCTCCTTATGACATCACAATACGTACCAGCCACTGACTTGTTTGTCTCCTTATGACATCACAATTCGTACCAGCCACTGACTGCTTTTGTCGCCGTATGACATCACAATACGTACCAGTCACTGGCTGCTTTGTCTCCTTATGACATCACAATTCGTACCAGCCACTGACTGCTTTTGTCGCCGTATGACATCACAATACGTACCAGCCACTGACTGCTTTGTCTCCTTATGACATCACAATACGTACCAGCCACTGGCTGCTTTTGTCGCCGTATGACATCACAATAAGTACCAGCCACTCACTGCTTTTGTCGCCGTGTGTCGTCACAATACGTACCAGCCACAGACTGCTTTGTCTCCTTATGACATCACAATACGTACCAGCCACTGATTGCTTTGTCTCCTTATGACATCACAATACGTACCAGCCACTGACTGCGTATGTCGCCGTATGATATCACAATACGACCCAGCCATTGACTATTTTTGTTGCCGTATGACATCACAATACGTACCAGCCACTGACTGCTTTGAGGGCGTATGACATCGTAATACGAACCAGCCACTGACTGGTTTGGTCAGTCTGCGGTCGACAAAACATGTTAAATAACAGCAAAAGAAAAAAAAGGCGTGGATTTACTACGTCAGCAAAAGAAAAATGTACTTACCTGTTGCCTTTCATAAAGGATTTTCTTGCAGTCAACTTAGACATTAATCTGTTATCTGGTTATGGGCGGCCCCGGTATCACTGCAAACGAATTAAAATCCATAATTGCTCAATCGCCCGTGCCAGCGTAATCATCCGAATTAATATCTCATCTCCCAAACAAAGAAAGATAACTGTAGTCCCCATCGTAGCAGTCTCAGCACACGCCAAAAGACATACAGCGAAACCGCGCAGAAAGTGAACACAGCCAACTGTTCCCTGTCATGCGATATCATCATTCATCATAAACAATTGGAATATCGAAACATGATCAAAACGGAGGAGACACAAAGCTCACGGTGTGCACAGAGCACTTAACTCAGTAGCTCTTGCAACAAGCCGGACTTGGACGCTAATTTGTACAAGAAGGCAATTTAAAATCGCAGAGAGAACACAAAGAATGAATTTTGTCTTTTGTGTTATAACCATATCAATGCACCTTCAAATCCACCTGCAATTGTTCAAATTCAAATATAATCACGTCTCTTGTTTGTGGAGTTCCTAAACCTCCATACCATCATGTTATCAATCTACTGTACTTCCAGATGATCATTATCCACATCATGTGCCATACCGGTTGGCGTAGGCGATCATGTCCTTCCACAATCTTATATCTACAGTGAATCGTATCAATTCTGTTGTTGACCGTTTACTTAGCCATGTCACCAAGCTATCCAGTATTTTCTCCTTTTGTCATCCGCGATCTCTCTTTCCTTTCATTTTGCCAGTTGTAGTCAAGTATTCCAACTTTCCTCTTCCTCGTGATGTGCCCGGAATATGCTGGTCGTTTCTCTCTGATGTTTTTTAGTAGTTCCCTTTTTGTGTTGGCCTGTTTGAGAATTTCCTCATTTGTCTTTTTAGCTGTCCAGGGAACCTTCAACATTCTTCTGAGAAATTACATCTCTGTGGCCTCTAATCGTCTTTTCATTTGTTTGTCTACTGTCCGTGATTTGCTTCCATAGGTCAGAACTAGCTCTATATAGTACCGATGAACTCTCTCTCTCTCTCTTTCTCTCTCTCTCTCTCTCTCTCTCTCTCTCAGTTCTGTTGACATAGATTTGTTATTTAAGATATTTTTCATTTTCTGAAATGCTATTTTGGCCTGAGCTATTCTGCTTTTTATTTCCAGATGGTGCAATGAATAAAATACTACAAACCTAATTAAACAAAATATTGCCCAGAGAGAAATAGAGCAGCAAGATCGACAACTCCTATATCGTGACATTGATTGATAGTGTTCTCGACCGTCTTCCAAGATTACATTAGTTACATTGATAAATAATTATATTGTTTATACTCATATTTTTTGTTCTAAAATGTCAACTGTTCTTTACATATACGTTCTTAACATGAAAGCAAATCCAAGAATTAAATAGGTATGCACCAGCAAGGGCAACCATGTGGCTAGCATTGTCTTATACTTCAGTAGATCTGCTGTGGCACTGGTCTCTAAACTAAGACATTCAAGATACTGTCTGTGACTTTTTACTGGATCATTTATTCTGTTTTGGGGACTACCCACAAGCAACTATAGATTTGACGTCACCAGTGCCCTCCGAGATGTGGGAAAGGCACAGGACTTCGATAACCAAGAGTCCACGTCACTCCTTTGGATGAAAGAGATTGGCGCTAAGATAGGCACAGCCAGAAATGAGAAGCTTAGTGGGCGTATAAGAAGACTTATCAACCAACACACAACTGGAGTCGTCACTCGCTGGACACTGCGGGACTTGCTGAGGAGGGGATCTGAGCCCCTATGGACATGTTCGGAGTGCAGTGATGATGACCGGCAAGTAACTCAATAACTATAGATTTACTTTCCTCTTCTTCTTCTACTTTTGCGATCATGGCTAATTGAGACTAGGATTCCATACTCTCTTATGAAGGCTGCTGTCTGTTTCAGTGATTCGGATGTCCTGTATAGTTTCTTGACCAGGGTGGTGGGCGTGGGTCACATTGACCTCCTCGGGCCTGAGTGCTGGGGGCAGTCCTGAAGGATGCGTTTTGTTGTCATGTCATCTAAGGTATAATTGAATTGACTGGTGGTTTCTATTTTTAGATTAGTGAATATATGGTTTATCATTCTAATGTAGGCAAAGTATGATGATGTGATCTCATTGATAGTTGGTAGCATCCATCACTCTCGCTATACTTTGAGTGTTCTTGTTTCCAATTTTCGTTACACTGCCCTTGAGGATTTAGCTTCTTGGCAGCTGATCATATGGTTCTCTGGACTTCCGTCTCCAAGATGGCGGATCTAATCCACGTCCTCTCGATCGCTGCAGAAAATGCACACAGGGTCTGATTAATTTCGGATCTTCATTGCACTTTTCTGCGTTAAAGTCAAAATGATGATATGCTTGATACACCTGTATCGCTAAAGCGAGGTCGTAGGCCGACAACAGTCTGTTTTTGACGAATGAAGTGTTGTGAGTGAGACCTTCCACCGTCTAGACTTGATCTGCGCTTTACGTTCTGCTGTTCATGACCGTTGTTGAAATTCTTTGACGCAAGTTATTTCCTTGTCCTGAGGGAATTGCTGAGGAGGGGATCTGAGCACCTATGGACATGTTCGGAGTGCAATGATGATGACCCGCAAATAACACAATAACAATAATGTAAATTACTTCGTCAGCCGCAGATTTGTCTCTTTGGGGAATTTGCTTCGTGTTTTATTCGTCGTAGGCTGCTTACACTTGAGTAATCAGACAGAAATCTAAAGGGATCGAGATTATTTGTTCGGCGACATTTGTGTGTTCTACGTCATCGTAATGGTTCCCTAAACCGGCCGTGCTCAAATCTTGCGGTCTGCTGTTTGATGTGCGACGGGGAAAATTTGACGTCTGACTGTGTGTCTCTATGTTCGCAATTGTAGTTATCAACGATGGCCTAACATCATCAAGTGCTACGACGACCATCATTTTCAAGAGGACGTGACTTACCGGTATATGGGGATAGGCGGCGGGAACAGTTGGAGGTTGTGCATGAAAAGTGTTCCTTGTTGCAGTTTCCTCATATTACAAGTCGCATGTCTGTGTTAGGCACCTCTAGTGACTCGGGCAGATGGTGCTCGTAAACCTGGGAAGGCCGACCATCTAAGGGCAGAATCCCCCTACAGAAAAGATCATCTGCTGCCTTGCAGGAAGATTGGGGACAATCAAAGGCTAAGGAAAGCAAACCTGAACAAAATGCTGGCTGAAATCGGATGCACCGAGCCACTGGCGCAGAACACAGTGCAACATTTTAACAGGTATTCAATCGGAGTGGATCTAACAGGCTTAAACAGACAGCTGTTTTCGTTCGAGAGTCTGGAGTCCTACTCTGATTGAGTCCTGATCGCAGAGAGAGAAAGAGATATGGTTCTCTTGTGATAATCTCCTTTCCGCCTCAGCTAGTTTGTGCAACCGTTTCCTTGTATTTTGTAATGTGATGGAACCTACTGGATGCCCACTATCTGAACGTTATTGCACAGTTGTTCTAGAGTTGTCCTCATGTTTTCTAGCTCGTTGCTCCTTGGTTTTTAAGTGTTGTCAGGACTGACAGTGCATCAGTTAGTATCACTAATAATAGTTACCATCTGTAATTGGCTCTGCGAACTACGTCTATCGGAAGCTGTCTTCTTCTTCTTCTATCCTTCCTCTGCTGCCGTTGGCGTCGAAGGGAGAAACAATCTGCGATTCTTTGCTCTTCTGTTGACCTCTTCTGATGTTATTCCTTCTAGTGACTTTAGTATTCCCGTTATCCATCTCTTTCTCGGTCTTCCTCTGGGAAGCTGTAGACACTAATAAACGATATTGTTTTAAACCTGTGAGACATTTGTAGTCGATAAACAATAACAACGGAGGGAGGGAGATTATAAACAGCAGAAGTCGAGAAATCAGATAGAAGGTGATTAGAATGTGTGAAAGTAGTGGAGTGTCGTGTTATTGTTTTAAATTTAAGCATTAATTATCATGACATTTTGTTATTTACTTTAATCATTATGGACCTCATGTAAATTGTTATTATTTTTGTCGTTGGTTAAGTTAGTGTAGTGTACTGTTTGTAAAAAAATTAGCTTTGCCTCTGCTCTCAGTCTCTTGTTTTTGATTTGATATATTTGATGGTGCAGGTGCAGGAGTGCAGGTTGTCATAGGCTGATTTGTCCATCTTTTGATTTGATGTTACTCGTCCATGTTAGTCTTGGTCTGCCTCTGCCTCTTTTACCTTGTATTTTCCCTTCCTAGATTACTTTTAATAGACTGTTGTGTCTTTAGATTTAACATGGCCCAAAAATCGCATCTGTCTTTTTTGAATTGTGTTTAGTAGTTCTCTCTTCATTACTTCATTTTTATTTATTTTAAGACTTCATCATTTGTTTTCTTTTCCTTCCATCCAATTCTACCTATTCTTCTATATATCCACATTTCAAAGGCCTCAATTCTCTGTTCTGTTTTCTTGTCTGCCCATGTTTCAGCACCATGGAATGTTGAGAAGACATAACATTTTGCTATTCTTAGTTTTAGCCCTGGTATTATTTGTTTTGATGTTAGTATGTTCTTCATAACATTACAATTACTTTTTGCCATTCCTATTCTTTTGTTTATTTCAGTTTTATTTGTATATATATATATATATTTATTTCAGTGTGTATTATACTTATACTATAAGTGAGAAGACTACTGTGTGTGGATATACTGTGAGGTGTGATAAGACAACATAATTTTAATTTTGTTTAGTGTCCTAAATTATATCTGCTGAACAAGTGATCACCCCTCACTGACCAGACATACTTGAATTATCATTTGTTTCTAGTTTTTTGTGTATTTAATTTGTTTTTTTTTTCAACAAGTTTTAGGGTTAGTTGCAGGCTACCCAAATGCTGAACCTAATTCAGAGGTTTTCTATTGACAAATTGGAGAGTAACCAAATAAAGCGCAAGGGACGTTACTCCGAGCAGAAATAGTTTGGAACACTAAACGTGACCTTTACAATAATTTTAAATAAGACAAATCCACTCTAAATTCTAAATCTTAGTAGTGTCTAGCTTGCCAGTTGCTTGCTTAGAATACATTTGTAATTCTTTTGTTAATAAAACTAATAACAGACTAAAAGTAAAATAAAAGGTAAAAGTAGTCTAAGAAGGCTACCATTCAACTGGATGATTCTTGTTATAACATTATAGTTGATAGTGATAATAGATAATAATTATTAATTATTTATATATATATTAATTATAATATACTGATGGTAAGTTAGTCGATATCGACAAGTAGTAAATTCAGTAACAGTCCTAGCCGATTTGACAGTTGTGTTAATGCTGTATTGGTAAAGTTAAAAGTTAAATTGAGTCACATTTTACTGATTAACTCTTTCAGGACCAGAACAGGAATTTTCAGATTTGGACCAGGTTAATTTTCCTGTTTCCAGAAATTTTACCATATACCTTTTTCATTTTACTACTTCACACAATAATTTAGATAAATGTGGCATATGTTATACATCACTGGAAAGGGAAATGGATACAGAAAATGAAAATAGCAATATATTTATGATATGTGATTATTTAAAGGAATAAAATATTTTTTAAAATATAAAATATTCAAAGTATATCATTTTTAATTAGAAATATTGTAATTCACTTACCCTTTCCCATGTTTATCTGTGTTGCTATCCATTTGTCTTGAAATATTACACAATATAATCCAAATTCCTCCAAAATACAATTTATTTGATTAATTTATGTCCCCAAATAACAAGATTATGTACATTTTTGTAAATGATCCTAGAATGAAAAATATTAGAAATTTATGTGACGTCAGAACAATATTATTTACAAGTCTAGTTTATTATTTTTATTTACACAACTGGACTTATTTTGTGTGATATGTCCCTAAAGTACCAGTTTCATTATCAGAATAACTACCACTCGATTCCTCTGAGGCACTGATAGTGCTGGAATAGAAGGCATCCACTAGCTAAACCTAAGCCAGATCGTCTTACCTTTTTATCATAACTTTTACCAATATTCCGACCCATTATCACAACAAAACTATTGTCCAAGTCTAAATACTATGACTACTCTATTTCTGAATCACTCAATAACAAGGTTTTGAACATAGATCTAGCTTGTTCTGCACTATATTGTTTTGGTCGACTGCAAAAAGTATCAACAGTGGGCGTGGCCATTATGTGACAAAAATTTGAGAAATAAACAATGAATATAAATTAAAAATTTTCCAACGTTCAAAACTTCGACCATGCCGGCATAAACAGAAAGATCAAAAGAGAGAACTCTCCTACTTCTGGAAATCAAGTATTGGTTGAAATAAAAACGAAAATCAGTGAAAATGAATCAAATATTCAGCTACACCCGAAATAACTGACGTGTCGGTGAGTGGTTAGAACTGATCAATTTTATAGAACCGAGGTGTCAGATAATAGTCAGGAAAGAGTTAAATATAGTACAATGGTAATAATAATAGTAATAATAATAGCAATAATAGTAATATACAGACAATATTGTTATAGTACACTACACAGACAGTAGGCAGGAAAAAAACTAACTAAAAAATAAAATTATTTACTAAAAATAAAAAAGGGATGTTACACTTACAGTTAGTTACTACTTAGTCAACTTAGTGACTACACCGTTTTGTTGCTCACCAATTAATTTTTTTTTTTTTTTTTTTTTTTTTTTTTTGTTGTTGTTGCGTTCGCCAGCTTTTACCTCAGAAAGATCAGGAACTAAATTTTGTGTGTTAATTTTTTTTCCTTGGCAGCCATGTGCACAGGGGTCCCTCGCCGCACAGGCGATAACTCCGTCTTCGGAGATACTCATATTTTTTCTGTCCGTGAGTAATTGACATTTAAAGCCTGGCCTTACTGCTGAGACCAGAGGTGGTTGCCACAGAGAGAAATCATAAATAAAAACCCCAACTGGTGCAGCCGGGATTTGAACTCACAGCCTCTCTGTCTTGAGGTCGGCATCTTTGCCTCAAAGACCAACCAATCCCCATAACCAATGAATAACCAGTTCATAAATCCAATGCAAATAAGACAGGATGAAAACTGTACCGTCCTTTAACACAGTATTAAAACAATTAAATGTGTCATGTAGTCACTTAAAAGTGCATAACTTTTAGAATAAATGATGTACAGACATGAATGAGGTATTATTGTTTGGTTGATTTTAAGGGCTATCTAATCTTACTTTAATATTTAAAATAAAATATTTGTGAAAAAAAATATGAAAGTACCTAAATAAATAAATATAATAAAAATAATAAAATTTGAATAAATTAAATCTTTTTCTGAAATGGCATTTGGGATTATCTTAATTTGCTTGTTGAGACATCCACTACCTTGGTTGGGATGTTTGATGAGCTAGTTCATCATGTGTGCTGCAATACACACTAACATTAATAAAGAGAAGAAAAAATGTATGCCTTTTCAAGTCACGTCACATAAGTGGCTTAAAGTTGACAAATTATTCTGACTACATACATCAAAGTAATGCTTGCGCTTCGAAGTTTTGTTGTTGGTGTCTACCTTGACAATTATAAATACTGCTGCTCTACTTTATCTGATCTGAAAAATATGGTGTGAAAATGGCACAAGGTGCCCTGTGTTGTGGTTTACAGCAAAGTTTTGGCCCATCACATCCTACTTTAGTGGGGGGTCTCGATAGCCTAGTTGGGAAAACACTCGACTGTTTTCTACAGACGTTCGGACAACCCGGGTTCGATTCCTGCTGGAAACAGTGTGAATTGTACTCGTGGTTGGAAAAAAAAATACCCCACTAATGGACGACCCAGCTGCTTCAGAAATGGGTACCAGGGCAGTACTCTGGGAAGGTGAGGAGTGTTGCCTTGCATCGGGAGTTTTGATGCTTGAAGCGACACTATCCAGAAGTCAGAACACTTCTGGACAGGTGGCTGAGCACATATGGGTGAAAACTCGCCTGCTGAAGTGCTGATTCAAGTCTCGTACTTTACCTTTATTGTAACTGGTTTTTATTTTTGTTATTCAGTGAATTGTTTTGGTTCAGTTCAATGCATTTTATTGCCAGGGAATCAAATCTGAACTTCCTTTCTTCTTCTTCTTTCCTCCCTCATTTGCCTTTCAGCGTCAAGGGGAGATATAATAATTTAAAGTCTTTTGCTCTTCTGTTTGCCTCTGCTGCTCTTACGTTTCCTAGTGCTTCTAATATTCCATCAGTCCAGCTTTTTTATGGTCGACCCTTGGGCATGGTGTTCTCGCAACATTTTTTGATGGCTCATTGTGTTGTGTTTTGATCACGTGACCAAACCATTTTATCTTTTGTTTCTTTATATATTCTATGGCGGGGGTTATTCCTAGCTTTTTTCTCAATTCTTCATTTCTGATCTTGTCTCTTCCTTTCAACGCAGGTTTACTTCTCTGTCACAAAGGACAATTATAAAATATTTAACTATGGAAGGCTGGATAAGAGATATTTATTTATGACATATTTGCTACACAGTGCCAGACAGCTTTCTCTTTTATATTGTCAACCACTTGGGCTTTTATTGCCATGTTCAGTTTAAATCTGGGATCTCTGTTTTATTTTCTGACTTCTTTAATGGAAAATCAAGGATCAGTGAAAAACTAGAAGAACATATTACATATAATTTATATTTTTCTTCTTTCCTTTGTCACAATCCAAATATACAGCAGTGGCTGGTATGCCTTGTAGCATTTTGTTGGTTGACAACAATAAATATCAACTTTGTATAGTGTCCCGTGTCTGGCCCATACTATTTATCACTGTTTCCAATGTTCTCTGCCCAGTTCTTAGCTTTCCTCTCTTTTGTCTTCCCTCTAGTGTTCACTGCCTGATAGTTTTTGTGATTGTTTCTAGATCTCTTATGAGCAAGTGAGATCCACCTTTATTGTCTGTATGTGAAGTAAATGATATATCTGATCATGAAAATCATGGCTTGTTTAATGAAGAAATACAGTGCTTGTTATTGCTCAGAAGTGGTTGTTCATCTCAGTTCAGTGATGATGTTGACAGGGCACATTTCAATTGTAACAATCTGTTGCTATTTTACATACAATTCCATATTGTGCTTGGAACAAGACAACAAAGACATGTTTAAAGAATATCAGTTTTCTGACAAAATCAGTTTATATAAATCAGTGGAGAAAAAAAAACATTTTTAATGTCAAGAATCAGCAAAACAACAAAATGCATTATTCTTATAAAGTAAACTCTAATTAATTTTTTCCTTAGTTTTCAGAGGTAAATTTAATTCTTTAACAACTGTTTTGTGCAGCAGTTTTTTTAACAAACCAGAAAAAATGAAAGATGTATTTATCAAAAACTGGTTGGTCATTGAACTATAAGCATAATATAATTACAGAAAGATTAGCCAGCGTGCTTTACCAAAACAAATTTTGATAATATTTTATTTTTATCAAGCACTCTTTCAATAAATAAAGTAAATTGACTTTTGTTATTAGTGTTCCTTTGTTGATATTTAAAAATGAAGTTATTTTATTGTCCTCTTTTTCCAGAAATAATGGACCTTACAGATAAAGCAAATGGCTTTCTTACATACTTGCAACAACTTGAATTTCTTTGTGCCGATGACAAAATTAGTGATCCCTCTCAGCAGGCAGATGCTCACAGAAACTTATATTTGCATCTTGTTAGATCTTCGGGATTAGTCAGTAACAGTCACTGTACCAGGTCTGTTGATGTGCAAAATTCAAAGTTTCTTGTTACCTTTTTTCTTTTGTCTGTGGTATCAAATGTGTTAAGTAAGTAAAAAGTAAAGCACCCCCGTCACGCCAAGTGGCGTATAGGGAAATATGGTGTTAGTGACCCTATATTTTACCGACCTTCAGCACATGATTTTTTTGGGGTAATGTGGTCGACATTACGCTCATGCTACTTTGCTTTCCCTGAAAAAAAATCCGGTACCCATTTAAGGCTGGGTGAACCCGGAAGCTGTCGGTTGGGATCGAACCCTACCCCTTGTCCTTTGTAGTCCAGTTCACTAACCACTGAACTATCGCGGCTCCCTATCAAATGTGTTAGGTCAGGTATATTTACCTGCTACTGTATGCAGTAAACAGTACAACCTGTGGCTGCCCTGCTGCCTTGCAGGTATGCTCGGGAGAGTAAAAGGCTAAGGGAATGTACCCCGAAGTAAAACAACCCCACTGCCTTGTGGGTGAGACTTTTTAGTCAAAGGCTAGTGGAGCCAACCGTAAACAAACCGACGGAAGGCAACAGAAAACCACCGTCGTAATTTTTTTGTACAATCATGAATATGGACCAGGCAAAATCAGCTTTCCAAAAAATGAGGAAGATACTATGCAATCCATTTTTGACAATAGAAACAAGAAAAAGAGTTCTTAAATGTTATGTAGAGCCAGTCTTAACATATGGATGTGAGTCATGGACAATAGGACAACAGACTAGAAAATCACTGGAGTCTGTAGAAATGTGGTTTTACAGAAGAATGTTGAGAATACCATGGACAGCTAAGAAGAGTAATGAAAACGTTCTGAAAGAAGCCAAAGCAAAAAGAGAGTTAATTTCCAATATTAGGAAGAAACAATCATCGTTTTTTGACCATGTAATGAAAAGGGAACAGCTGGAATATATTGTAACAACTATGAAAATTGAGGGACAAAGAGATAAGAGAGAGGCAACGAGAAAAGACATCAGACAGGTTAAGAGAATGGCTTGGCAGAAGGTCAACAATAGAAATGATAAATAACTGTCGAAATCAAAAGTTGTGGAGAGACATGATCACCTACGGCAGCAGTCTTGGTACTTGATGATGATGATCAAATCTTATTTCTATGGTAACAAAGTTAATGAGACTACAAAATCAATTGGTAGCAACAAATAAAGGTTAGACTGAATACATTAGACACTTTTTTTTACATCATCATCAAGTACCGGGCCTAGTGGCATAGGTGATCATGTCTCTCCACAACTTTCGATCTCGGCAGCTATTTATCATTTCTGTTGTTGACCTTCTGCCAAGCCATTCTCTTAAGCTGTCTGTTATTTTTTCTCTTTGCTTCCCTCTATCTCTTCGTCCCTCAATTTTTCCAGTTGTTACAATATATTCAAGTTGTTCTCTTATCATTACATGGCCAAAAAATGATGATTGTCTCTTCCTAACATTGGAAATTAGCTCTCTTTTTGCTTTGACCTCTCTCAGAACCTCTTCATTACTCTTCTTAGCTGTCCATGGTATTTTTTTTTACAAGGAAAGAAATAAATTGATGACCAGCTAAAATAGTAAATATGTTTCCTTTAATCATATCTCCTCCGTTTAGTCACAAATTAAGTTTCTGAAGACGGTTGTTTGAATATTTAAGCTCAACAAATATAGGCTGGAAGGAAATAATCTTAGCCTAAGTCAATGTTACTGAAAATATAGGACAAATGAGTTGATGCATAAAAGCTTCAAACTTGACATCTTTTAAGGTATACTGCCTTAGTCATGTTGATGTTTATGGCAATGAACCAGGTGATAGTTTGGGTTCAAGTGGGAGGGATGATAGACATACATAATTGGCAACACCTTGGTCATTTGCATGTTGGATGTTGATATGATGTCAGTGAGAATGCAGTCCTGAGGCTGCAACATTTTGAAATACAGCATTGAATTAAGGGAGTGACAGTCTTCAAGATTACTACTCACTTGGTCAAACTGGTTATTCTTTTTTCATAGGTGCAGCGAATAGGTGAAGTAAGGTCTTTACCAGCTTTTGTGGCAACTGATACTAAAACAGGTAGTCAGCTATAAGTCACTGACAACATGCGGCCCAGATGCTGCAAAGGTGTTTTGCCATCCATCAGGATTCAAAACATGTGCTCCAATCAGTATTGCTGGAAAAAATGGGTACTTGCCTTTAGTAATTAAAAAAAAGGCAGCTCTCATTGCAAGCACTGGGCCCCCACACAAAATAATGCACCCAAGAGGAGAGGAGACCATGCATAGCCCTCCTTAATGACAATATTGCTATTGTGTATCTTTACTTTTTACTTTAACCTGTACTTATAGGCTTACATGGCTCTGTATTATAATAGAAAACCACTTCAGAGTTGCACTTATTGCAAATTGTTCTTGTATTAAATGTTGTCATGTAAGCTCAATGTTTCAAATACTTGGGCACAATAATAACATCAGATGGAAGATGCACCACAGAAATAAAAAGCAGAACAGCTCAGGCCAAAATAGCATTTCAGAAAATGAAAAATATTTTATGCAACAAATCTATGTTAAAAGAAGTGAGAAAGAGAGTTCATCGTTGTTATATAGAACCAATTCTAACCTTTGGAAGCGAATCATGGACAGTAGACAAAGAAATGATAAGATTATTAGAGGCCACAGAGGTGGAATTTCTCAGAAGAATGTTGAAAGTTCCCTGGACAGCCAGAAAGACCAATGAGGAAATTCTTAAAGAGGCTAACACTAAAAGGGAGCAACTAAAAAACATCAGAATGAAACAATCAACACTTTTCGGGCACATGAGAAGAGGAAAGTTGGAATACCTAGTTACAACTGGCAAAATAAAAAGAAAGAGAGATTGTGGATGACAAAGAGAGAAAATACTGGATAGCTTGGTGTCATGGCATGGAAAATGGCAAACAACAAAATTGATACGATACACTATAGACTGAAGATTGTGGAAGGACATGATTGCCTACGCCAACCGGTATGGCACATGATGTTGATGATGATGATGATGATGCAAGCTTTGTTTTGCTTTGTTTTGGTTTATCCTTTTACAATAGTTTTGAACGCCATTCTGATCCTTCTCTGTACCTCCAAAAACCTATAAGTGAGTATAATGGTTTTGTTTTCCTTCCGGCCGGTATCAATAAAGAGATATTTAATTTCTAGTTTTGCTTTCTCAGTGCATTATGTTCTGCTTTCTTTGCCAAGAGCAGTAACAGCTTTTTGATATATTTTCATTTCCTATCAATAGTTTATCTATTCTTGTTCTCAAAATGTACCTTCAACCATAGTGGCCTTTTTAGTTTTTGTTTTTGCTTCTGCCATTTGTTACATTCCTTTCTTGATATCTGTCATGTTATGAAGCATAGTCTATAATATGTTTGAAGTTTTGCTAAATATAGTTAATTTTTTTTTTTTTTATACATTCATGTAGCCTGTCTGTCTGTGGATGTTACCCTTTGAACTCCCAAACTGAATGTCTCTTTGGCTTATTGTCTTTTCAGCTGTCCTTTTCCATTTTTTTCTTGCGAATTTTCTCTCCATTCTCTCTACACTACTGCATTGCTTAATGTGTCCAAAATATAATTTCCTTTGTTGAATTGATGAACTGTTGTTCATTGTTATGAACTAGTTCTCGTATATATTTAACTCTCTTAACTCTATCAGGGACAGACAATTTATGGAAAAAAAAGTTGTTATTGGGCAAGAGACAATTTTTATAAAATTATAAATTTATAATTATCAATTAAAAATTAACAATTACCATCAATTACTGCCAAAACTTCCTAATTGTTGTTGAGTTGATTTGTCTGTTAAGTAGAAAGCATGGCACAAAATTTGTACAGGCGAGATGGAAAGGATTTCTATTTAAGTAAGATGTTTAAAATGTATACCACTAACCAAATGAGCCATAGGTAGGTGTGTAAAGATTGTACCAGAATGCCTGAAAGAGTTAAGATATTTCTTTAATAATACTTCATGATCAAAAATATGCATTTTTTAATATTTAGTTCAGTTTCCATCTCTACTTTTATTCTCAATTTATAGACATTCTGACATCCATTCACAATGGTTAATAGAAGCCGAAAAGTATAAGGACAAGTATGCAAAAATAGTTGATACAATGGATGATACAGGTATGTAAAAGACAGCTTGAAATTGCACTTCTGTTACATTATTTTAATTTTATTTACTCTTTGAGTATGCTCTTAGATGACCAGAAACCAGATGCTATGGATGTATTCACTTTTCTTGTTAATTAATGTCAATGACAAAGAATGAGGTACCGAAGTTGCAGTGAGAATTGGGAATGAGAAAGTTAAGAGGAACAGTTGGAGATTATCTGAAAAACAATCTTAAATCCGTCCTATTGTATTGATCAGAAACATGGACATCAACCAGGAATGAAAGGAAACTTAAGACATTTATAAACACTTGTTTAAGGAAGATAGTTCAGATCTGATGACATTGTTAGAAATAATGAACCATGGCAAAGAACAAATCAACCCACAGTGAAAGAAATTGATAATAAAAAACAGCAGGGATGGATGGGACATACACCTTTAAGACCAATTGGAAGCATTACCAGAAAAGCTCTTATCGGGAACCCACAGGGAAAGAGGTCATATGAAAAGTTAGTAAAAAAGTTTTGCACTTTACTGAGAAACCATTAAGGCACATGGAAATGCTATGTAAAATTGTAAAGAAACACTATTGCTTGTAATTTCTTGTGAGCATATGGTGTATGTGGACTGATGTGTGAAAGATAAATTATATGTGTGTGTTTATACAAGCTTTAAATACCAAGAACATATCAGAAGAATTTAGACAGACCTTACATGAATCCGTCAAAATTGTCAATTTTTGTAAAAACCATATCACCAAATTCAGTATTTTTTGTGCAGCTTTATAAAGTCTTCTTCTTTTACCTTTCAACTACATGTGGAGCATAGGTCTTCAACAAACACTTTCCAAGCCTTTCTGTTTCTTCCCATTCTTTTAAGAACATTCCATGTCTTCCCCATCATCCTCATCTCTGCACCCATCTGTCTTCTCCTAGAATATTTTGGTCTTCCTCTTTGTTCTTTTCCTTGGGGATTCCAAAACAGGGCATGTTGTGTAATACTCAGTTGGCTTCCAAGGTGTGTGTCCTATCCAGCACCATCGTCTTCGCTGTATCTCTTTATCCACAGGAATTTGACTGGTACATTTCCATAATTCTGTTAGTTTTTTTGTCCTGCCATTTCCATCCTTTTATTCTGCGTAAGCATCCATTAATGAAGGTTTGTATTTTCATGATTGTCATTTTTGCTTTATAAAGTAATGGGCAATAAACATCATTAACTTTTGTTACACTCTTATGGGGCTAAATTTTGGTTCATTTTGTTAAAATGAGAGATGAAATAAGATTGTCTGTTGTGGAATAATAGTTTTATCTAAGTCATCATTTGGATAATTTATCCTGGTCTGTGATAACAATGTATTTGTCAACTGTCTACTCTGATTTAAATATAAAGAACTTAAACCTTCAAGAACAATCAACTAATCTTACAATCATGCAGGACACAGAATCAACACCAACTCTCCTACATAGAGCTCATCTCTCCCTTAGTAGACCCGATCTGACCATTTGCTCTGCTGATCTCATAAGCTACTGCCACATTGAAGTTATTGATGACATAGGCAGTGATCACAGACCCATAGTCACCATAGTAGACACAAAAACAACAACAATCCAAACAAAACAGAGAACGAGATGGAATTTCAAGAAAGCTGACTGGAAGCTATAACAAGAAAAATCCGACCAACTCCTGAACAATCTGACAGACAACAGCGTAGAAAAATTAAACGAGATGTTCACACAAATAATACTCAACACTGCAGAACAAACTATACCTAAAGGATGTAGAACACAATATCGACCATTTTGGAACACAGAACCGGAGACAGCAGTATCAGAAAGAAAGAAAGCCAGAACAATACTTGAGCAGAACCCAACTTTGAATAATAAAATAAGCTATAACAAGGCTAGTGCTAAGGTTAAACTAGTTACTAAAAAAGCAAAGAAAGAGAAATGGCAAGAAACATGCAGTAAACTCGATTTGCGACATGAAGGAAATAAAGCATGGAGACTTATGCAACATTTGTCTGGTGATAAAAGAGAACCAAACCCTAAACCAATCAAATTTAATAATGAAATCATCAGCTCTAAAAAAATATAGTTAAAAAATGTAATAGTTACTTTGCTTCAGTCAACAGAGCAAACAAACTTACAGATAGTGATAAAATTCAGCTACATAATTTAAAATTAATTGAAAGAGCCCCAACAACAAATGCTGCAATATTTGAAGAAGTTTTTAACACGAGGGAACTAGAAAAGGCATTAATAAAATTAAAATGTAGAAAATCCCCAGGCCCTGACAAGGTACACAATGAGATGATAAAACATCTCAGCAAGTCAGGGAAAGAAACAATACTCAGACTGATCAACAAGTCATGGAAAGAAAGCAAAATCCCCAAGACATGGAGAATTGCCTATATAGTATACGAACAAGCTGGTTTCAGGGCAGGCAATAACATAGAAGACCAAATCCTCAGGTTAATACAACAGGTCCAAGATGGATTTCAGAAGAAACAACATATTCTAGCCATCCTAGTAGACTTGCAGCAGGCTTATGATAGAGTCTGGCGTAAGGGGCTTTTATTGAAGATGAGAGATGCCGGAATACATGGGAAACTGTACAAATGGGTCAAATATTTCCTAGTTGACAGAACAATACAAACTAAAATTAAATGAATCCATTTCAGACAAAGAGGTGCTAGAAGAAGGATTACCACAGGGATCACCACTCAGTTGTACCCTTTTTTTGATATATATCAATGATCTGACCAAAACTCTGATAAATAAAAAAGCTCTCTATGCGGATGATCTGGTCATGTGGAGTACTAACGAAAATATTAGAACAGCTGAAGCACAACTAAACAAAGACCTGAGGCACCTAGAAGAATACTGTAATACCTGGAAAATAAAAATAAATGTACAGAAAACAGTATGTACAGTATTTACTAGAAGTAACAAAATAGCTAAGGCAAACATCAAACTCAATCTCCAACACAATAGTCTTCAACTACATACTTAGGAATACAACTAGACCGGCAACTGAACCTGAAGAAACACATAGAGAATCTCACTAAGAAAGCAACACAAAGAATCCAACTAATGAAAAGGCTTTCCAGTACCTTATGGGGAGCAGATAAAGAAACACTTAGAAATCTCTATCTGGGATATGTTCGCTCTGTTTTGGATCATGGTAGCTCGCTCCTAGTGACATGCAGCAAAACAACTAACATGGCACTGGACAAGATACAAAATAATGCATTACGACTCATCAGCGGTGCAATGAGGTCCACTCCAGTTGCAGCCTGCGAAATCCACTGCAATGTGGAACCTTTGAGTTGAGGAGAAACAAAGCCGCTATGGTTCTCTATGAAAGACAGAAAAGAATGGAGAAGGACCACCCTAACAGAAAATTAGTAGATACATGGACTCCAAAACAAAGAATTAAGCAGATGTCAGTATTACAACATGTTAGAAATATACAAAAGAAATTCCATCTACCTGAAAAACGACTACAAACATCAAGAGTCATCAAAGAAATGCCACCAAGTACGAATTATAAAAAACCTGAAATAAATGTAGAGATATGTAACAGAACAGGTAAAAAAGCAGACCCAGTATCAGTAACACTAGCTGCAAGGAAAACAATAGATACTTATCCAGAAGACTGGATACATATATACACAGATGGTGCAGCCACTAACGCTACTTCAAAAGCTGGATATGGAATACTAATACATTATCCAGATGGAACAGCAGAAGAAATATGTGGACCTTGTGGTGAAGTCTGTAACAATTATGAAGCAGAAATAACAGCTATTGAAACAGCAATTTATCATTTAAATACGATTTTTGATACCACACCATCAAAGAAAACAAACACAGTTATATTTACGGATTCCAAATCGGCTCTGCAAGCACTGGAAAACAACATGAACAAAACAGAACTCACACAGCTTATCATAGACACAGACAAACTCATTGAAACACATAACATAAGATTGGTAATGCAATGGATCCCAGGACACTCAAATATACCAGGAAATGATAAGGCAGATACATTAGCTGAGAGAGGATCTAAACAGACACAGATACATACATCCATCACACTAGACACAGCCAAACAAGTCATAAACTCCAACAGTAGGGAGGAGTGGCTGAATGGATGGGCCTTAGGGAAAACAGGGAGAGAGCTTTTTAAATATATGGCAAGATCAAATCCACAAGACAACATCAACAACCTAACAAGAAGAGACCAAACCACCATCTTCAGACTGAGAACAGGACATGTTATGCTGAATAACCACATTAATGGAATACAACAAAACCATACACCAGTATGTCCACTCTGTGATCACCCACAAGAAACTGTAGAACACCACCTGTTTCAATGTCCAGAGCTCACTGACATTAGAACAACACTACTTCTTCAAAGACCCTCCAAATGAAATACTCTGTATGGAACAACAGCAGAACTTAAAAATACCTGCAGATACTACTACATGGCATTGGGCCGAAGGGCATCAGCTCAAAGGTCACTGGATCCATAACAACAACAACAACAACAAACCTTCAAGAAATAATAATAGTTAGCTTTTCAAGCTGAAGACAAGATCAAAGCACTGATTAAAAAGCCGTGACACCATCACCTGTGGAACCAAAGCTGAGACATTTCTGAAACTCACAAATGTTCTTAATTCTAAAGTGTTGAGCTGTCTGAGATGTTGACTTTAATTAACAAACAGCAATTGACAGATTTTGCTATGTTGTTTTCAAGAAAAAAAAACTGGACTTCATTATCAATCAACATGCAAAAACAAAGCTTATTTTATATCATCATCATCAAGTATCATGCCTGCTGGTACAAGTGATCATGTCTCTCCACAACTTTTGATCTTGACAGTTAATTATCATTTCTGTTGTTGATCTTCTGCCAGGCCATTCTCTTAAGCTGTCTAGTATCTTTTCTTTGTGCTCCCCTCTATCTCTTCATCCCTTAATTTTTCCAGTTGTTACAATAAATTCCAGCTGTTCGCTTCTTATTATATGGCCAAAAAAATGATGATTTTATATAACCTTGTGATTTTATGACATTAGTTGTTTTATTTGCATTATTTAGGTCTGAATAATTTTGCTGAAGGAGCACTGGCACTCTGCAGCTTTCACAAAAATGGTGAGTCATAGAATGTTGAACAGAAGTTTACATAATAATGATATAAAATGTATCAAGTTCAAATGTAGCTTATTTTATTTACTTTACCTTCCTTTACCTATTTTGCTTTTAGTGTTCAGAAAAAGTTAACTATTTGGATCAATTGAGAAAAAATAGACTATTTGGGTCAATTGATAAAAAGTTAACTATTTGGGTTAATTGAGAAAAAGTAGACTATTTGGACCAATTGAGAAAAAGTAGACTATTTGGACCAATTGAGAAAAAGTTGACTATTTGGGTCAATTGAGAAAAAGTTGAATATTTGGGTCAAATGAGAAAAAGTTGACTATTTGGACCAATTGAGAAAAAGTAGACTATTTGGACCAATTGAGAAAAAGTTGACTATTTGGGTCAAATGAGAAAAAGTTGACTATTTGGGTAAATTGAGAAAAAGTTGACTATTTGGGTCAATTTACATAATGTGTCTCCTGCATGGTGCCCACAATGATGTTTATTGTTTATGAATTCATTGCCTTCTTGGTCTATCTTTTCCCACTTCTAATTGATTTATTGCTTTTGAGTGTTACAGCTCTTTGTGAGAAGTCTGATGGTAATTGTATTATATATATATCCAACCATGAGCCTGCACTGGTGTTACTCCAACATTTTCCTTATATTTTATATCTCATTCTCTCTCATCTTGTCATGATCACTATTTTCTTAGACATCTCATTTCAGCTGTGACTATGTTTTGTTTTTCTTCTTTTGTTTTCTAATATCCAAATTTGGTATTTGTAATGTGATATCTTGTCAAATAGTATTACATTTACTAATTTATTGTTTTGTAAAATAGAAAAAAAAAAGTAAAGAGTATATGTTATATATCTGTAGCATATAGGGAATATGGTGTGGGCCCATATATTTTCATGCTAGTATATTTATGGCCGATAAATCATGCAGACTTTCTATTTCTCAGAAGAAATTCTCTTGTACATTTTTTCAGAGGCTGGGTAAATGCCAAAACTGTGTCGGTCGCCAACAGACATTTCATTGTTAGGAAGTCAACAGACAACTGCATGAAACAATTTCACTACAAAGGCTTTACTTTTTAAAAATAATTCTCTAATTATTATTATGGTGACTTTTACCAGTTTATAAGTTCAGAACTATGTTAATGTTGAGTTACAAGATAGGATGTGCGATTTGATTAATTGTAATCTGAAACAGTTCTTTAAAAGCTTTGTAACCTAAGATGATCTGATCATCAGAAGTAGTTTCCTCCTTGAATATGTATATCAGCCCTTTAGCTTCTTAACACTCCAAAGATCATGAATTGGAGTGTCTTCCTCTTGTTGCATTCCTAACCCGGAAGCTTGTGAGAACATTGTGATTAAATATTTGCTCACAGCTTGTACTTTGTTATTTTATATTTTTATTTGACACTGTTTTTGTTGTGTATATTTAGATTACATATTAAAATGTTGTGTCCTTGTATTCATCACCATCCTCTAGTGCAGTCAAACCTGTTACTGGCCTTGCTCTTTACCTAACTAGAAGTCCCTGTTCTGGGCAAGCTTCTTAATAAGGGAGTCATTGTCTATTGTCCTTGCCTCCCTTATCAATGTTCTTCTTAGTGTTTCTTGGGGTCAGCCTCTTTGTCTTATCATTGTATTAACTAACATCTTAATGTCACCATGAATAGAATAATAATTACAATAATTAAATAAGATTTGAAAAATTGCCAGTTAATTGATTTAATTAATGTTCAATTCACTTGTTCTAAAAGAAAAAGCTAGAACAAAGGCTTCAAATTTGAAGACAAATTTATGTATATTTTGTTTTGTTTCATACATTAGAGAGTTCAAAATGGAAATCTTCACTGACTGTAGGCACAATTCAACAGCTGTCATGTCTACAGAATGTTAAGGACACGGTAAGTGAAATAGATAGGCAATTTACATACATTGAATTTAAGAATTGCTTTATTTTCTTGGAGATAAGAAAGTGGAATATATATATAAGTGGAGATAAACACAAGTATCAAATATACAAAATATTACATACTTTAAGGATGCATGCATAATATTTGATATTTGTGTTTATCTCCATTTATATATATTTCACTTTCTATTTTCCTCTTGAGTCTCTTCCTTATTTGTTTGCCTTTGAAAGGGTTTTAATTGCGTGTGAGGCATGTTCTGTCATGTGAGGGTGTGAGGGGAGGGGGCGCCACACACAAGAACAAGAAGAAAAGGAGGAATTATAATAATATCCCCCTTTACAGGGCACACAATTAACATTTTCTCTTCACATAACTTATATGCTAAATGTTGACTTCTTCTTTCTTGTATGCATTAGGAACCCTCATTCTGTAGCGAAGAAATCAAATAACATAAATGATCAGCTAATGCCAACAAATTTATTAATGATAAATGTTTTATCAGAAATAAAAAGAAATACCCAATTTCCATTTGGTTGACTTTGATAAAGTATTAACTTGATATTCACTCATTTCTGAACAATTTTTAGGAGAATATAACAGATGACCATGAAGATTTCCTCATCACTTTGCAGACAGCAAACAGCACTCCCAATACATCACTAGTCTTTGATCAAGGTACAGAACAGCGGCTTTCGTTGCCCAAACAGCAGTCTTCAAACATAATGCATGGCAAAACTGGGGGACCAGCAGTAAAAAACACCTACAGTGGATTATTAAGTTCTGCATCATCATTAACTGTTGGTACATCAAACCAAAATGTAAACAGTGGCTGGCATCAGCCAGTGATATCGAATGCTGTTGGACATCAAGCGATGTCTGAGAATCTTTGGAATACTTCACACACTCGATCATCAAATATATTTCAAGATCATGCACAGAATTATGACAGAAATGAACACCAGGTAGCATCACATGATCTGTTTGTAAATGCTTCAGTAAGTATTTTACAAATGAATTTGTGAGTGATTGTAATCTGTGTATCTAGATAATTATTGAAGGGTCATTCATGGGAAAATGTATAAGTTGTATCACTTATACAACAAATATCATGTGTCTGGTGTGCAGGTTGATGACCTTGAGCTTTTCAGTAGATGGCGTTGGCATGCAGAAGCAACTTAAGGGACCTGATAAACAGTTCAGTGTTGAGGGGGGCCTCAGTAGCCTAGTTGGGAAAACCACCCGACTGGACTACCAACATTCGGACAACCCGTGTTCGATTCCCGCTGGGAGCAGTGTGAGTTGTACTCATGGTTGAAAAAAAAAATGCCCCCACGGTCGACCCAGCCATTTGCAGAAATGGGTACCAGGGTATTACCCTGGGAAGGTGAGGAATGTTGCCTCGCATCTGAGTTTAGATGCTTGAGGCGACACTATACAGAAAATCTCAGAACATTGCTGGATAGGCGGCTGAGCACATATGGGTGTAAACTTGCGTGCTAAGACGCCGGTTCAAGTCTCATACTTTACCTTTCAGTGTTGTAAGATTTTTCTTAGCAAGGGTGTAAAATGTATAGAGATTCACCTAGCGTGAGAATTCAATGGATGACAGGTGTATGAGTCCATACACAAGTGTATGAATGGACTGGGAAGTTCATGGAAAGGCATCGTTTGTGTCAAGGATTCTCCTTAACCGGGGACCGGAGCAGTCACAGAAGGCCACGGTGCAGCCATGGAAAATGTGATCAGTGAATCACAATCAAGGAGGTGGGATTACTGTGACATTAGTTGTGGATCAGTTCATCACATCACAATCAAGGAGGTGGGATTACTGTGACATTAGTTGTGGATCAGTTCATCACATCACAATCAAGGAGGTGGGATTACTGTGACATTAGTTCTGGATCAGTTCATCACATCACAATCAAGGAGGTGGGATTACTGTGACATTAGTTGTGGATCAGTTCATCACATCACAATCAAGGAGGTGGGATTACTGTGACATTAGTTCTGGATCAGTTCATCACATCACAATCAAGGAGGTGGGATTACTGTGACATTAGTTCTGGATCAGTTCATCACATCACAATCAAGGAGGTGGGATTACTGTGACATTAGTTCTGGATCAGTTCATCACATCACAATCAAGGAGGTGGGATTACTGTGACATTAGTTGTGGATCAGTTCATCACATCACAATCAAGGAGGTGGGATTACTGTGACATTAGTTCTGGATCAGTTCATCACATCACAATCAAGGAGGTGGGATTACTGTGACATTAGTTGTGGATCAGTTCATCACATCACAATCAAGGAGGTGGGATTACTATGTGACATTAGTTCTGGATCAGTTCATCACATCACAATCAAGGAGGTGGGATTACTGTGACATTAGTTGTGGATCAGTTCATCACATCACAATCAAGGAGGTGGGATTACTATGTGACATTAGTTGTGGATCAGTTCATCACATCACAATCAAGGAGGTGGGATTACTATGTGACATTAGTTTTGGATCAGTTCATCACATCATAATCAAGGAGGTGGGATTACTATGTGACATTAGTTTTGGATCAGTTCATCACATCACAATCAAGGAGGTGGGATTACTATGGGACATTAGTTGTGGATCAGTTCATCACATCACAATCAAGGAGGTGGGATTACTATGTGACATTAGTTTTGGATCAGTTCATCACATCACAATCAAGGAGGTGGGATTACTATGTGACATTAGTTGTGGATCAGTTCATCACATCACAATCAAGGAGGTGGGATTACTATGTGACATTAGTTTTGGATCAGTTCATCACATCATAATCAAGGAGGTGGGATTACTATGTGACATTAGTTTTGGATCAGTTCATCACATCACAATCAAGGAGGTGGGATTACTATGGGACATTAGTTTTGGATCGTCATATCACAATCAAGGAGGTGGGATTACTATGTGACATTAGTTTTGGATCATCACGTCACAATCAAGGGGGTGGCATCACTATTGGACATTAGTTTTGGATCAGCTCATGGCATCATTCATGATGAGCTGAAGTTCAAAAAAGTGTGCAAAATGGGTTCCCTTGTGGTGGTGCATGAGTGGGTGTGCATCTGTCCAAAATAATTATTTTCCTGCAGTGTCTGTGAGCTTGTCAAGCACTAGCGCAAGTGCACTGAACTATAGGGGACTTTGTTGAACAATGTTAATCATGTTATTTCAGTGGTTGAAATAAACATTCAGTAAAATAAAAATATAGTTTTCCATTGAATGCACTTTATATATCTGTTAACTCCACATGGCATGTTTTTATTACAAATTTAGTTGTTTAATATTCTGTGGTTTTAGTAAATATAGCTTTAATTTCCTAATAATTACATTTAAAAAATTAACATTTTATTAAAAAATCAATTTTCTTTGTAAAACAGAGTTTTAATTTCTGTTTTGTTTTTTTATAATGTTGAGTTTGTTTAATGGTTTGAGAATTAACCTTAAAAGTAGTCAAATTAAAATTTGCTGTTTGGAATGTTACATTTTCTGAAGAGATTTTTGACAATTTTGAAGAAAATGATCTGATCTTGAAAGTCTAGATTTGTCATGTAATGACAACTGATAGGTTATGTTTAACAATGTAGCATTGGGTAATCCCTTCACATAGCAAGATGATAAACTTGACAATCTTCTTTTTCAGACTGGGATACTGGTAAAAAAAACACACACATTTGTACAGGGAGTAAGTTTTCATGAGAAATGGTCACTTTATTGATGTTACATTGCTTCAGATGTAATGTTGTAAACTTTGTGGATGACGTGACTGACCTGAAAGGTGACCTCGGTAGCTTAGTTGGGAAAACCAGCCAACTGGGCTACTGATGTTCTGACAACCCGTCTTCAATTCCTGCTGGAAGAAGTGTGAGTTGTACTCGTGGTTGAAAATAGAAAATACCCCTGCGGTCGACCCAGTCGCTGGCAGAAATGGGTACCAGGGTAATAGTACTCTGGTAAGGTGAGGAATGCTGCCTCACATCGTGAGTTTTGATACTTGAAGTGACATTATCCAGAAGTCTCAGAACACTTTTGTATAGACAGCTGAGCACATATTGGTGAAAACTCGCTTGCTAAGACACCAATTCAAGTCTCGTACTTTACTTTGAATGACTTTAGGGGAGGGCCTTCAACATTCCTCATGCTAATGAATCTTCCAATTCCTGGCTGGCTCAGTATTCATTCCTATATTTTAAAAATTGTGTTATTCATTTTATTTCTTCAGAAAGTTGGAGGGCCTTATGCTAACTTTGGTCAGAAACCTAAACCATTGCATTGTGCCAACAAGAAGGTAAAGATCATAGTAAGAGATTGTTCATTTTTAAAAAAAATTTCAAACATTAAACAGAACAGCACTAGATCTAGTTACGGTTTTAAAAAATGACCTCCTATAACTGCTGAATTAACTTACTTTTAATATTAAAGTAAAAGTAAAGTCCCCTCCACACCTTTATAGGCATATGGGAAATAAGACGTTCATCATCAAGTACCGGGCAGCTGGCATAGGTGATCATGTCTCTCCACAATTTTCTATCTTGACAGCTATTTATCATTTCTGTTGTTGACCTGCTGCCAAGCCATTCTCTTAAGCTGTCTGGTATTTTGTCTCTTTGCTTTCCTCTATCTCTTCGTACCTCAATTTTCCCCAGTTGTTACAATATACTCCAGTTGTTCTCTTCTCATTACATGGCCAAAAAATGATGATTGTTTCTTCCTAATATTGGAAATTAGCTCTCTTTTTGCTTTGGCCTCTTTCAGAACGTTTTCATTAATCTTCTTAGCTGTCCACGGTATTCTCAACATTCTTCTGTAAAACCACATTTCTACAGACTCCAGTGATTTTCTTGTTTGTTGTCCTATTATCCATGATTCACATCCATAAGACGTTAGTGCCATATTTTTCTATGCCGACGGTATGTTTTATGTGTAATATGGTCAGTATCACTCCAGGTTGTCCATAATTCCCAGAAAATCTATGGTACTCATTTTAAGTTCTGGGTCACCCTGGTCTGAAAAAAGTGCCTCTTTTGGAAATTAGAATGGAAATTAACCCCGGACCCAATTGATCAGGAAGTGAGCACACTAACTACTCAGTTACTGAGGTTATTTTTAATGCTTACTTCTTTTTCTTCTTCTTTCCTTCCTCATTTGCCTTCCAGCGTCGAGGGGAGATATATAATTTGCGGTCTTTTGCTCTTCTGTTTGCCTCTGTTGCTGTTATGTTTTCTAGTGTTTCTAATATTCTGTCATCTTTTTCGTGGTTGGCCCCTGGGGGTCTGGTGTTCTCGCGATGTTTATTGAAGGCTTGTTGTGTTGTGTTTTGATCTTTTTGCCTTGTCACATGGCCAAACTGTTTTATCTGTTGTTTCTTTATACATTCTGTGGCGGGGGTTATTCCTAGCTTTATTCTCTGTTCTTCATTTCTGATCTTAACTGTCAGGCTGTTTCGTGTCATTCGTCTAACACATTTCATCTCTAAAGGTTATTTTTCTTTTTGTTCTTGCATCTAGGGTCCAGGACTGGCATTGGTAACACAGCGTTGGAATGAAAATTGTATTGTAGAGTGCCCATTTTACCTTTGAGTTATTTCCTAGTTGGACAATAGTGGTGATAGCTGTCCAGTGATTGACAAGCTTTGTTGCATCTTGAGTCTACATGCTTACTACTATATTTTATTAATATCTTTTTCTAACAAGGAACATAGTAAGAGAGGCAAACTGTGGATGAATGAAGAAGAAGATGATGAGGGCGTGGAGAGCAGTAGTAAACCATTGCCCTTCAGAACAGCTAAAGATCAGTTGGTAAATTGTTTTCTTATATTTTCTGGGTTTGGTTGCTGTTTTCTATAGCTTTCAGATTAAAATAATCATTGCTGTCTAATTTTACCTTTTTAAACTTTGTATGTTCTAATGATGACCTTATATATATATATATATATATATATATATATATATATATATATATTGATATATATGATTCATATGTATGTATGATATATATATATATATGCATATATATATATATCATACATACATACACAGACACATATAAAACTAGTGATGTCAGTACTTCATATCGTGTCAGGTTCCTGAGGAGTGCCTCTAAAACTTGTCACTCAGCTGGATCTGTCAGATCTTCTCTGTAAGGAGTTGCATCAGTCTCACCCTCTCCATTAAGGTTTTCAGCTGGACCTATGTAGTTCTTCCAAAGAGTGGTCTGCACATGCATTTGTTGTGTAAAGTAGCGTGGTTTCTCACACAACAGGATTATCCTATTTTGAGTAAAGAATTTAACTTCTTGATAAGTATCAGAGCGGCTTCAATATGCAAGAGAGTCTCTACTCTTGATGGCATGCCAGCATTTCATTAAATGCTATCCTTGTTGAGTTTCAATTAGTAAACAAACTTGAGAAGAATATGCTTTTTCAATAAAATATTGATTTACTAGTTACTGCTTGAGATTCCTTTGCCAGCAAGGTGTAGACTAACAGATATACCTTATAATCAGATGCTCTCTCCATAAAGTAAAGTCTTGCATTTGATCTTGAGTAATTGGTGACAACAGGAACATCAACAAATTAAGCAACACAGTATGGTTTTAAAAAAATAATCACCGGTCTCATTTTTATTGCATGCTAATGTCAATGGTTTCCGGTGTCATGGCGGCTTCGTGTAGTCGATTTTTATAATTCGGCTCTTGCTGATATATTTAAATGATTTATGCGACAGTCTAGTTGTGAAATTATGTGTTGCTATTCTCCCGTTTGGTGTATGTTTTACTTCTAACGTGGGGATGGACTGTGATTGCCGATATTTAAGTGGAATATGATTTATTCTTCTTTGTGTCGTGTGTTCGCGGTTCGATAGGCAAGCACATGGTTTGACAAAAATGTCAACGGAAAAACGGGTATGTTCAACCCTTATGTGAAAAGTCTGTGACGGTGGATGGAGGCGGAGGAATCAAGAATGATCAACGGCCCAGAAAGCGAAAACAGCAAAGTGTGTGGTACACAAGAGGCATGTTCAGAACACGAAAGACGAACATGGCTGACCACCGTGAAAGAGATTGGAGCCTCATCACGTACCAGTCCAGAGGAAGCCATGGAGAGTCGGAGAAATTCGAACTTATGTCGGAGGAAAGATCTTAAAATAAGTACTTGGAATGTTAGGACTCTATATCAACAAGGGAAATTGGAAAATCTAATTCAAGAAGCAGAACGAATAAATATAGATATTTTAGGCATATCAGAGACTAGATGGAAGGAATGTGGGTACATTGAAGACGAAAAATATACATTTATATACTCAGGAAACACAACAGAACATCAAAGGGGGGTAGGAATACTAATAAAAAGAGAGCTACAAAAATATATAAGTACCCACTGGACATACAGTGATAGGATTATACTACTCAAGTTGAAAGCAAAACCATTCGACATAGCAATAATACAGACATATGCACCTACTCAAGACTACACAGATGAACAAATAGAGGCATACTATGAAGACCTAAATAAAGTTATGAAGCAAGTGAAATCTTCAGACATCTTGATTGTAATGGGTGACATGAACGCTAAAGTAGGAAAAGGTAGATATAAGACAATTATAGGAAATCATGGTTTAGGAAAAAGAAATGACAGAGGAGAAAGATTAATACAATTCTGTGAAGAAAACAGGCTGATAATATGTAACACCTACTTTGAGCAAGAGAAAAGGAAACTATACACATGGAAAAGCCCTGGAGATAGGAAGAGGAATCAAATAGATTACATAATGATAAAAGAAAGGTTCCGTAACAGCGTAAAGAAAGCCAAAACCTACCCAGGAGCAGATATTAATTCTGATCACAATCCTGTAATGATTAAAATGAAAATCAAACTAAAGAGAAACAAGCAAAAATCTGATTCATCAACAAACCCACTCGACATAACAGCTTTAAATCAAAAAGATATTAAAGATACCTATACAATACAAGTAAAGAACACATACCAGAAGCTGCTAGAGGAAGGAATTGAACAATACAGAAGAGAAAATCCTGATGAAAAAGTAACAACCAAATGGCAATGCATAAAGAAAAGCATACAAAAAGCCTGCGACACCTTACCCAAAAGAGAAAAGAACAAAAAACAAAAATGGATAACTAACACCATCTTAGAAAAAATGGAAGAAGGGAGACAAGCGAAGAACACTGCCCAATACAATAAAATAGATAATGAGATACGCAAAATGTGCAAAAAGGCAAAAGAAGACTGGTTCAGCCAAAAATGTAGAGAAATAGAAACTATGGAAAGCAAACAAGACCTAAGAGGAATGCACACAGAAATAAAGAGAATGACTAATAAAAATAAAACAGCCACAGAAGGTGGATGCATTGCAGACAAAAAAGGAAAAATGCTAATAGACAATAAGGATATCATAGATAGATGGCAGGAATATATAACAGAACTATTTCATGATCAAAGGGACAAGAAACCAGTTATAAAATGTACATCAGGCTATAAAATCTTAAAATCTGAGGTGGAAAAAGCTATAAAAACAATGAAAAGGGGAAAAGCAGCAGGACCTGAAAGCATACAGATAGAGATGATACAGGCACTTGAAGATTTTGGCATTGAAGTGATTACAGACATATGCAACGACATATACCACACAGGATACATACCAAATGAACTAAAAACATCAACTTTCATTGCATTGCCTAAAAAGAATGGTGCAGTTGAATGCAGTGACTTTAGAACAATAAGCCTAATGAGCCATGTTACAAAAATCTTGCTAAAAGTTATACAAGGAAGGATTCAGAGTAAAATCAATACTGAATTAGATGAGCAGCAATTTGGATTTAGGAAAAATAGCGGGACAAAAGAAGCCATATTCTGCATGAGAACATTAATCGAAAAATACACAGAAGTAAACAAACCAATATATGCCTGCTTCATAGACTACACCAAAGCTTTTGATAGAGTACACCACAAACAACTTATAGAATGCCTAAAAGAGATACATCTAGATGACATGGATATACGACTAATATGCAATCTATACTGGGAGCAAACAGCAATAATAAAATATAACAAAGAGTTCTCTACACCCATTGATATAAAAAGAGGAGTAAGACAAGGATGCATCCTATCACCAAGCTTGTTCAATCTATACACTGAACAAATCTTTAAAAACATCATAGAGATGCCAGGCCTACAAATTAATGGAAAGATAATCAATAACCTAAGATATGCTGACGATACTGTACTACTAGCAGAAAATCCTAAAGACCTACAACAATTACTTAATGAAATAAACACGACAAGCAAAAAATATGGACTAGATATGAATATCAAAAAGACTAAAACTATGATCATAAACAAAGAAAATACTCAAAACCCACAAGTGGATATCAAAATTGAAGGAATAGACCTTGAGACAGTTCAGAACTATAACTACCTTGGACATACTATAACCAGTGATGGAAAATGTACAACTGAAATAAACAAAAGAATAGGAATGGCAAAAAGTAATTTTAATGTCATGAAGGACATACTAACATCAAAACAAATAACACCAGAGCTAAAACTAAGAATAGCAAAATGTTACATCTTCTCAATATTCCTATATGGTGCTGAAACATGGACATTAGATAAGAAAACAGAACAGAGAATTGAAGCCTTTGAAATGTGGATATATAGAAGAATAGGTAGAATTGGATGGAAGGAAAAGAAAACAAATGACAAAGTCTTAAAACAACTAAAAATGAAAAGAGAACTTCTGAACACAATTAGAACAAGACAAATGCGATTCTTAGGCCATGTTAAAAGACACAACAGCCTACTGAAAGTGATCCTGGAGGGGAAAATACAAGGTAAAAGAGGCAGAGGCAGACCAAGATTAACATGGACGAATAACATCAAAAGATGGACAAACCAACTGATGACAACCTGCACCATCAAAGCAAGAGATAGAGCAAAATGGCGCTCCATGGTAGCCAACCTTCATTGCGGGGACGGCACTCAATGATGAATGTCAATGATAAGGTAAGGTTAGTAATAAAAGATAAAAAGTTCAAAGGACAACATGTCCTTATAAACCTCTCTGGATTCTCACACAATAGCATCTCTGCTGTGAACATCTACTTTCACAATTAACTAACTATTATCCTTATTAATTTACTTTATATTCACAACACAATCCATTGTGACCTATATCTAATAGGTAGGAATCTTAGTTTGTTGAATTAACCAACATTCTATTCTAGGTCAATACTCAATCTATCTAGATCTTGTCTTTTCTTCAAACTGTCCAAATTCTTGGAACATCTCTCCTCATCTGCTGTCAGAGCTAAAACTCAACTAAAATACCAACACCCTTGTCTTGTTTATATTCCTTGTCCCATGAATCATTCTGGTTATCCTATAACCTGTGCTGCTCATGTAATCCCTGTCATCTTGAACTATGTGTCTTACACTGTGAACTAGAATCCCCGCCTTTATTTTTTTATAACTAATCTCTGATTGTTTCCCCTTTTGTTTTGTTATTTAACCTGATCTGTGGCAGACATTCAAATATGAATGGAGGTTTTTTTTCTTGTTTAGATGATCAACCAACAGAAGAAGTTTGGTGGTGGTGGTGGTGGGTATGACAGATCCCAAATTGTGGGTGCATGTTATGGAGCTGGCAAGAAGTCACTGGGAACAAGGTGAGATTTGAGCTTGATGTTGAATCAGTGTATAAACAAAGTCAAACCCTTGTTAAGTATAAAGTAAAAGTAAAGTACCCCCGTCACGCCAAGTGGCGTATAGGGAATATGGTGTTAGTGACCATAAATTTTACAAACCTTCAGCATATGATTTTTGGGGTAATGTGGTCGGTATTACACCCGTGCTGCTTTACTTTCCCAGAAAAAAATCCGGTACCCATTAAAGGCTGGGTGAACCCGGAAGCTGTCGGTTGGGATCGAACCCTACCTCTTGTCCTTTGCAGTCCAGTTCACTAACCACTGAGCTATTGCAGCTCCCCTTGTTAAGTATAACCAGTCTTATTACATTCAGTATAATCCCTCATACTTTTCTCTCCCCCCCCAAATGTGATGGTTCCAGTAGCTGACTGGTTATGTGAAACTAACATGTCATGAACCACTAACTAGATAAAGGGACTAAAAGCTGTTATATCATTTCTGAGGTAGCTTTCCTAATCACCATTGTAATGTTGAATGTCTGTTTGAAGCAAGGCACCTGACAGCAACAGAGCTGGAAGCACATCATCGACTCATAGGTGAATAGGTGATGGCTTGCATCAGGATCCATCCAAACCCTACACCACCTCTTCATGGTGCCTGTAAAAACAGACTAATATCCAGTCTAATCTGGCCAGGCAAATAGGGATTGAATAGGGAAGGCAACCTGGAACTCAAAAATGCAGTGCTGAAGTCAGATGTGATGGGCTGAAAGGCACAAATAAAACATAACACAACATACCCACTTAGAATCCGTTCAAGGATGGATGATGAAGAGGACTATTAATTCATTAGTTGTCATCAGGTCAATGGGACAACAGACAAGAAAATCACTGGAGTCTGCAGAATTGTGGTTTTACAGAAGAATGTTGAAAATACTATGAACAGCTAAGAAGAGTAATGAAAACATTTTGAAAGAGGCCGAAGAAAAATGAGAGCTAATTTTCAATATTACTATTAAACAATCATCATTTTTTGGCCATGCAGTGAGAAGGGAACAGCTGGAATATATTGTGACAACTGGGAAAAATGAGGGATAAAGAGATAGATGGAACCTAAAAGAAAAGATACCAGACAGATTAAGTTAATGGTTTGGCAGAAGGTCAACAACAGAAATGATCGAGAGTTGTGGAGAGACATAATCAACTATGCCAGCAGGTATGATACTTGATGATGATAATTACACAGGTGAACATCAGAAAGAAAACACTTTTGTTTCATGTTTTGAAAAGCATAAAGGAAGAGACTACCAGTGAAGGAGATAGCATCTGTGAAGCTTAAAACAACCATCAGACTAATGTGATTCCAATTACCCTGTCACATATGAGCCATGGCAGCAATCATAGAAACCAAAGAACATGGATACTTAATGTCTCCTTTTTTTCCCCACTCCTTATGCCTTGAGTTGCTGCAGAGAGGAAGTATTCACAGCTTGAGTTTTGTTGTATTGAATTTGAATGACTCTGGATCCATCTTTTTCCTGGGTCTTCCAAGCACTTTTGGAGTCTGATGATTTATTTTGTCTGCTTGTGTTGCAGGTTGGCTGGGTATCATTCTAGTCAGATGTGAAAACCAATGTATTCTTTGATGTTTTATATTATAATTTTCTGATATTCTCTTGATTCTCTCAGAGGTTTTTTCTGGTTGTGTAAATAGCAGAGACCAACATCACAGGACAGAAAGTGAATTTCTGTTGAGTGCTTCAACTCAGTCAAAATTGTTAGTGCCACCATCTGTACCAAAAAGCTTTGACAATACATAAATAATTTCTATGTTAAATATACATTATTAGACAAATAATAATGTACTGTAGTTGAGTACAGTAGTACCATTTCTCATTATGTAAAAGCTTCCAGCTATTTTGTATAAAAAGTGTTTATTATTGATACTGCTAAAACTTCTTTGAAAGAAAAATGTATTTTGTGTTAAATATATTTTTATAGGAGAGGTCCTGCTAGCAAATTTGTACCACCAGTTTTAAACAAGGACACAGATGAGTATGTTTTTTTTAAAATTTTTTACAATTTTATCTTCACTCCCTACTTTTTGAAGATTTCTGTGAAATTTAAATGAGAACTGTAAATATTAAAGTGTTTTATTTTTATTTGTCAGTTTGAAAGATCTGCTGATCTAAACATCTGCAGTTTGGTTGCACTGATAAATATGTGGCTATCAGAGCATCATTGCAATGGCACAATGATGAAAGAGTCAACCATTTGACTGCCAGTGGTCACATGACATCACTAGTGAGACATATTGCTCAGAAGTTCTAGAAATAGAGTCAAGCAGATGTCACAAAAAGTGACTTTTTGAAAGAAGGAAGCAGAAAGTAGAGAAAGGGTGAAAGTCCATGGTTATGATAGAAAGGAATGGAAGGAATTGATCCCTCTAGGGTTGAGAGAGCCAAACCAGGTTATGAGACAGTTGTCAGTTGGATATGGTCGTCTGAGAGGCAAGTGATGATACCACTTTGTGGTTGTTGTGAGGACCATTATGATCAAGAGAGTGGAATTGGGTAGCGACTGAAGTACCCGCCTCACATGAGACGTTGTAGAGATGTTTACAGAACCACCCTGTCATCTACTGGTCTCACTATTGTATTTGTTATGTTAGCTTGTAAAGATAATGACAGTATGAGGTGCTGGAACCTTACGTAGCTATATGACTATTGGCATGATGATGAGCATGATAAAGAAAAGTGGAGGCGGGCTCTGTACGCATGCAATGGGTAGAGTCGTTGCAGAAATCCAAAATACGTAAGGTCACCTTTGTCTATGTCCCTGGACATGCGAGAGTGCGGGGAAATGAAAGAGCGGACAGGTTGACTAGCTACGCTGTCGTTGAGGACGGGCAACCAATGAATCTGGCGGACATCATCAATGTCCTCCGAGATGTGGGAAGAGCACATGACTTCGACAAACACAGATCCACATCACTTCTTCGGATGATAGAAATGGGAGTTAAGATGGGCACAGCCAGAAATGAGAAACTTAGTGGCCGTGTAAGAAGACTTATCAACCAACATAGAACTGGAGTCGTCAATCGCTGGACACAGGGAATTGCTGAGGAGGGGATCTGAGCACCTATGGACATGTTCGGAGTGCAATGATGATGACCCGCAAATAACTCAATGACTATTGGCAGTCCATTTCCACCCAATATACAGCAATCTTGTATAGATAGACTGTAATATGTTCAGAAAATCTATGTAAATTGAAGTCGCAGTATATGTTAATCCTGTTTTGTCTTGTGTTCTTGTCTACTGATGAAGATCTTGTAGCTGAAACGTTCATTTATTTTGTTTTGTATCAGTTTTATGAAGCTGCAATATACAATTTTATGTGTTTTTCCCTCTCATCCTCCAGCTTTACAGCAGCCTAGCTTGATTATATATTTTTATATACTCACACCTGTTTTCATCAATTCTGGGTGCTTTCAATCTCAGTATGAGAGATGATGCCTGCTTATTTTTTCTCTCTTGTCAGTGTTCTCCTCAGTGTAACTCAAAGTTTACTTCTTTGGACAAAAATCATGTAAATGTTAAAAAGAAAAAAAACTGCTTGACAACATTGGACATACTGGGCTCAAAGATGCACATAATACAATCCTACTGTAAACTACAGCACAACATTCAAAATGTCTTGTGGATAAAGAAAAAATGCTCAAATGTAAAACTGAACAATTTATTTGTTCTCCATTCAACAAGTGGTAATTTGTTGCAGCCAATCTTTGTTTAATGTTTGTACTAAAAGTCATGCTGTCAGTTATTAACAGTTTTATTAATTGTTTGGTATTAAAACTGTTTGATTTTCTGTCATGTTGAATATAAAAGTGAGAATACAGGGCAATGTAGAGTAAACCCAAGGCAGAGACAAGATGATACTTCCATGGATGAGCCCATTGATCCCAGATTGAAAGGTATTGAGCCAAAGATGATTGAACTTATCAACAATGAGGTGAGATATTGATCACATTCTTCACCTCCTCCTGCACTCTATGTCATAGCCCTTGCTTTGGGTGTCAGGGATTTATAAAATTCTAGTTAATACTCTACTGGCAGTATAGCCATTGTTATTTTATGATGTGTAGAGCTAGTGCACTGATCCTAACATCTGCATTTGACTATGAGGCAATAACTGCTTTCTGCTGATGCAGAGTCCGATGTTTTAACCTTTGCTCTCAAGCATCTCATTACGCATATTGTAATGCTCTTCTCTAGTGCCTTTGTTTGAACCATGCTTTAAAAGGTTGATCTATTTTATCTATTGATAAAATACTTATTCTGTCTTCTTCTGACTCTTATTCATTTTATAAAAGACCAACCATCAAGAAATACTTAATTAGTAGAAAAGCAGAAATAGACTCAGAAAGATAAAAAATTCTTAAATGGTATTGTTATTAATCTCAGTACAATTGGGGATTGGATAAAATCATGCCTGAAGAAAGACAACTCATAGTAAAGTCTGACATAGCTCCACATCTAGAGGAAAGATTTACTTAATATACTCATGTGCAAGGGATATTGCCTGAGTTCAAGACAGCTTCAAGAAGCACAGGGGAAGTCTTGTGAACCAACATAATTTTATTTTGCAGATGTACCTCGCTGCGGGATTTGCTGAGGAGGAGATCTGAGCACTTATGGACAGTTGTTCTATGTGTGATGAAGATAATCCGACGACTTATGTGTAAACTACGTCTCTGCATAGTAAATACTTATTTTTTTAAACAGCCACTTGAACATAATTTGTGAACTTATAGCTGGTGATTTCAAAGAGAATGTAGCTAGTAAAGATCATCTTATTTTATTTAGACCCATATGATATGTTCAGTAATTGTTTTGGTAATTTTAGTATATATCATCATCATGTGTTTGCTTGAAGGTTTATATATTCTTACTTTTCAGATAATGGACCATGGAACACCAGTCTTGTGGTCTGATATTGCAGGTTTAGAGTTTGCCAAGAAGACAATCAAAGAGATTGTTGTGTGGCCAATGCTTAGACCGTAAGTTGCTATTTGTGATATTTTGACGTAAACATTTTATAACAAACAGATTTCTTATTTCATTGACCATCATCCATAGTTCAAAACTCAAGAATGCAACAGAAACAATAAATTATGTAGGGCCTCAGTTACATCAAAAGTACAGGAAGACTAATTAAGATACAGACTTGCAAGAAAATATATGAAATAATCATTAAGATAAAAAAATTCATGAAGAGCAGCAAACAATTCTATTCACCTCTTGTGGTAATCTTTGTATTTATATTTGGTATAGTGTAACTGATGAAAGCTTTTGCCAAACTATCGTAGTTTGTCTAGTCTCTCTACTGGTGTATCTGTTTAATGCCATTTGATGTTTATTTTACAAATTCTATGCACGACATACCTCAAGGTACATTTTCTAAAGAATAAAAGGCATGAAAGTAAAGTAGAATCGTTTCAGTTTCACTATAATTATTTTTGCAGTTAACATAGAAACTGAACACAACTATTCATTGCAGACTAAAGGGAATCTAGATGGAAAGTGTATTTCCACAAACTCATCAACCTAACCTAGTGCTCAGGGTGTCTTCAAACACTCAAATATTTGAGAAGTGACAATATTCACTCTATACATTAGAGTGGTGTGAGCCAGCTCTCATGGCCTCAGCCATAACCAATTAGATCTGACACCAAGCAACATTATAACTCAATAGATGTTCTACTATAAAATGAGTTTTATGCATGAAAGCATTACCTGTAAAGTACTTGTACAAATGTAAGGGAGCCGCGATAGCTCAGTGGTTAGTGAACTTGACTACAAAGGGCAAGAGGTAGGGTTCGATCCCAACCGACGGCTTTCCGGGTTCACCCAGCCTTTAATGGGTACCTGATTTTTTTCAGGGAAAGTGAAGCGGCACGGGCATAATACCGACCACATTACTCCAAAAATCATGTGCCAAAGGTCTGTAAAATATATGGTCACTAACACCATATTCCATATATGCCACTTGGCGTGACGGGGTACTTTACTTTTTTTTTACTTGTACAAATGTGCTCAATTGTACTCCTCTGACATGTCTCAACTACTGAGTGGTACAGAAGCCTGTGTACCCATATCCCCAAAAGCTGTGGTAATGGTAGCAATGCTACCAAGTGATCAGCCAAGCTGGACATCTCAAAATGCAGGGACCACCTATTTCACCTTTTCATGGTGTCTCTAGTAACAGACTAATCAGTTGAGCCTGGTCAAGTGAGTAGTGACTGAAGAGGAAAGCCAGCCCGGCACTAAAAAATACTGTGCTGAAGTCTCTTGTCTTGGGCCGAAAGGCACAAAATAATACACTTACACCCACTTAACGTTCTTTTAAGGACGTATGATGAAAGAGGATTATCCATTCCTTTAGTAGTCATCAGGTGAATATCAGAAAAAAAGAACATTATTGGATTTGTAGAAAGCAGCCCTCATAGGCCACATGCATGAGTGGAATAACAAGCAAAGCAGTAGAGTTCTGTAGTGATACAGGGATGAAATGAGTGCACGGAATGAGATAATTCATGGAATAAAAAAGTCATAATAGTGCTAACTTGGAAAAAGAGTGCAGAACATTCGTGGGATTATCACTACAAAGATGAGTACAAAAATGTTTGTGTATAGAACTATACTAGTTATAGTCTTCTTTGTGTACTTATTATGCATGATTCAGTTTGAATTTACCAGAGAAAATAGCTGTACAGATGCTCTATGCAACAAAAATAGGATAAATGATACATCTAATGAATATGGAAGATAACTCAACATGAAGATGAAGAAGAGTGTTCTGTCATGCCACATGTCGTGTAGGAAATATGACAAACATACATATGATATCTTTTCTGTTATGCCACATGTCATGTAGGAAATATGACAAACATACATATGATATCTCTTTACTAAATCTTGTTGATGATCTTTTTTCTGACAGAGACATCTTTACAGGTTTACGAGGTCCACCAAAGGGGTTGTTGTTGTTTGGACCTCCTGGTACAGGAAAAACTCTGATAGGCAAGTATCATCATTCCACACATGGAGTCAGCACACTCCACACATGGGGTTGACACTCCATACATGGGGTGGACACATCCCACATGAGGTTGAGACATTTCACACATATAGTTGGCAAATTCTACACATAGGGTCGGCACATTCCACCAAATTAAAATAAAACCAAACAAAGAATTCCCACCATCTAAGGCAGGATTTGAACTCTGAACCATCTTATCCTAAAGCCAACAACTTACTTCTAGACCACCTAATTCCCCTGAATGTTATCAATATCTATAGAATGTTGGACAATAATTGTTGGTGAATAAGGAAAATTATCTCTCATTTAATTATCCTGTTACATTCAGTACGATTGTATAGGGGAAATGCAGGGCTGTTAGAGTGTTATTATTTGAAATGTTTTGAAAAAACTTGTATTACCTGCATATTTTTGTGTGTGTGTATATCTGTTGAAACTTTGAGAACAAATTATTCAATAACATGGAATTCAAGCTGCTTGACAGCACATGAATGGAAAGCAGTTAGTCTGATCTCAGGATCAGTGTTTAAGATCTGATCAAGCCACTACTCCACTTCCCACAAGGAGCCCTGGAAATAAACTAGTTCAGCCAAGTGAGTTGAGATCGATCAAGGAAGACAACTTATCTGCCTGTCTAATCTAATCTAATTATTTATTATCCTTTTGAGCCGAAGATGGCACAAAGGGCAGAAGTCTTAAACTCTTCATGTCCGATGATCTTTGCTATAAAGTTTCAGACTTCCAGTCAGAGTACCTGCGTTGTATCTTGCCAAACCATCGCTGGACAAGCCTCTCAACCTCGGCAGGGAAACTGATGCCTGATGTATTGCTTCTTGCCTCAGTGTTAGTTTTCTTTTTTTATTAGCATCATTATTTTTATTTTCTTAAATTTGTTGAGATGGAGTTAGAGATATTGATGGATCTGTTTTTTTAAAAAAGAGTGGTAATATACCTTTCCTGTCTCTCATCTTTCAGGTAAATGTATTGCAAGTCAGTCAAAGTCAACATTCTTCTGTATATCGGCTTCAAGTCTGACTTCAAAATGGGTTTGTTCTGATAACATTTATTTAATGTCTTTATTATAGCTTTAACTCCTAACATCAGTGGGAACACTGTCATGGTTACTTACTTACTTACATTTTGCCAAGCGAATGCTGACATGGTTACTTTTATTTTGTTTCACTAAAGCAAATACTACACATTTTAAGCTACCACATCTGCAAGGGATATAACTCTAATAGAATTTCCTGTCTTTAGACGTGATTTGGTTGATCAACGTGGGTTTAATTTGTTCACAAAATCGTTGAAATTTGTGTTGTTTTCTAAAGTCTTCAATCGGCTGATTCGTGTTTATATAAGTGAAAAATGGCTAGCAGCAGTGAATTATCTATCACTCCTAAATGTGAATTATTATTAATAGCAGAAAAAGCTATGAATTATGTTCTCAGAACTTTAAATGTAATAGTGATCTTAGTGACTTAGTTTTAGTTGCACTGTTGGATTAAAATGGACCCCCACTTTGGGTTGGTGAGTACCATTTTTTTTATATACATTTTTTTTTTTTACACAAAAACTTTTATTCTTAATTGCTTAAATTTGTATCCTTCAATTTTTTTTCAAAATATTGTTTCCTATTATGAATCTGTGTCCTTTTCTCTTCAACTTGATGCCTAATATATAAATGTCTATGACTTGTTATAGTGAAAATATGAAAGATTTAGTGAAATATTTCCAACTTTGTTGGAACAAAATAGTGGCTAGTTAGTAGAACTGATCTCATGGCACTCTGTGCAGCCATATAGGCATTCCTCCCTTATAGTAGAGTAGATGGTGAAGATTTGCACTTCTTTTCTTGCTTGTTGTATTGATGACCTATACTAGATCCATCATCATGCACAGCTTTAATCATAATACTTTCATACCCAATAGTTGTTGATTTGTCAGTATTCAAAATGAATAAAATTAATATACCTCAGTCAGTAATTACAATTTTTAAAAAATGATGTATCTCAGTCAGTATTTACAATTAATAAAAATAATTTATCTCAGTCAGTATTTACAATGAACAAAAATGATGTATCTCAGTCAGTTATTACAATGAATAAAAATGATGTATCTCAAGGCTTGATGTTAAACCCAGGTTGGGGAAGGAGAGAAGATGGTGCGAGCTCTGTTTGCTGTGGCTCGCTGCAGCCAGCCAGCTGTTGTCTTCATTGATGAGATTGACTCCCTGCTATCTCAGAGAACAGATGCAGAGCATGAGTCATCTAGGAGAATAAAAACAGAGTTTCTAGTTCAGCTGGTAAGTGTGGTCAAAGTTTGGCAGTTTAGTGAAGACATTGCTTTATTTTAGGTAAAATAAGTCATTTACGTTGAGTGAAAATGATGTGCCAGTCAGCTTGATTCTCTAATATATGTAGACAATGTCTTGTTTTAATTGGCTAATTTACAGTGGGGGAGGTTAAGACATAAAAATGCAACATAATGTACAGTAGTATAACTAGCTAATATATTGTTAAAATTAATTAATGTACTATAGCTTGATTTAAATCACTGGAGTCTGTAGAAATGTGGTTTTACAGAAGAATGTTGAGAATACCATGGACAGCTAAGAAGAGTAATGAAAATGTTCTGAAAGAGGCCAAAGCAAAAAGAGAGCTAATTTCCAATATTAGGAAGAAACAATCATTTTTTGGCCATGTAATGAGAAGGGAGCAGCTGGAATATATTGTGACAAGTGGGAAAATTGAGGGACGAAGAGATAGAGGGAAACAAAGAGAAAAGATACCATACAGCTTAAGAGAATGGCTTGTCAGAAGGTCAACAACAGAAATGATAAATAACTGTTGAGATCCAAAGTTGTGAAGAGATATGATCACCTACACCAGCAGGCCTTGATATTGATGATGATGATAGCTTGGTTAGCTAATGTACTGTCATATCTAATATAATGGTTGTAAAGGCTCAGAAGACTGCATATTGTTAAAAAGCTTAGAAGTTTAAACTTAATACATATCATCACTAACAAGGCCAAGTTAAAGATATACATTTCTCATTGTCATTATTATCAACTTTGTAAAGGATGGAGCAGCAACAAATTCAGACGATCGAATACTGGTAATTGGAGCGACAAATAGACCACATGAAATTGATGAGGCAGCAAGAAGAAGATTTGTCAAGCGTCTGCTCATCCCTCTACCTGATGCAGTAGCCAGACATCAAATTATCTCAAATCTCATGTCCCATCAAAATGCCAACCTCACAGAGAAAGATGTTCAGGCTGTTTGTGATAAAACAAATGGTAAGTCCTGAGGCAGTGCCTGTGTTGTTGTGTATACCACTAGTAATCTCAAAACAAGCTCAAGTTCTTCAAAATAATGGCCAGTAAAGAGAATTTTCACCACATTATTGATGTATAGGAAGACAACATTAAAATATTGTTCAGCAGTTTTTCTATTCCAATTTTATTGCTTGGATTTCTGCATCGCAATTGTGGCAGTATTTCCCTGTTTCTATTCTATTCTTATCCCTAGTGTTATTAGGGTATTCTGTGTGTGTGTGCTCCATTCTTTACTGCATTCTGTGCTGATCCATCTGTGTATACACAAAATCATAGTTCTTGTGGGTATTCTTCATCCAAGAAACTGAGAGTGATATTTTTACGCTGTATATTATTCTGTTCCTCCCTGACAAGTATTCCATTCACCTCTGTTTTTGTATCACTAGAATTACCACAAGAATGAAAACTACTACCAGCTCAACAGAAAAAGAACAAGTATCAATTTTTTGGCTCCAAACAAGCCACAGCGGTTTGAAATACTATCTTTACAACACCATAAAGGATAGAAACCACTGATGAATGTGACTGTGGCACCGGCAAAAATAACTGCTGAATATCTGCTACAATCATGCCCAACATATGATGAACAGAGAAGGTTCTCTTCGCCATCACCAGTAGCGTATCTGGACAAGTTGGCTGGAGAAGTCACCAACCTTGAGCGGATAAACACTTTCGATGAACTTATTAATATTGATCTGTAGAGGTGTACGCAAAAGAAGAAGACTGGTGTATAGAAAATATGGTGACACTGTCATTATTGTTTCACATATATCAGCACTATGACAGGCTGTCAAAAATTTTTCCTGGAGTAAATCTCTTGCTCTTTTCTCAAAGGCTGGATAAAGCCTTACCCATATTGATCAGAAAAAATACTTGCGGCAGCTGGTGGTCAAACTTTAACCACCCTTGTTAGCAGACACATGCACTAACACTTCACCACTTTAGTTTCTCCATTGGAATGTAGATGCTTAGATCTATTTATAAAGATAACAATAAGATAAAATTGATTAAGTATACAGAAGACTGTGGTGCTTCAACAAGGTGTAGCCAGTCCTGCAGCCATATCATTAAATAAGACACCCCTTGAATTTGTAAGAAAGTTTCACCTATCTCGGTTCTGTGGTCACAACCACAGTCCCCCATGAAGAAGAAATAAATTTCCGAATCAGAAAGGCAGCTTCCACATTTGGTAAACTTAAAGATAGAGCATGGTCCAACACCGGCATTTGATAGCTTAGACAGAGGAATGCTTTGGAAGTTGCTGAGTCATTACGGAATCCTCATAAAGTTTATTAAACTGATAAGAACAATGTATGAAGGAATTAAATGTAGTGTTGTGCATGAAGGACAGCTTACAGAAGCATTTGAAATAAAAACAGGAGTAGGGCAGGGATGCCTTCTATCTCCATTTCTCTTTCTACTGGCCATAGATTGGATTAAGAAAATAACTCAGAGCAACAGAAATGGAATCCAGTGGTCACTAACCAAGCAGCTTATGATTTAGACTTTGCTGATGACATAGCCCTCCTACCACACAGCCATCAACAAATACAAGATAAAATTAGCATACTTTTGATGAGAGATCACAACAGCTTGGACTGAAAATAAATAGAGATAAAACCAAAATTATGAGAATTAATGCAGTTGGCAATAACCAAATAACAATAGGAGAAATACCTCTACTAGACGTACAATCTTACATATATCTGGGCAGTAATATATAGACAAAGAGAGAGGAACAGAAAACGATACCCTAATAAGGATATCAAAAGCAAGAAGAGCATTCGTTGCACTGGAAAACATGGAAATGCAAAGAAATTAGGTTAAATACAAAGATACAAATTTTCAAATCCAATGTTAAGTCAGTCCTATTATATGGCTGTGAAACATGGAGAACAACAAAAATGGCAATCATGAAGATACAAACCTTCATTAATGGATGCCTGCGCAGAATAAAAGGATGGAAATGGCAGGACAAAATCACTAACATAGAATTATGGAAAAGTACCAGTCAAATACCAGTGGATAAAGAGATACAGCGAAGACGATTGCGCTGGATAGGGCACACACTGCGGAAGCCAACTGAGAGTATTACACAACAGGCCCTTTTTTGGAACCTCCTAGGAAAAAGACAAAGAGGAAGACCAAGATATTCTTAGAGAAGAGAGATGAAAGCAGAGATGAAGATGATGGGGAAGACATCGAATGATCTTAAAAGAATGGCAAGAAACAGAACGGCTTGGAAAGTGTTTGTTGAAGACCTATGCTCCACAGGGAGCTGAAAAGGTAGAAGAAGAAGAAGATGATGGGCCAACAGCAAATTAACACTCAGGACTAAGATTCTAATTTACCAAAGTTGTGTGCTTAGTACACTTCTATACGGAACTTGGACTACCTATGCAGGGTAGGAGAAAAGGTTAAACAGTTTTCATGTGCATTGCCTTCGAAAGATTATGAACATCAAATGGCAGGACAAAGTAACTAACTCTGGTGTCTTACAATGACCCAAACTCTCATCCATCATAGCAACACTTGGGAGATGTAGACTCAGGTGGCTGGGTCATGTAAGAAGAATGGCAAACTTTCGTATTCCCAGGCAAATATTGTATGGTGAGTTTGGGAATGGATGGAGACTGGAGGGCAGACCAGTGTTGATATGTGAGGATGTTTGCAGTGCTTCCTTGAGGGAGTTCTCTGTCACTGGGAGAATGTGACTGCGGACCGTGGTGCATGCAGAGCAGGGATGGAGAATGGCACAGCAACTTTCTATACCAAATATCATATATATATATATATATATATATATGTTATCAAATTCGGAAGACACAGGAGATAAGAGATGAGGCCAGGCATCACAAATGCATCTTGTTCGTTCTGTGGATGCATCTGTCTGTCCAATATTGGCAAATTCAGCCACAAGAGAAGCTGTTTAGTAAGGCAGCATCCAGCTTAGGACATTAATGTTTTTAACAAACTACTGACTTATCATGATTGCTTGCTACCAGCCATCTGTCAAGACTCCAAAGGCCATATTTAAAAAAACTGGTGCTAAAAAAAAAAACAACAGCAACAAAACTAGATTTTTAAATGAGCACTTGGGTACTCACATAAAGCATGCATACTTTGCACACATTTGATTTGAAACAGTCTTATAAAAAGAAAAGGAAGCAAAGTTGTGAAAGATAATCCTTTAAAATGTTTGAACACCACACATGAGACTATTAGTCTCAGCTTTAGGAAGTGAAATGAATTCAACCTTTTTCTATTTCTTCTTCTTTCCGTCCTCATCTGCCTTTCAGCATCGATTTCTATTTATCCTACTTTTCCTCTGAAGGTTTGAGGCTCAAATGTTGAGGCAAAAAATGAAAAATGGTTCTGGCTTAAAAGCTTACTTTTCCTCTGAAGGTTTGAGGCTCAAATGTTGAGGCAAAAAATGCTTCTGGCTTAAAAACTTACTTTTCCTCTGAATGTTTGAGGCTCAAATGTTGAGGCAAAAAATGAAAAATGCTTCTGGCTTAAAAGAATCTCAGGGTCCACCCCTGCCTCATTAAATGGGTACCAGATATATAGCGGGAGTGAGAAGGGGAAATGGCCACCCACCTCATGAAGCTTAGTACAGTGGAGTCACTAAGATTTCATTGTCCAATGGCAGTTATTATAGGACTATCTTTACCTTTTACTTACTTTTCCTAATTCTGCAGGTTCAAGTCAGGCAGCTACTAACATCATAATTATAAAAGTGTGTCTAATTCCAAATCTTGCATTAATTATTTGAATAGCCAGTGCACTGCTGTGGCTACTTTCAGACTCAAAATGATATAATTACAAAGAAAACCAGTAATAATATTGTCATAAATTGATACACAAAGATGTAACTGAAAAATGTATAAAGTTGAAGGTGACTTAGTTGCATTCTGCAGTGTTAAAATGCTCAATTTATTCTTCCTTTGTCATCTCCTGTCAGTTATGTTCATTTCTGTTACTGTTTCTTTAAACATAATATGACTGAAAGAAGGACTGTTTCTTTTCATTGTATGATAATCTCTTCTCTTAGCACATCTTCATTGGTCTTATAGCAGCTCTTGAGTCGAATGAAGAATTTTTCAGATTTTGTCCAAAAAGCTATTTGGAACAGTCAGTAAATGTGATAATTATTGAAATGGGACAATTTACAGAGCTCTGAGCAGGAGACAGTCACTGAAGGTCGTGCATTTTCTGAAATTGTTACCACTCATTCATCTATAGGAAGGCAAGTCATGTGGCAGCGTCAGAGGTGAAAGCTGCCAGTGACGCATAGCTGATGGATCAGTCAGCCAGAACCATCCCGAGTCTACTCCTACTCCACTCTTTTGCAGTGCCTCTAGTAACAGACTACCAGTCTAGCCTGGCCAAGCAAGTAGGGATTGAAATGGAAAGGCAACCTAGTACTCAAAAGAAGCCACACTGAAGTCTGATGTGCTATGCCAAGGGACGCAGATAAACCTTTTAATGAGAAATGATGAAGAGGACTATCCATTTCTTTAGTAGTTATCAGGTGAATGCCAGAAGGAAAGAAAGAAAGCCTCATCTGTAGAATCATTGTTCTATCAGTCATGATCCTCCAAGTGAAGCAGAAAACCCAGACTCATGACATCTTATTATAAAAGTGTGTCTAGTGGGGAGGGGATAAGCATCTATATGTATGGCTACAGTAAAGCAAAGTGAGAAATAAAGGGGAGCATTTACATAGAGCAAATGGTTCAGTTACAGCTGTTTGTCTGGCTTGAGTTTATAGTGATCTAGAAACACTATGGCGGATGATGCCTTACGTGAAACAGCAGATCTAATATATGACAAGCCTTTTATACATTTGGAAACTGTGAACCATTGTGTTAATAATATAGATGACAAGTAATGGGACATTAACTTATCACACCTAGAAATTCCACATCAGAAAAGCACATAGTACCATCTTCATATGCCATACCGGTTGGCGTAGGCGATTGTGTCCTTCCACAATTTTCTATCCATAGTACTACGTATCACTTCTCTTGTTGACTATTTTCCATGTCATGACACCAACCTATCCTGTATCTTCTCTGTTTGTCCTCCACGATCTCTTTTTCACTGTATTTTGTTAGTTGTAACCAAGTATTCAAGTGTTCCTCTTCTCATGATGTGCCCAAAAGTTGATTGCTTCTTTCTGATGTTTCTTAGGAGCTCTCTTTCTGTGTTGACCTCTTTAAGAATTTTCCCATTGGTCTTTTTGGCTGTCCAGGGAACTTGTCAAAATTCTTCTGAGAAATCCCATCTCTGTGGCCTCTAATCGTCTTTTCATTTGTTTGTCTACTGTCCATGATTCACTTCTGTAGGTCTGAATTGGCTCTATATAGCACTGATGAACTCTCTTTCTCCCTTTTCTTCACATAGACTTGTTGCACAAAATGGTTTTTATTTTTTTAAATGCTATTTTGGCCTGAGCTATTCTACTTTTCATTCTGTGGTGCATCTTCCATCTAATGTTATTAATGTGCCCAAGTATTTGACACTCTGCACTTGTTTCAGATTTGTATCATTCCCAAAATATACCAGCCAAACAAATATTTGAAGCACTAGACCTGAAATATGGCAAGCCTTTTATCCTTAATTTGGGAACCATGATCCATTATGTCAGTAATACAGAAGTCAGAGTGGGAAATGAAGTAATCACATCTAAACAAATTCTATATCAGAAAAGCACCAAGCATCAATCCCCATATACCTTTACCAGCCAAACAAAAATGTAAAACTTGTTACCGAATTCTGTAGAGTTTAGAGTAAGTTCCCTTTATTTGATAGGAAATTCCAGAACCATTGTCTCAGATATGTGTATATAAAAAAACTTGTGTTGCCTGACATTAGAGGACACGTGGATGTAACAGACATGTTTCAGTGCTTGACAGACAGTACACAGAATTTAACCTCATAGCCCTCGGAGGATGAGTTGACAAACAAACACAGCTATGTGAATCTTAAAATTGACTCAAAACAATTTTTTCATCACTGATTAATAAATATATAAATAAAAAGATATATGGTGTCTGCCCATCTTGACATTGCAGGTTATTCAGGTGCAGATATGACAAGTGTTTGTAGAGAGGCAGCTTTGGGTCCTATCAGAAGTATTCCTTTTGAAATGATGGAAACAATTACACCTGAACAGGTATTTGTTAGTTTTGTCAGCAAATTAAATCAGTGCCTGCAACAGAATGTGTGATGGTATCCCTACAACTAAATAGATGCTGGAAAAGTTTAGACTTGCAACATTTGAACTTAAAACACTCATGAGCAATCACATATATTTATTTTGTACAGAATAATACTTTGCCCATGCTTATTATCCCTTAATACTTAATCTTTTGGACTAAAGAGTGTCTGAGGTTTTAAACAAGTCAAGAGATGGAATTTCTGTCTATTTTTAAGTTGCCATTACTAATCATCGAGAGCCGCGATAGCTCAGTGGTTAGTGAACTGGATTACAAAGGACAAGAGGTAGGGTTCGATCCCAAACGACGGCTTCCAGGTTCACACAGCCTTTAATGGGTACCGGAGTTTTTCTGGGAAAGTAAAGCGGCACGGGCGTAATACCGACCACATTACCCCAAAAATCATGTGCCGAAGGTCTGTAAAATTTATGGTCATTAACACCATATTCCCTATACGCCACTTGGTGTGACGGGGGGGTATTGTACTTTTTTTTTTATTACTAATCATCAATTCAAAGAAAGCATACAAGAATTAGGAATGTTGGGTTTCAATGAGGTTATTGGTATTAAAACGAAACATGGGAATAAAGTAAATGAGTTGTAGAAAAAAAAAGAGTTCCAAGTAATTAAAATGTGAATAGCAGCTACATATTTATGTTACTTTGTGGAAATATTACAAGATGAACAGACCTAGAAAATTGTCATGGTATTTATCGTTTTTCCTGTGTGTTACCAGGGCCTCATTATGAGGGAAGTAAAGAATAGTGACACTGTAACCTTCCAGGCATGTCGTAAGAGGCGACTAAGGAGGTTGATCGATGGCTTGACAAGCTGTCATTGTAAAAAGTATTGTTATGGAAACAACGCCATATATTTTAGAGCAGTGATCTCTGCAATATGTGCCACTTTGGCATGCAAGGTTTCTGTTTTTGAGATTGTGGTTCTGCCCTATGAGCCGTCTTCGGCTCGAAAGGACAATAGATAGATTTATCGTTTTGACATATTAGGTGTACTTCTGGCAGTATCGTTTTGACATATTAGGTGTACTTCTGGCAGTTATCACAGTTATAATGTCAGACATTTTCTGTGCTGAGAGGGTAAGATACCTACTTTACCTATTAGGTTTGATTTAAATTCTACGTTGTTATGTTCATCTAAAATAATAAAACAGACTCGGATATTGAAATAACAGAGAAAAGTTTATACTAACGGAATATGATAGGAAATCTTGATAAGTATGTTCCTGACTCAGATATACTTTTATTTACCATCCTATTAATGATTTCTGTTAGGCAATAATTTAGCATCTATAATGATGTTTTATTATGTTAATTTAACAAATGGAGGTTCATATACATTATTTATTTAATTTTAATTTTAAGGTACGACCAATAATGTGGCAAGACTTTGAGGATGCCTTGTTGCAAGTTCGACCTAGTGTATCTTCTAAAGATCTACAGTTGTACACAGATTGGAACCAGACATATGGAAGTTTTGGGCATTAGACCCTATTTGTTTGTTTACATAATTTAAAATAACTGTTGTTATTATATGTGTACATTTTTCTTAATATGAATGTAGTGTTTGTTTTTCTTTGCACACAAATAAAAAGTTGAATCAAGATTTGAAACATTTTCAGTTGAGCTTGTTTTTGAAAATGTTTCTGTGAAACTATTATCAGTTTATACTTGAATGTTTAATATTAAAAGTTAAACAATTCAAAGACAGTTCAGTTCTTCTGTGATCAATTGTACTCATAGAGCTTTTACAGCAAAGAGGAGCTTATGGCATCATATAGTAGATAAGAAGATTGTTTCCAATCACTAGTTTCAAAAATGTTTATGTCCACATTTGTTTGACAAGCAGTTGTGTTTCATTCAAATAGTAAGCATAAATGACATATTATCATCAAGTACTGGGCCTACTGGCGTAGGTGATCTTGTCTCTCCACAACTTTCGGTCTCGGCAGCTATTTATCATTTCTGTTGTTGACCTTCTGCCAAGCCATTCTCTTAAGCTGTCTGTTATTTTTTCTCTTTGCTTACCTCTTATCTCTTCATCCCTCAATTTTTCCAGTTGTTACAATATATTCCAGTTGTTCTCTTCTCATTACATGGCCAAAAAATGATGATTGTTTCTTCTTAATATTGGAAATTAGCTCTCTTTTTGCTTTGACCTCTCTCAGAACATCTTCATTACTCTTCTTAGCTGTTCATGGTACTCTCAACATTCTTCTGTAAAACCACATAAATCACATAGCTCTATGGATAATCAAACATGAACGACACAAAACACATATTTATAAGCACTCATAAAAAATACTCATATAATGAAACAGGTATGTATTAAAGAATAAGGGAAAATGTGTACTAAAAATATTTTCTTAAGATTGTAAAACATTTTCTAAGTGTTTGTGCAGATGTAAGTGCCATCTGAGTGTACATTAAATATCTAATACGTTGTTTTGATTTGTTGTCCATATTTTATTTGATAAATAAATGTAGTCATTTACACACCATCAGAGAAATGTACATAATTTTCTTGATGCCCTCTGGCACATACCACCATCACTAGAGATCCTCACTGTTGAGCCACCTTTCATGTCACTCAACAGGAAACCATAATCCTTCAGTTCTCTATCAACCATTCTTGCCATTTCTCTTTTGGTCTTCTTGTTCTCAAGCCATCTGGAGCCCTCTTTAGTATAGCTGTCAGAAGCATTCTGAGAACATGGTCAATCCAATGCTCTCATTTTTCTAGAACTTCTGTAGTAGAGTTATTAGTGCAGGTTTTCTTGTGAAGTTCTTTGTAGAAATAATTTTAGGTAAAACAAAACACCCAGTATTCTGCAAATACACCTGATTTGAAACCTCTAGTTTTAAGCAGAGGTAAATTTCTGTAATGGATATGGTAATTTTCCACGATTCTAATCTATACAGGGAGCCGCGATAGCTCAGTGGTTAGTGAACTGGACTACCACGGACAAGGGGTAGGGTTCGATCCCAACCGACGGCTTCCGGGTTCACCCAGCTTTAAATGGGTACCGGATTTTTTTCTGGGAAAGTAACGCAGCACGGGCGTAATACTGACCACATTACCCCAAAAATCATGTGCTGAAGGTCTGTAAAATATAGGGTCACTAACACCATATTTCCCTATATGCCACTTGGCGTGACGGGGGTACTTTACTTTTTTTTTTTTACTAATCTATACAGTTGGATGTTTAACACATTGAACTTGAAGATGCAATATTAGTTCTTGTTTCCAGATATTTCTAAGTGATACAAATGTTTGACTTGCTTTCAGCAGTCTAATTAAGATTTCTACTTCAGCGTTTCCATTTCCAGTCGTCTTAAGCTCAAGTAGATAAGTTACAGAGTATTCACTGTCAGTGGGAAAACGGTCTGTGCACTTGTCAATGGTTGGCGGTTTGATTTTGAGCTGCAGCATTTTTTCTAATTGATGTAGCTTTGAAGTTTATCCTGTCTCTGAGAATGGAGAGCACAGATTTTATCGGGGGAAAGTAGAGTAGCTTGGTGTTGTGCTGACACCCTTAAATGTGCTGATTGTTGTGGACAAAAATTGTATCAACACCATTTTCTCTGTAAGCCAGTAGCATGATGGATACTTTTACATATTTCATTTGAGGACTTTGATAAGCGTGATTTGAAACTGCTGATGTGCATATTGTTTCATATCTCTAGTTTCAAATAGATTCATGCTTGAGACACAGACTTATACACATGTGTGTTTCCTCAGTGACTCAATGAATATGCTCAGAAAGATCGATACTGTCTGTGCTCAATGGCAGTAGTTACAGTCACTAGGGAGGTCTATTCTAAAGTGTCTGCTTCATTTTTGTGCATCGGCACACGAATGTAAAAGGTAATGAAGGTGCTGACACACTTGCCAGTTTGGCTGATGTTGAGTGTGAAAAGGCAATGGACTGTTCTGACATTCTGAATGCCCTCAGTGATGCTGGATGAAAAAAAATAATCCTGAATTTGCAGCCATGAATATCATGCCAAGGTGGGAGATGCCAGACAAGAGCACTATGCAGAGATCTAAAGAAGACTTATCAACCAACACAACAAAGTGTTGTTAGTTGCTATACGTTGATGGATATTATTTGAAAGAAATATGAGCACTTATGGACTTGTCCGATGTGTAATGATGATGACCTATTGTGTCACTAACTAAACTAGGCCCATGGTCACATTTGTTTGAGAATCAGTTGGTATTTTATTCAAACAAGGAAACACAAATAACGTAGTTCAAAGGACAGTCAAACATTAATGATACAAATAAACAAACATTAATAAGCTCTTATAATAATATACTCATACAATGAATCAGGTGAATAGTTTAATATGTTATACTCAATTGGTACCAACACTAACAACAATGAATGAGTTCTTGCTGTTCTTTGGTAAGAGACAATGATTCACAAATTGTTCTGAGAGTTTTTTCTGCTCCTTTTATACATTATTTTATTACCAACTTAGAATAAGATTTCTATTAGATAAACGTACAATTCAAGCACATTTCTTTGTATTAACAAAATAGTGCTGCAACATGACAATCATTAACACAGAATAGAAAAGACAAGAAAGCAGCTAGAAAAAAAAAAAAGACATAAGATTTTGATGAAGATTGATGAAATATCTAGAAAAATTAGCTATCAAAAAGAAGACAAAGAATAAATGTGTTTATGACAACAAAAATTAAGAAAAAAGGCTTTTTGAACTTCCTAAGATTGGGAAAAAGAAAATGTTCAAATTCAAATAAATATTGAACAAATAAAACAAATATTAATTTGTAAAATTCTAACCTTATTCATGTACTTTTAAAAGTATTTATCAGTTTTATAGTTTGCTCTTGTATACAGGAGCATCATAATAATACTCGAACAACATTTATTACATTCCAAATTCTTTCCTGATTACAGAAAGTTGAATTATGTAGCATAAGTGAGAGTTAATCATTCATTGCAGTTCTATCAAAAGCATTTATTATGGTTAGCTATGACTAAAACTGTGTTCTCTTGACAGAAATATTCTCAAGTTAATTTTTTTTAAACTGCTGTGTATTGGTAAAGTTTCATTCTTAAAATTTACAATAACTGGATGTAATTCGAAACCCAGTAACCAAGTTACTTTTTCTCCTTTCTGAAAACTTTACAGCTAAAATTGAAGTTACTTAAAAGTAGTGGGATATGAGCTATCTCCTATCTTATACTTGCCAAACTTATTCTCTTATAATATTGAAAACAAAACAAAAATGTGTTGATAATCTGGACACCTGTCATTTAAAATCTCACCTAAGACAGATCAAACATACAAGAACAATTATCGTGCATACATAGTGAACAGTAGTAATTCCTTACATACCATGAATATTATGGAAGACTGACTGCACAGCTATTTGATACCCCTGCTGAAACATGGGAAGGTTTACATGAAATTCAAAGTTATTGAATAATCAGAACACAGTGGGCAATCTGCTGGAGAAAATAGTTGCTAGGAAGTTTGTTACTTTGAAATGAAAATCGACATCTTCTTCCATCCACACTCGGAGGAGGCTATCGTCTTGGTAGAGAGACCTGGGGTAATGCTGGTGGTTTGTCCATGAGGTCTATAAGGAATTTCATTCTGGTGTTGAGACAGGTGGTGTTGTAATTGATTGAGGAAACATACAACAGGGTACCATTTGATATTTTGTTGGCTTAGCAGCATGTGCTTGATATTAATCCATTCCTCCTTAACTAGATAGCAGCGGCCTTTTCCAAGGGAAGATTGTTTTCAAGTGCAGTACATGGGCTTCTGAACCTACAACCATATATCCTGGCCGCAGGGCTCACCTCTGTCTCCAGTACTTTTCCACACCTACACTGTGAAAATAATGGGTGAGCTAACTACAGGTCTTTGTTATGCAGCACTCAGTGAAATAAACAGATATCAATTAAATGTGGGCCGCTATCGTAAAAAACGATGTTAATGAAACGTAGACCTGATAAAGCAAGCCCTCATATGGGAAACAACAGGTAAAAGAAAAAGAGGAAGATCCAGGGAGACACTGAGAAGAACATTGATGAGAGAGGCAAGAGCAGCAGGAATCGGCTCCCTCAGTGAGATAGAACTGCTTGCACAGAACAGAGACAGATGGCGAGATTTGATAAAATATCTTTAAAAGAAAACTGCTAGAACAAAAAATTCATATAGGAGAAGGTGTATCTTGGTCTATGCCCTATGGGCCGGTTACGGCTCGAAAGGTCAATAGATAGATAGATAGATAGATAGAATTAAATGTGGGACTCGCAAAGCAAAATACTAATGACGGCAGCAGAATCAAGTGCCTGACTGAAGAAAATTGAAAAACAAGCATGGATTTCAGACACTACATGGAAATACATCAAAGAAAGAAGAGAGCCATGACTAATGTAAAGACAGATCTTGGAAAGGTCCTGGTAAAAGCAACATACAAAGAATTAGACAACAAAGTAAAAAGTTTGGCAAGAAGAGTAACAAGAGCTTATATAGACAATTTGTCAGAGAAAGCAGAGACAGCTGCAATTACAGGAGACAGCAGAACTCTCTATACTGTACAAAAGCTGCTGACAAACACCTTTACATCCAGTGGAGCACCTATTCTAGACAAATCTGGATTAATGCTAACAACAAGCGCAGACATAAAAGCCCGTTGGGCGGAACACTTCAAAGACATTCTAAACTGTCCACTGCCCAACAATTTAATAGATTTTGAAGCTGAACCACCAGCAGCAGAATTAGATATAAATTTAGATGACTTCACCTTGAGTGAAATAGAGACCTCCTTAAAGCGTATGGACAACAACAAGGCTGCTAGTGAGGATAAGTTACAGATGAGATCCTCAAGGCAATTGATAGCCATAATTTAATACACCTCCAGAAAATGTTCAACATCATTTGGAAAGCAGAGAATGTGCCTCATAAGTGGAAAAAAGGAATCATTAAGATTCCTAAAAAGGGCAAACACGGAGATTGTAACAACTGGAGAGGTGTGACGCTTTTGTCAGGTTTTGAAAGGTCAATAGATATATAACTACAGGTCTTACCTCCAAGTCAGTGCCGATGTACATCTGCTACATAGTGAGATTGGCAGGAGAAAGGACAGGGATGACGTGGGCTGAGGACATTGTTCAACAGATTTGTCCACTTTGGAACATTGAACCCAGGTAGACTGGATATGAGTGCCAGCAGAGTGCTCTACGTCCTTTTTGGTTTGCATCACTTTGAACAGAGAAACAAAACCCTGTAGTCATGGAGGTAGAGGTGCAGGCCTTGATCTGTGAAAATTCACCTGAGGATGCAGAAGTCATTTATACTGATTGATCCGTTGTTCAGCATGTCAGAGCTCATGGACTTTCTGTCCAGGTCAGAGGAAGAACAGTAAATGAGGAAGGCTGTGCTTTCGAGGTAACAACCAGTAGTTTGGCCACGGAGATCATGGCAGTAATTAAAGTAATGGCCTGATTAGAAACACAATCTTTTACTCAAGTGTGCTTTCTGAGTGAGTCGATGAATATGCTCCGGAAAATCGAAGGAGGCTGGGCATGAAGGCAGTGGTTGGAGTCACTAAACTAGAACTCAGGTCTCATTGGGATCTGTTTCATCTCTGTTTCTGGAGACTGGTGTGAGAGGAAATGAATGAACTGACAGTCTGGCAGAAACAGATACCATGGATGGCAAATGTACAATGGACCAGGCTGACATTCTGAATGCCCCCATGGAGGCTGGATGTGCCATGATTTGGTCCATGGTGGCATTTTTCATGGAATTTTAATTAGTTTACCACCACTGAAAGTCACAGTAATTTTGTAACTGTCATCTCAGAAAAAAATCAGTTCTACATATGATGAGTGTATCATCTGTGTTATTTTATATAATCTATCTATTGACCTTTTGAGCCGTAGCCGGCCCATAGGGCATAGACCCAAATACTCTTTCTCTTATCTAAATTTTTGTTCTAACAGTTTTCAATCCTTGTAAAGATCTTTTATCAAATCTCACCATTTGTCTCTGTTCTGTGCAAGCAACTCTATCTCATTGAGGGAGTGGTTTCCTGCTGCTCTTGCTTCTCTGATCTATGTTCTTCTCTGAGTTGGCCTCTTTTCCTCTTACCTGTTATTTCTCAATTGAGGGCTTGCTTTGTTATTCAGTTATTATCTCTTCTCATCACATGTCCAACATATGACCATTGTCTTTTCTTGATTACTGAAGATATTAGTGGTTGATTGGTGATTTCTTAAATTTCCTCATTTGTTTTTAATTCGTTCCACGCTATACCAAATATTTTGTATAAGAACACACATAATTATTTGTAAGTGTTAAACTTATACTTTCTTGAGAATTAATTTTGTTTAACTTACCAAATTACCTGACCAAATATATGCTTTGGCCAGCACCAAACAACAAACACTAACAATTTAAGATGCAGCAACAAATTAGAAATAAGGGAAGAACCTCCAAAAGATGAATCAGCAAAATTTCAAAGCCACACTTTATACTGTAATTAGACAACCCTGTAGAGCTTTGTCAAGAATGATTCATTTTTTGTTTCAACAATGCTGTAAGACTGACATGAAGACATACATCAGAAGGTAAATTTATTTTGATGAAATCATTTGTACCAATAGAGCCTCCATCAATATCATTTTTAAAAAACACTTGATCGAGCTAGGTCATTCGGGTCAACAATGTCTTCTTCAAAACGATCATGCTGTGGAAAAAAAGTAAACAAATTGTATCAGAATAATCAATATCACTATAAATGTATAAGTAAAATAAACAATAATTTGTCAGTTCCTTGTGGTGCACATTTTAATGGACTGCTAAAAAACAATTTAAAAAAAAAGATTAAGCTTATACAATACATATATATATATATACATACAATACATATATATGTTATAAAGTGGTTCATAGAGTTAAAACTGTCTTTATTTTATTTTCCTATTTATTTGTTTGTTAACACAATATTAGTGAAGTCATGGAAACTTGTTTTGTAAAAATTCACAAGAAAACAAATTGCTGAACTTTAATTAAAAAATCAGCCATAGGTCAGTTATGCTGCCATTTCAGAGTCAAGAATGGACCTTTGGAATTTATGAATCATCACAACATTGGACATTTTAAACAGCTGAGTGTAGTTAGTGGTCACACAATCCAATAAATCAAAGGCTATATATTTTTAGAAATCAAAGTATTACAACCAAAAACATTGACAGCTGTAATGACAAATGTTCTGGAAAGAGACTTTGTATACAAAGCCTATAATGGTGAGTATTTATGTGTAAATATTTTTTTCATAAACAAGTGTATAGAAATATCCCTTATGTGATGTGCATGAGAAAATGATATTGGAAAATATACATAAAATAAACAAAAGCTAATAATGTTTCAGATTGCTATCTAACTTATAGTCATCATGTTTGTTTTTAACAATTATTTTAAGCATTATTCATTTCAGAGGGAGGGGTGGGGGTAGCAATGGGTGGTCTAGAGATAAAACATCAGGCTCTGGATGAGAAGGTTTCGGTTACGAGTCTCACACATTTGAAGGGATTTTTCTCTTTGAATCCATGGTTTCTTTATGGATTTATCCTCACCAAGTCTCTGGATAGTGATACCTAGCAATCTAAAATAGCAGTGAAGAACAGGAGGTCCTGTGTGCACTCGCACATGTTAAAGAATCCTTGGCAGTTAAAATAGAAAAAGAGTAGGCAACAAATGCAGGCATTGCCAGGGCAAAATTGTCAGCAGAAACATACCCAAAATGTGGATCCGAGACCGTGCTATGGAGTTAGTGCACTGGGTCAGGATTCTCCTCAGATTTTCTCCAGAGAAATATCAGAGCATCTATTGATTCATCTGGTGAGCAGTTATGATGATCCTAACAACAACTATCTATCTATCTATCTATTGACCTTTCGAGCCGTAACCGGCCCATAGGGCGTAGACCAAGATACACCTCCTCCTATATGAATTTTTGTTCTAGCAGTTTTCTTTTAAAGATATTTTATCAAATCTCGCCATCTGTCTCTGTTCTGTGCAAGCAGTTCTATCTCATTGAGGGAGCCGATTCCTGCTGCTCTTGCCTCTCTCATCAATGTTCTTCTCAGTGTCTCCCTGGGTCTTCCTCTTTTTCTTTTACCTGTTGTTTCCCATATGAGGGCTTGCTTTGCTATTCGATTATTATCTCTTCTCATCACATGTCCAACGTATGACCATCGTCTTTTCTTTATTACTGAAGATATTAGTGGTTGATTGGCGATTTCTCTAATTTCCTCGTTTGTTTTGAATTCGTTCCATTCTATACCAAGTATTTTCCTTAGACATTTATTTTCGAATGCGTTCAACTTTGTTTCTATATCTCTTGTTGTTTTCCAGCTTTCACACGCATACGTAAGGGTTGATAGTACATTTGATTTGAATAGCCTAAGTTTTGTGTTTGTGCTAATGAGTTTTGATTTCCACAACTTTTCAAGGCTTCTGAAAGACATTGCTGCTTTAGCCAGTCTGATTCTAATTTCTTTGCTCGTATCCCCTTCTCGATCAATGTGACTTCCAAGATAGATGAAGTGATCGATCTCTTCTACTGGTTTGTTTTCCATGTATATTTTGTCACTTGTTGGAATTAAACTTTTCATGACTTTAGTCTTTTCATGATTGACCTCAAGCCCAATTTTGCTGGCTATTGATGATAGTTCATTTGTGTTTTCCTGCATCGTTTTTATCTGATTGCTGATGAGAACTATGTCATCAGCAAAGTCCAGGTCCTCCAAATGGTCTCCTTGTATCCATTCGATGCCTTTATTACCAGTGCAGCATTTCTTCATTATGAAGTCCATAACAATTCCAAATAACAAGGGCGATAAAATACATCCTTGTTTAACCCCAGTTTCTATTGGGAAACATTCGCTCAGTCCTTCCTCTGTTCGAACTGCACATGTGTAACCATCATACATGTCTTTGATAATATTTATGATTTTTGATGGTAAGCCATATTGCTTCAGAATTTTCCACAAAGAATCTCTATGAATACTATCAAATGCTTTTTTGAAGTCGATGAAGTTAAGTACAAAAGGTTTTTGCTTTTCAATGTGTTCCTCCAATATAAGTCGTAGAGTGAAAATGTGGTCAAGACAGCTTCTCCCTTTTCTAAACCCAGCCTGTTCTTCACGCATTACTGTATCCATTGAATCCTTTATTCTATTTAGGATGATTTTACAGAATAATTTTGAGGCAACTGACAAAAGTGTCACGCCTCTCCAATTGTTACAATCTCTAAGATTGCCCTTTTTTGGGATCTTAACAATGATTCCTTTTTTCCATTTATGAGGCGTCTTCTCTGTTTTCCAAATGATGTTGAACATTTTTTGGAGATGTATTAAATTATGGCTATCAATTGCCTTGAGGATCTCAGCTGTTAACTTATCCTCTCCAGCAGCCTTGTTATTGGTCATTAGCTTTAAGGTGGTTTCTATTTCACTCAAGGTGAAGTCATCTAAATTTACATCTAATTCTGCTGCTGGTGTTTCAGCTTCAAAATCTATTAAACTGTGAGGTAGTGGACGGTTAAGAATTTCTTTGAAGTGTTCCGCCCAACGGGCTTTTATGTCTGCGCTTGTTGTTAGCATTAATCCAGATTTGTCTAGAATTGGTGTTCCACTGGATGTATAGGTGTTTGTCAGCATCTTTTGTACAGTATAAAGAGTTCTGCTGTCTCCTGTAATTGCAGCTGTCTCTGCTTTCTCTGCCAAGTTGTCTATATAAGCTCTTGTATCTCTTCTTGCCGAACTTTTCACTTTGTTGTCTAATTCTTTGTATGTTGCTTTTGCCAGAACCTTTCCAAGATCTGTCTTTACATTAGTCATGGCTCTCTTCGCTTCTCTTCTTTCTTTGATGTATTTCCATGTGGTGTCTGAGATCCAAGCTCGTTTTTCCATTTTCTTCAGTCCAGCACTTGCTTCTGCTGCTGTCATTAGTATTTTGCTCTGTGAGTCCCACATTTCATTGATATCTAAGTCTATTTCACCAAGTGCTGAATAACAATTACTTAGCTCTATGTTAAACTTTTCCTTTATTGCTTCATCTTTCAGTTTATGACTATCAATTTTATGTGTAATTGACCTCTTCTGTTGGTTTCTAAATTTTAATCTTATTTTCCCAATGCACAGGTTGTGGTCACTATTAACATCAGCACCTCTGTATGCTCTTACATCTATTAATGATGATCTGAATTGTTGTTTAATACATAGGTGGTCAATTTGATTTGATGTTCTATCATCAGGAGATATCCATGTTGTTTTGTGAATATTTTTATGTGGAAATAATGTCCCACCTATAACTAAATTTTCTATTAAACATAATTCTATCAATCTTTCTCCATTCTGACTTGTTGTATTACAGCCTTCTCTCCCCATCACATGTTCCACTCCTGCGTTATCTTGTCCTACTTTGGCGTTGAAGTCTCCCATTACAATTAAAAGATCGTGTTTTGGTATTTTGGGTCGCGAGCGAGATGGACAGATACGATCTAGATATTTTAGGATTAAGCGAAATGCGCTGGCCTGGAACAGGTAGGAGATCTATTGATAATAAAATAGTAGTTTTTTCTGGAAGGGAAGATGGAAAACACCGTGAAGGAGTAGGCATAATGATGACAGACAAAGCTGCAAGAAGTTTATTAGAATGGGAACCGATAAATAGCCGTCTGATACGAACACGATACAAAACAAAACATGGAAGACTTTCAATTATTCAATGTTATGCGCCTACTAACGAAGCTGATGATGAAGTTAAGGATGATTTTTATAACCAACTGCAACAACTTATAAACAACAACTACCACATGATATATTGCATATTTTGATCCCTACAAAAGACAAATGTGTTTTATTTCTAATTTAAAAAAAAAAATGTTTAACATCCTAATTGATAAATATAAAATAAAATTATTTAAGAAACTAGAAGATTGAGTAATTACACACACAAGCACTCTCACTTTATTATATAAGTATAAACACTTTGGAAGCAATGTTGTCTCATTCACCATGGCTCTCTCTCAGTCAAATCCACAAAATCAACAATTCTATGCATTACGAATATGTCCTGCAGTTTCTGGACACTGTCCTCAATTGAACAAGTATGTATAACCAATTCTACATCTTATGCATAAGTAGCTTTTTAGTCTGTTTTTTTTTCCTTTTTTATAAAATCTTTTTCATTGTTATTGGCTCTGAAGATGGTATTTTTGTGTGTTGTGCACAGTTTACAATGAAGCTGAAATATTTGCACATTTTCTCAGTGCTGTCCAGCATTGTCACAGCATATTTTTGAGACTAGGTTTGCCCTCCTTGTTTGATCCCTCCTCTCTAATTAAAACTGGGTAATATTAGCAAACCACACTGCTGAGGTGGAGTGGGGTCTTGTTTAACTATGGACTACTATTCTGTTTAAGCTGCAGACCGCAATCTCTGGAAACACACTCTAAAGGTACACCTCAAACAAGAAGCAGACAGATTCATAGAGAAAAAGAATACATGACGAAAGAAAAAATAACATTTCTAGGGACGCTGAAAAATCCATAGTCAACTATGACTGACGGAGGTTACTACTACTACTATTCTGTTCAGTGTATAAAAATATATGACTTATATTTTTGTGCAACAAAGTATGGTAGGGATCATTAAGGGAGAAAACAAAAAAAATAGTGCAGATTGTTACAGCTTATTGTGATAAAGGACAAAACAAAACTTTGTGACCTAAAAGCTGGCCTGCTGTGAGACATGGACAATACACAAACATAAACTAAGAAAACTTAAAGAACAAACTAAAACATAGGTAAAAAAAAAAAAAAAAAAAAAAAAAATTGGGAAATGCAGATCTTAACTAATGTGACCAGTTTGGCTGTCCATAATAGACACATACCCAAAAAAAATTAGTTTATGGAACATCTCTTTTAGTAATCAATTTTTAATTTAAAGTTTTATAATAAAAAAAGTTTATCTTGTGATGCAATTGTAATATTGACCTAGTACCCATAATTGTTTATGGCCATTAGCATATTTATGGGAGATGTAGTTGTATAACACGCTGGACCATCATATTTTTCCAGAAAACAATTTCTATTGCTCATTTTTATTGGCTGAGTGAACCCAGAAGCTCTGTTGATCTAAATGGATGTTGTCACACTTGGGGAACAGAACCTGGGTACACTAAAACAATAATGAGCACTCTAACCACTTCACAGCTGGCTGCAGATTCAACAAAAAATGTCACAATGTTTAAAATGGAGTAGTCGACAGGCTATTTCGTACACGGTTACATTGAAATACAACAGCATTTTAATTACAGGCTACATTTGAAATACAACAGCATTTTAATTATAAATGACAAAATAGGAAAGGAGCAAATCTTTAATATTAAAAGAAAACACACAAAATTGAAAGTAAACAAAGTAAGTTTTAAATTCAAGTATCTATACACTTTTGTGCTGAAAGTTCTCATCAGAATTAATTTGGAACATCTCAAGGAAAATGACAATTAAGAACACAAAAATGAAGAAAAACAAGAAAAAGTGAACATTTTTCCAACAATGAAAATAATGAACATCTAAAAGAAAACTCAACATGATTTAAAACCTCTTCATAGTCTTCTCCTTCTGCCTCAGCTTCTGTTTCTAATATGGCTTGCTCTGTTATTTCAATCTCAGAAAGAATTTGAGCCTCTAGCGTCTGCATAAATTTGTGACAAGTTTAAATAATCAGTGTAGAAGTCTTACCATTGCGTTAGATCTTATGGTGAGCATATTATTGTGTATTATTTGTCAAGGTAGAATTTGAGGTAAGTATGAGCAAGAATTTGAGGTAAAGACATGTAATCAGATATAGATGTCTTAGAATTTTTTATAATTATATCTATATGCAATCAGATGTTAAGAACTTGAGATATTGATATCTTTATCTATTTTATGAAATCAGATGTCAAAAAAGAGTTTGCTGTAAAGATATTGTTACGCAATCAAATGCTAGTATGTAAAAAATTAATACAAAATTATATGTTGCTTTATTAATGATCATCAAAACAATCAGTGATAACCAAGTTTTTGTGGGAAACAGCAAATTATCTCCACTTTACTTTGTTTTACTGTTATTCTTGTTTGAAGATCTGGTTTTTACTTTGTGTTTCTACATCTGCAGCTCATGTCAAGTAGTTCTTAATCATTTTCCCTCTATTTGCTACACAATTGTACATCTATATATCACAATAGTGGTCTTTCCTGGGAAAAAAACTACAATTTATTTCCACTATATTGTCAGTAGTGATAGTGTGTATTTATTTTATTTTGCAAGTTAAACAGCTCTGTGTTTGGTGATTTTATTCTATATTAATTTTTTTCTTTAAGCAATTCTGACATTTCTGTTTCTATATCTCTACACCACTTTACATCAGCCAATCAAAACAGCATCATCCAAGTCAAGTTCAACTATCTTAATTTCTGGAACAATATCTGTCGCTTTATTTGGTCTATAATCTACAATCTATAGTCAATCCTTGTTAACAAGCACCTGGTCAGGTTCATCCTTTTCATTGTTGCATCTACGAAATATTCTTTAGTTGTCTCCCTGAAGTCAGTAACATACAGCATTTGACTGGCGTGTGGTCTTCTCTAACAGCACAGCAAATTAAATTCAGTTTCAGCTAGAAAAAGAACCTGTTCTTGAGTGTTTTTGATAAACTGGTCAAATATTCATTGAGATTTGTCATTAGGGTTACTGATTACATTAGGATTATTTCTGCCATTTTAGAACCTGTTCTTGAGTGTTTTTTATAAACTGGTCAAATATTCATTGAGATTTGTCACTGAGGTTACTGATTACATTATGATTATTTCTGCCATTTTAGAACCTGTTCTTGAGTGTTTTTGATAAACTGGTCAAATATTCATTGAGATTTGTCATTAGGGTTACTGATTACACTATGATTATTTCTGCCATTTTAGAACCTGTTCTTGAGTGTTTTTTTATAGACTGGTCAAATATTCATTGAGATTTGTCATTGATATTACTGATTACATTATGATTATTTTTGACATTTCATTGCATTGGTTGTAAAGCCAGTCATAGAATTCCTATATATTTAACATTTGCCCTGTCATTAAAAAATGGTGAACACAAGCACTTACGGCTTTTTCTTCTTCTTCCTTCCGTCTTTGCTCAGCGATTGTTTCAGCCTCAACTCTCTCTTCATCTGTAAAATGATCTTTGTCCAGCCTCTCTAGTGTTGGAATTGCAATTAAAGTCTCTAGTCTATAGTCATCTAGCTCAGCACATGGGTTATCTGTATGGAAATCACATAATTATAACTTATCAGTGTACTGCCTTCTTAACATTTTTTTTCCTTTTTTATTATCCTGTCACTCTAAGTGGCGTATAGGGAATATGGTGTCCATGACCATAATTTTTTAGACCTTCGGCACATGATTTTTGAGGTAATGTGGTCGATATTACATTGCCGCTTTGCTTTCTCAGAAAAAAAATCTGGTACCCTTTTAAAGTTGGGTGAACCTGGATGCCATCGATCAGGACCAAACCCGACCTATTGTCCTTTGTAGTTTAGTTCAATAACCACTGAGTTATCACAGCTCTGCCTTTTTAACATAACCATTAATATTAGTCATTTACTGTTATTGTTTTATTTATTGTGTTATTGTTTGCCATATTCTTGGTATCACATGGAAAGACAAAGTGACAAACATGGAGGTCCTCACTCTCACAGGCCTCCCAAATATCTACATGCTGCTCAAACAATATATACAATATATTACACTATATGAAAGATGGCCGCATACAAAAAGATATACTCTATGGACAACTAGCAGATGGCAAAAGAACTAGTGGGTGCCCAAAACTCTGATTTATAGACCTATGTAAATGTGAATGAAGAATCTGAAGATAAACCCTGGAGCCTGGGAAAAAATAGCTGCAGACCGCAACCTTTAGAAACACACTCTAAAGCTCTAAATTTAAACAAGAAGCAGACAGATTCATAGAAAAAGAGAATACACAGCGAATGGAAAGAAAAAATAACATTTCTAGGGCCACTGGAAAATCCATACTCAACTATGACTGACAGAGGCTACTATATATATATTTTTTTTTTTTTGCGTTCTCTAGCTTTCACTTCTGACGAAGTCCCTGGTAAGTACTAAATTTTGCGAGTTAATCCAGTTTTCCCTTGCAGCCGTGTGCATAGGCATTCCTCACCACACAGGCAGATAACTTCGTCTTCAGAGATACTCATATATTTTTTTCTGACAATGAGTAATTGATGTTTCAAGCCGGGCCACCAGCAGTAATTGCTGCAGAGAGAAATGACAAATAAAAATCCCAACTGGTGCAGCAGGAATTTGAACTCGCAACCATATATATATATATATACATATATATATAGCAAAAATGGCACACCTGAAATGCTATTTGCTATGTATTATCACCATTTTTTTAAATGTTGAAATTGTGCGTCCCAAAGAACTTTGTCTTGATCAGCTATTTTTATGTTTAATTTTGAGCCTGGAATCACCACCCTTCAGACAGTCATTCCACACTATATCATTGATACATCCACAATATGCCACTGTTGATACATCCACACCCTATGCCACTGTAGATACATCCACACCTTACACCACTGTAGATACATCCACACCTTACACCACTGTAGATACATCCCACACTGCATCACTGTAGATACATCCCACACTACATCACTGTTGATACATCCACACCTTACACAACTGTAGATACATCCACACTCTACATCACTGTTGATACATCCACACCTTACACAACTGTAGATACATCCACACTCTACATCACTGTTGATACATCCACACTCTACACCACTGTTGATACATCCACACTCTACATCACTGTTGATACATCCACACCTTACACAACTGTAGATACATCCCACACTACATCACTGTTGATACATCCACACTCTACATCACTGTTGATACATCCACACCTTACACAACTGTAGATACATCCACACTCTACATCACTGTTGATACATCCACACCTTACACAACTGTAGATACATCCACACTCTACATCATTGTTGATACATCCACACTCTACACCACTGTTGATACATCCACACTCTACACCACTAAGCCACTGTTGATACATCCACACTCTACACCACTGTTGATACATCCACACCCTACACCACTGTTAATACATCCACACGTTATGGCACTGTTAATACATCCACACCCTACACCACTGTTAATACATCCACACGTTATGGCACTGTTGATACATCCACACCCTACACCACTGTTAATACATCCACACCTTACACCACTGTTAATACATCCACACCTTACACCACTGTTAATACATCCACACCCTACACCACTGTTGATACATCCACACCCTACACCACTGTTGATACATCCACACCTTATGCCACTGTTGATACATCCACACCCTCCACCACTGTTGATACATCCAAACGATACACCACTGTTGACACATCCACACCTTACACCACTGTTGACACATCCACACCTTACACCACTGTTGATACATCCACACCTTACACCACTGTTGATACATCCACATCTTACACCACTGTTGATACATCCACACCTTACACCACTGTTGACACATCCACACCATACATCACTGTTAATACATCCACACCTTACACCACTGTTAATACATCCACACCCTACACCACTGTTGACACATCCACATATTACCTAGTAAAATTAATGCTCTCAGCAATGGAAGCACACTCAACTTGGCTGATTCTTTCACAGTCGCCACTGTGTTTTCTCTGTGCACAAACAAAACTGAATACATTAGAAAACAAAGCAAGAAGTAGTTCCATCAAGCTCATAGACTATCAACAAATTGGACATACAAATGTTACAAATGAATTTATTGACTATTTAAACTACCATGACTTGTCTGTCTCTTCACCTAATGGGTCACCGGGGCTGCATGCATTAATACTGGCTACTAACATTTTCCTTCCAACTTTCCCTGTCTAAGACAGACCATGGTGGATAAAGATCCTGGTAAAAACAGACCTCAGTGGAGACAGACTTTAGTAAGCAAACAAAGTCATGTCCTGTCCATAAAAAAACATATTTTTCTCCACCAGTTTGGTTTTCCTCTTGTTCTCTGACATTTAACTGTGCATTGGAGAATTATCTTTGCTGGCCCTTTTGATCATGGTATGAACTGCCTAGTTTTGTTTGTTTGTTTATGATTGTTAGTAGGTCATGATTTTGACTATCTAGTTTTGTTTTTCTGGAGATGGTTAGTAGATCATTATGCTGACCATAATGATCTACTAACATAATGATCTACATACATTTTTTTTAAAATAGATGATGGATAGTAGTAGGTCATCTCTGAAACAAAAATATAGTGAAACCGTAATGAAAGGTGTGAAGCAGAAAAAAAGCAATTATATAATGGGCACAACAAATTACTAGAGAGTGGACTAATCATATGAGAAATAGAAGAGGAAAGTTCTACAATTTTTGGAATATCCACATTTCTGTGAAGTACTTGAAATACTCCAAAGTTAGTTTTATGGTGGAAAAAATTGACCATCAAGCCACAAGTAATAACACATGATGGTGATCTCAAGAGATAACAAAACACTATTTAGCAATTTTTTTAATGTGACAAATTTCTAGATTTCCAATCTACACAAGTTAATTTTTGTGGACCTACCTGAGATTGATGTACTGCAAAGATGTCTGCACTTCAGAGAAGCCCAAAAGATTCTCAATCTGATTTTTACGAAGGTGGATGGTGATTAGACCAGGTAACCTTGACATGCCCTCAATTCTGCTTATCATATTGGCTCCCTGTTGTAAGAAATTATGGATACACCAGTATTTGTAATAGTCAGTGTTTGTGATGGCATTAACTCAAGAACTCTACAGCAATGATTGTGATAAGTAAATGTTTATTTATTTTGTATGTTGACAAGCTACTTTATGTACAGTGATAAATTATATTGTTTGGCTACTTTATGTACAGCAATAAATTATGTTGTCTGGCTACTTTATGTACAGCAAGAAATTATGTTGTCTGGCTACTTTATGTACAGCAATAAATTATGTTTTCTAGCTACTTTACGTACATCTATAAATTATGTTGTCTAGCCACTTTATGTACAGTGATATATTATGTTTTCTGGCTACTTCACATACAGCAATAAATTATGTTGTCTAACTACTTTATGTACGGTGATATATTATATTTTCTAGCTACTTTATGTACAGCAATAAATTATGTTGTCTAGCTACTTTATGTACACCTATAAATTATGTTGTCTAGCTACTTTATATACAACTATAAATTATGTTGTCTAGATACTTTATGTACAACAATAAATTATGTTGCCTGGCTACTTTATGTACAGCAATAACTTATGTTATCTGGCCACTTTATGTACAGCAATAAATTATGTTGTCTGGCTACTTTATGTACAGTGATATATTATGTTGTCTAGCTGCTTTACATACAGCTATAAATTGTATTGTCTAGCTACAATGATAAATTATATTGGTTGGCTACTTTATGTACAGCAATAAATTATGTTGTCTGGCTAATTTATGTACAGCAATAAATTATGTTGTCTGGCTAATTTATGTACAGCAATAAATTATATTGTCTGGCTACTTTATGTACAAAAATAAATTATGTTGCCTGGCTACTTTATATACAGTGATAAATTATGTTTTATAGCTACTTTACATACAGCTATAAATTATGTTGTCTGGCTACTCTATGTACAACAATAAATTATGTTGCCTGGCTACTTTATGTACAGCAATAAATTATGTTATCTGGCTACTTTATGACCTTTTTAGGTTCAATAGTGGAATTTAAAATTATTTACATAGTGTCTAAAAGAAATCTAAATAGAACAAAGCAAACAAAAAAAACATATTTCTTCTATAATGTAAGTTTAATATTGACACATCTTCTAACACCACATAATTTTGTATTATCTCAACATAGGGCACATATACAACTTTTAACCTGCAATTTTATCAAATGTTTATGCACACTCCAATTTTCCAGCTGTAAAAATAGGTACCTAGTTTGACAGTGATCATTACAAAAAGTAGCAAGGGAGAATACTCACATCTTTACCTCCAAATAGTTTACTATTAGGAATTTTATATATATTAAATGTATTTTATATTCAATGCTATTCCAAAAAAGGGCCTGTTGTGTAATACTCTCAATCAGCTCCCTCAGTGTGTGTCCTATCCAGCGCCATTGTCTTCGCTGTATCTCTTTATCCACTGGTATTTGACTGGTACTTTTCCATAATTCTATGTTAGTGATTTTGTCCTGCCATTTCCATCCTTTTATTCTGCGCAGGCATCCATTAATGAAGGTTTGTATCTTCATGATTGCCATTTTTGTTGTTCTCCATGTTTCACAGCCATATAATAGGACTGACTTAACATTGGATTTGAAAATTTGTATCTTTGTATTTAACCTAATTTCTTTGGATTTCCATGTTTTCCAGTGCAACGAATGCTCTTCTTGCTTTTGATATCCTTATTAGGGTATCGTTTTCTGTTCCTCTCTCTTTGTCTATATATTACTGCCCAGATATATGTAAGATTGTACGTCTAGTAGAGGTATTTCTCCTATTGGTATTTAGTTATTGCCAACTGCATTAATTCTCATAATGTTGGTCTTATCTCTATTAATCTTCATTCTTAGCTGTTGTGATCTCTCATCAAGTATACTCATTTCATCCTGCATCTGTTGATGGCTATGTGATAGGAGAGCTATATCATCAGCAAAGTCTAAATCATCAAGTTGTTTGGTCAGTGACCACTGGATTCCATTTCTGTTGTTTTGAGTTATTTTCATAATCCAATCTATGGCCAGTAGAAAGAGAAATGGAGATAGAAGGTATCCCTGCCTTACTCCTGTTCTTATTTCAAATGCTTCTGTAAGCTGTCCTTCATGCACCACACTACATTTCATTCTTTCATACATTGTTCTTATCAGGTTAATAAACTTTATGGGTATCACGTATTGACTCAGTAACTTCCAAGGCATTCCTCTGTTTAAACTATCAAATGCCTTTTCGTAATCTATGAATCCGATATCAAGTGGGGATTATAGTTCTAAGCTTTATTCAATCATTATTCATAAGGTGGTTATTTGATCAGCACATGATTTGTTCTTCCTAAAACCTGCTTGTTCATCTCTCAAATTTTTCTCTATGGCCTCTTTTAGTCTCTCCAGAATGATTCTGCTTAATACTTTTCCTGGCACTGATTGTAGCATAATTCCTCTATAATTTGTGCACTCCTGTAAACTTCCTTTCTTTGGTAGTTTGACCATATAACCTTCTTTCCAGTCTTTATGTATCTCCTCCCTCTCCCGAATTTTATCTAATAGATTATGTAACATCTTGGTAGAGATATCTGCTTTGATGGCTTCTGGTCCTGTGGCTTTACTATTTGTTAATAACTTATTAACATTAACTTACTAAAATGGCTTTTATTACTTCTTCCTTGCTTGGTTTTCCTGAGTTAACATCTAACTCTTCATTCTGCTGGTAGTATATCTGGAGGGTTATTTGGGCCTGGTCTGTTCAAGGGTTCTTCAAAGTCCTCCTTCCATTTCATTATTTGTTCCTTTACATTACTAAGCAGATTTTCTTTCCTTTCTTTAATAAAGGCATTGGTCTGTTTGTATGTTCCGCTTAATTTCTTTGTGCTGTTGTATAGTTCTTTCATATTTCATTTATTTGCTGCTTCCTCTGCCTCTTCTATAGCTAGTTCATCTATATGTTTTATCTTATCCCTTTTAATGCATTTTCCCACTTCTTTGTTTACCGCTGTGAAAGTTTCCTGTGTTTTGGTACTTAGTACATCTCGTTTTGCTTTTATTTATGTCAGCTTTTCTATTCTCTTTTTCTTTAATTCCAAGGTCTCTGCTGTCATCCATGCCTTATTCTGGCATTCTCTTTTCCCAAGTGTTTCTTCGCATGTCTCTTTCCATATATCCTTTACCTGTTTCCAATGATCTTCTATTTTTATTGTATTTTCTAGTTGTTGGAGGACTTGGTATTTGTTTGATACTGTGACTGCAAATTTATCTTTAATTCCTTGCTCTTTAAGAAATACTATATTGAAATACTGTCTACTCTTATGTGTTATAGTATATCTTTTCAGTTTAAGTTTAAGTCTGGCTAGCAGAAAATGATGATCTGAAGCCACATCTGCTCCTCTATATACTTTTACATCCTGTAAGGATGACTTAAACTTTTTATTAATACATATGTGGTAAATTTGATTCTCTGTTCCATGATCTAGTGACATCCCTGTAGCTTTATGTATTCTTTTATGTTGAAATATTGTTCCTCCTAAGCTCATTTGATTAAGAGCATAAAAGTTCACAAATATCTGTCCATTCTCATTCATTTCTCCAAGTCCATGTTTTCCCATGATCTCCTCAAAGCCTAGGTTGACTGATCCTACTTTTGCATTTATATCTCCCATCAAAATGATATCTTTGGCTTATCTCCCTTCCATCTGACATTGCAACAGTTTATAGAATTAAGCTTTAACTAAATCTTCCTTATCATTGGTTGGTGCATGGCACTGGAGAATGTGTATTTTTATTTTGTTGTTTTAAATGTTGCTCTTATTAGTCTTGGCCCTACTGCTTTCCATTCTATCAGTGTTTTCTATGCTTCCCTTGATAACATAACCTCTTCACTATGTTGTATTCCAGGTTTCTGGTATCCTGATGATAAAACCATCTCTCCTGTGTTCAGTTTTAACCTTTCTGTTCATAACCATCTTGTTTCACACATTCCTGGAATATCTATTTTGTTATTTGCCATATCTACTGCTACTTGTGCAGCTTTGCTTTGTTCATTTAGAGTACATACATTCCAGGTGCCAATTCTGAAAGATTTCCTGATAGACAAAAGGTGAGTGTACGACCTGGACTCCTTGCACCTTTCTCTGAATTGTGTCATATATCGCTTAGACCGGCATGTTTGTTCTTGACTAATTACAAAACCATTACTCAAATCGTCTTGGTTTAATGTCCTACAGTATTCTACTTTTTAAAAACAGCTTATGAATGTATGTAGCCAAGGGATGCAAGAAAATAGATGTAGTTGGGTATAAGGTAAAGACAATAGGAGAACCATTGTAGGTAATGTGAGATTTGAGAACCGCCATGAGTTGAGAGAGTGGCACAGGACGGTTGATGGTGTTGAGGGGAGATTGGAAAAATCTCGTGCAATAAGTGAATGATGAGAAACTCTAGAGTGAGTTGTCTTAAGATGGGGAGATTAATTTTGATTGGCTGAGTGATGACATGGGTGATTTGTGATTGGTTGAATTGTGAGGTACTTAAACGGCTGTGGGGATGGAAAGAGAAGTCCAGAAGTTAGGTGGTGGAGAGAAGTCCAGCTTAGGTGGAGGTTAGTAGTCCAGTGTAGATAGAAAGACAAGTTCCATCTTAGGAGTTTACCTAGATGGAGGGATCCAAGACTTAAAGAGAGCTAGCTAGGAGACAGCCGCCCTACAAGACGCCGTCTTGTTCAGGGGGAACAGAGCAAAACGCTCTTCCTTAAATAGGAGTTTAGGTGGATATTCCAAACACAGATATAGATCAGATGTGAGTTAGAGAAAGTCTAGATAAGTTGCCTGTAAGTGTAGGGCGATAGTAGGAAGTGTAACGGTCTAAGAGCATTCAGAACACAGGAGCAGGTGGCATAAGGCGGTAGTAAGCCAAAACTTTATTAGACCTACTGGATAGACTAGAGCGGATAGTCAGACCGCCCAGCACATGTACATAGCTTGTTATCATCAACACATTGTAAATAAAGCAAGTTAAGTCTTGTGTTATTCATGACTTGTGTGACCTCCATTGTGTATGGCTGTGTAATAGATTGTTCCAGTGGGCTGATCAACACAATGCGAAGTACAAACATTCTGAGGATGATGAACACATGCAGTCCATATGATCAGGTGCGGAGCTAAGTGTCGAGTCGCTCTGAACCTAATTACTGTGGGAGAAGCGACGAAAGACCAGACGGTGTTCAGCTGAGCCGGGGTGACCAAAGTCATTCTTTGTGTAACAGGAAGCGAGCACTGAATGAACGGGATGTCAATGGTCCTGTTCCTAGTGCTCCAGAGTCAAGTTAAGTTGTATCAAGGTTTTCTCAGTAATACTCGTAGCAAATCAGCACAGCGAGTACATATTTAAACGACGGCGACTGAAAGATCTCCCCATCTTAAGACAACTCACTCTAGAGTCTCTCATCATTCACTTATCGCACAAGATTTGTTCAATCTCCCCTCACCACTATCAACCGTCCTGTGCCACTCTCTCAACTCATGGCAGTTCTCAAATCTCACATTACCTACAATGGTTCTCCCATTGTCTTTACCTTATACCCAACTACATTTATTTCCTTACATCCCTACATCCCCCGGCTACATGTACACATTAAATAATACAACTCTCATTCATTAGGTACAGAAAATTTCTACACATTAAATCCCATACCAAAAACAAGTTCTTTAGATTTGGCAGGTAAATGCCATCTGTAGTGTGAAGTTTATTGCCTCGCAGTTCCAGTGTGTGAAGCCTGGTCAACTTGCTAGAGTCCAGACCGATTATTTCTTTTATTTTGTTGTCTAAAATTAAAATGAAAAACTTGTATCCATTTTATTTTAGACAAACACTCATTAAATGATTATATAACACTAAATCACCATGATTGAAATCAGCATCACATTGTTACTAATAAGCATCAATCGTAGTTCGTGTAATAGTAAGTAGTAAAGTACCCCCGTCACACCAAGTGGCGTATAGGGAATATGGTGTTAGTGACCATAAATTTTACAGACCTTCGGCGCATGATTTTTGGAGTTAATGTGGGTCGGTATTACGCCCGTGCCGCTTTACTTTCCCAGAAAAAAATCTGGTACCCATTAAAGGCTGGGTGAACCCGAAAGCCATCGGTTGGGATCGAACCCTACCTCTTGTCCTTTGTAGTCCATTTCACTAACCACTGAGCTATCACGGCTCCAAGTTCTTGTAATGTGTAGAACAAATAATTTTATTTGGTGGGATAAGAGGGAAGTTGGAAACAATAAATGAGATATTTTTGTACAAAGCAAAGAGTTTAGATTGCTGACATGTTTTTTTTTAAAAATTAATCTCACTGTGTTACAGGCTGCTCCATTATTGTGTGATTTGGGAATAAAAATTAGCTTCATAGAATAGATATGCTTGGCTGAAGCAAATTTTCAGAAATAAAATATACAAACAGAATATCACCCGCCTGTTAAAGTGTGTCAGAGAATTTGGTAGTTTTATGTAGAAAGTATCCAATGGACTGAAACACTTAAATTGGAAAATTCTGATGTTTTTATAGTTCCTGGTTTTGATGCAATCTATATAAAAAGAGTAGAGCTTTTTATCATACAGAATCAATAAGACCAATGGATAATCAATGGGTGTCGTTCATGGATGATAGGAAAGGACATTATAGGATCTATTAAATAAGCGGTTTCTGAGAAGAAGAATATGTATAAAATGGTCTGATTAAAAAAAACATTTGGAAAACATTTAAAATTGGAGACAAATAAAATCCACTGAAAACAGACTTAAAAAAAAAAATATATATATATATATATATCTGTATATATACACTCCCATGTGTTACCGGGGCCTCATTATGTGGGAAGTAAAGAATAGTGACCTTCCAGGCATGTCGTAAGAGGCGACTAAGGAGGTTGATCGATGGCTTGACAAACTGTCATTGTAAAAAGCATTGTTATGGAAACAGAACCATAGATTTTAGAAGCAGTGATCTCTGCAATATGTGCCATTTTGGCACGCAAGGTGTCTGTGTTTTTGAGATTGTAGTTCTGCCTTATCTGCCGTCTTCGGCTCGAAAGGACAATAGATATATATATATATATATATATATATATATATATATATATATATATATATATATATATATATATATATATATAATCATACAGAAAACAATAAAATCAAGGGCAATTTAAGTTGAAGAAGATCAGGAACAAATAAAAAGATAATTAGGATAGCAAAGGTTGTTTGAACTACTGAGGTGTTCAGGAGGCAAGATGCCCCTTAATAGCAACAGAGCTGGTTGCTGTCAGCAACTAATAGCTGAAGGCTTGCGCCAGGATTGGTGAATCAGAACCATCCAGACCCTAATCCCTTCACGGTGCCTCCAGAAACAGATAAACCAGTCTAGTTTGGCTAAGTAGAGGGATCGAAGAGGAAAGGTAACCTGATACCCAAAAAAGCCATGTGAAGTCAGATGTGTTGGGCCGAAGGGTGCAAACATCACAGTTCTACTGCAAACCTCAACACAATGCATCTACTCAACTTAATGCCTTTTTTAACGACAGATAATGAAGAGGCCAGTCAGTTCATTTCGTAGTCGTTGGAAGAACATCAGAAAGAAAGAGAAAGAAAAGTGTTTGAAAGATAATCTGCTGTCAAAGGAACTAATAGTTGATGCAAAAATTTTAAAAAAATTTACACTAATTCCTAATAATGAAACAAAATTAAAATAGCACAAAACATCTTCTAAAAGTTACAAATTGACTTTCTTAGTTAATGTATTCTTTTAGTCTTTCTTTTTCTCAAAACCTCTGTAACTAAATCTTAACTGTTAATCATAAGAACATCATTCTCAACTGTAAAGATTTAGTTATCATTCACAAGAACAATATTGTCTGTCTCAGGAACAATGTTATCAATTATAAAGACTCTCATGATGGATAACTATAAGAATAAATGGACAACTAAAGGAAAAAGAAGGTTAGTGATAATCCCCAGAAATAGAAACAGCTAATTACAGATTTATGCATTTCAATTCGTTAATAATTTCCTTCCTTGTTATATTTTATAAGACGCAAAGAAAAAAAAATATATCCACAGCTATGCAGAGTCACTTCAACATTCAGTATAAATAACAAAAATTAATTTATTTATGTAGGAGAAGAAGAAATAAAGATTCAGTTAACAGTCTAAGAGTTCAGTGTTCTGAGGTGTAGAGATTATTTATCTCAATGCACTGTTGTTAGTCATAAAGATTCACTTATAAGTCACAAATAGTAATGAATAACAATAACATTGGTAATAGTCACAAAGACTGACTTTTAAAATAAAAACAAAAAACTCTGATCTTTACTTACTGTTGAGGCTCAAATGTTCCAATAAGGGATGACCAATGCCTTCTGTGGTTATTATTCTGTTGTTGTTAAAGCTGGCAATCTTTAATTTAAATAAATAAGCAAAACGTTTATGTTATCTTGTAAAGCAATATTAAAGATATCTTTGTAATAAAACACTGTAATTAAATAATAGTGAAAAATTAGCAATTAGTAGTGAAACATGTTAAAGTTTCAGGGATGCTACCTGTAATAATTTATTTTTCACTGTAATATAACTAATTCTATCTATCTATCTATTGACCTTTCGAGCCGTAACCGGCCCATAGGGCGTAGACCAAGATACACCTTCTCCTATATGAATTTTTGTTCTAGCAGTTTTCTTTTAAAGATATTTTATCAAATCTCGCCATCTGTCTCTGTTCTGTGCAAGCAGTTCTATCTCATTGAGGGAGCCGATTCCTGCTGCTCTTGCCTCTCTCATCAATGTTCTTCTCAGTGTCTCCCTGGGTCTTCCTCTTTTTCTTTTACCTGTTGTTTCCCATATGAGGGCTTGCTTTGCTATTCGATTATTATCTCTTCTCATCACATGTCCAACGTATGACCATCGTCTTTTCTTTATTACTGAAGATATTAGTGGTTGATTGGCGATTTCTCTAATTTCCTCGTTTGTTTTGAATTCGTTCCATTCTATACCAAGTATTTTCCTTAGACATTTATTTTCGAATGCGTTCAACTTTGTTTCTATATCTCTTGTTGTTTTCCAGCTTTCACACGCATACGTAAGGGTTGATAGTACATTTGATTTGAATAGCCTAAGTTTTGTGTTTGTGCTAATGAGTTTTGATTTCCACAACTTTTCAAGGCTTCTGAAAGACATTGCTGCTTTAGCCAGTCTGATTCTAATTTCTTTGCTCGTATCCCCTTCTCGATCAATGTGACTTCCAAGATAGATGAAGTGATCGATCTCTTCTACTGGTTTGTTTTCCATGTATATTTTGTCACTTGTTGGAATTAAACTTTTCATGACTTTAGTCTTTTCATGATTGACCTCAAGCCCAATTTTGCTGGCTATTGATGATAGTTCATTTGTGTTTTCCTGCATCGTTTTTATCTGATTGCTGATGAGAACTATGTCATCAGCAAAGTCCAGGTCCTCCAAATGGTCTCCTTGTATCCATTCGATGCCTTTATTACCAGTGCAGCATTTCTTCATTAAATGAAAATTAGCCCCTAGTTTATAAACTAACCAGCTTGAATCCTGCTTTGAAGAACGGAATTTCTTTTAAAGATTCTCTAATCTTTGGGTCTGACTGAATATAAAATCATATTAGAGATAAAGGGTAAAGTACGAGACTTGAACCGTCATCTTAGCATGCGAGTTTACACCCATATGTACTCGGCCGCCTATCCAGAAATGTTAGGAGATTTCTGGATAGTGTCACCTCAAGCATCGAAACTCAGGTGCAAGGTGACATTCCTCACCTTCCCAGGGTAATACCCTGGTACCCATTTCTGCCAACGGTTGGGTTGACTGTGGGGGTATTTTATTTTCCAACCACGAGTACAATTCACACTACTCCTAATGGGAATCGAACACAGGTTGTCCAAACGTCGGTAGTTCAGTCGGGTGGTTTTCTCAACTAGGCTACCAAGGCCCCCATTAGAGATAAATTATAAAGCAGAGGTTTTGAGTTCAAATGGAGCATGCAACAGAACCATTGAAGATGAAAATATAAAAGAGAAACGGCATGCAATTAACAAGGGAAAATTTCAAAGACAAAAAACACACTCTCATTAAATTTGCCATACTTTAATGCTAACTTTACCTGTGGTTGGCCAAGATACTTAAGAAAATTAGAAATCTGCAGATATACCAGTAAATTAATGTATCACTTTAAACCAAAGAGAACAAAAGAACTCATATGATCAATGAGTTGATAGCAGTCAGCAACGCATAGCTGTTATCAGGGTCAGAGAACCTGATTTGAGTAAGACCCTTCTCCATTATGTGGCAGTCTTGAAAACAGGCTACTTAGCCTGGCCAAAGTGGTGGTTAAGGAGGGAAGGCAAAATACATCCCTAAAATTGTTAGGATGAAATCAAATGTGTTAGAGTGAAATGCACAAAAATAACAGCTATACTGTAAACTAAGATATAATACAACAAAAGTGCTTTTTAGGTTAAATGAAAAAATGGACTTGTATCAAACTACCAACCCTTAATGAAACATGTGAACAAATTTCTAAAGGTTCTCATCATGACTTAATGTAGATGAGAGAATATGGTATTAATGTCAATATTTTTTCATAATTATAGGCACATATTTGGGTGATATTAAATATCGTGAAAGACCACTGTACTTTTTCAGTGAAAATCTCTGGTACCCATTTTCAGAGGCTGACTTTCTCAGCTCCCCCAAAAAAATGTAACAATTAGTTAATTTTAATTAATTAAATAATAAATTAATTAATTTTTAAGAAATTTAAAAATCAAACCCAGACTCACTTTGCAATGTTGTATCACTAAATAGAAATGATATACATAAACTAACCTGTTATAAAACATAAAAATTGATTTCTTAATTTATGGTTCTGTACTTATGCATTCAATTTCCAGAAGTGGCAGATTTTTTTTAGACCAACAAGGGCTCACCTAAATAAAAATTGGTACCAGAGATTTTTCTGGGAAGTAAAGGCATCCTGACCATTTTACCAACTACATTACTCAGAATGTGCCATGGCTTGGATTAGTCACTAACACCATATTCCACATGCTTAGTATGGTGTGAAGGAAATCTTTACTTCAATTTCAGCATTTGTTGGAATGAATTTGAAATATATACAAAAATGAAGTATGTCTCTAGATATTTCTGTTTGCATATGCATAGTTATACATTTATGTGTATGTGCAAAGAATAAATTATTGATACACCTACTTGCAGAAAGGGCATTTCTTCTAATTTAGCTGTAGTAAGCAAGTTGTCATCAGCATTTAAAGTGAGCAAATGTGTGAGGGCACTTATTTGTGAAATATCTTTCAAAGAATTCTTGCTGATGTCCACATAACGCAAATGAATATAAGACTGCAATATTTCTATATCTGTAAGCTCCCTGTTGATAAAAGTGTAAATATGAACTGTCATTTTTCTACATAAATTTTTGTCTGAAATTTAACAATTATGTATGTGATTTTCAGTAATAGAGGATAAGAGTTAAACTTCATATTTCTTTTTTTTTTTTTTTTTTTTATTTTTTTTTTTTTTTTAAAGTTATGGTGGCATTTACTAGATCTTCCGAATTGTTATAAGGAAAAAGTTCACATTCTACTCCAGGTTTGGAGGGTTGTCAAATAGTCTGTTTTATTTCTGCACCTCTTGTTAGATCTAGTGTCAAAGAAAACTATAGACAAAGCAGTCCTAGGGAATGTTTTAAGGTTTATATTCTATTCTCTCTTCTCACACTGGCATTATTTGATGTGTAATAAGCTTAATTGATATCCGTGGCTCAGCATTTATGATGGTTTATTTTCAGTCTAAATATAATTTGCTAACGAATATCTAATTTTGAAAATCTGGGTTCATTGCTAACAAGCAATGGAAAAGCTACAAAGGAAAAAAAAAAGACTTAACTAAGAATAGAATAACTCAACTACACAATATATGTTATGGAACTAAACATAGCAAATAAAATTCAGCTTTCTAAGAGCCTACATTTTTCCTTCACGATAGTGACTGATGAGCTGAAAATATATTACTATCTTTGATTGCATATGTTATTTAAAACTACTATGGTTACTTAAAACTACTATGAATACCATGGACAGAGAACAGAATAAACAAGTTCATTTTGCAACAATTAATCTTAATCTTCCAAAAAACTGGATGCTCTTTTGGTTGGGTTTCCATTACATTTCACTCATAACAGCCCATTGGAAAGAATCTCTGTCACTAGCCAGATCTCCCACTTCTTCTGTTATCAAGATCAAGGTCTCTTCGATGTCTTGAAACCACCTTCTTGTTGGTCTGCTCCTGACTCATCTACCTGAAACCATGCCTTCCATTATTGCTCTTTCCAGCCTACAATGCCTTTTGATATGCCATCTCTGTAAGATGTTTATAAGCCAGTTCACTTCAATGTTTAGGTCTTTTAATGTGTCTTCATTCCTTTTTTTCATTATCCATGAAAGATATCCTAAGGATATTTCTGTAATATTTTGTTTTAAATCAGCCAATTTTTTTCACTGCTGAAGATTATCCAAACCAGTTGATAAAAAAAAAACTTAAAAACAAGTTATATAAAATATGAGGCATGTTCAAGTGAAACCCGTCCCAGGGGTTTTATTACAAACATATGTAAGGTAATCAGCAGGTGTAGCAGAATTAAATAAAGCAATTGTTATGAAGCAAGTACTCACCAGGGTTCTTTAGAAAAAGTTGTCATATGCAATTAGACACACATACCACTGCATGGGTAGATGACAGATACCATCTGAGAAAAATTACCTTGGCTGCTCATTGAACCTTTTCATCTCCGATGCCATAATGTCTGCATCAGAGTTGAATTGTCCCTTTAGACATTTTTTTAAGGGTCCGAACAAATGAAAGTCACATGATGACAGATCATAGCTGTAGGCTGGGTATTGCAGAACTTCCCACAGTTTCCTTGCTACATTTCTTGCACAATGTTTGTGACTTTTGGACATGCTTTGCCATGCAACAGAATCACATCACATGAAAGCATGCCAGATCTCTTATTCTTGATGGCTGTATCCAGGTTGTCTAGTGTGTCCTAGTAACGGATAGCATTGATGTTCACACCAGGTTCTTTAAAAAGTCTGTCAACTTCATGGTAAAACAATGCGGATGGATTCTGTATCATATTAGCCAATTCTTCAACGGTCTGCAGCAGAAACCAATGAATATTATGCGAAGAATGAACACATTGACAATGGTAGACACCTACAATTGTAACATCGAGAATTCAACTATCCCAAACAGTTTGACTAGTTGTTTCTTAATTAAACTCTTGTGTTATTCCAACTTTATTTTGTATCATAATTTTCTCAGTTTTTTTCTATATTTTCATTGTCTCTATTTTATATTTTTGTTCTGCAATATTGGAACCAATTGTCCAATTGTCTGGTTTGCTTTGCCGCATCTTTTGCCAATCTCTGTTTCTTATTTCCCATTGGATGACATGACACATAATAAGTAATTAAAGTTTGTCATTATTGTTTGTTTGTGTGCATCAGCTTTATGGCTGTAGTGAAGTCCTTAGGGACTGAATTTTGCGTGAATGTCATGTTTTTTAACATTTTTTCACACCAGCAGCCGTGTGCTCAGGTGGTCTTCACCATACAGGCAGTTTCAAAGGTACTCTCAATTTTTTATCATTGAGAGTTTTGTCACTTTATGTAGATTTTTTTAAAAATCAAATTCACCTGGGCAGTGGCCATTTTTGACCTACTATTTCAGATTTCCAACTCAACAGGCTAAACAACACTTGTAAACAATACAACATGAAGATCAACATAAGCAAAACCGAAGTAATGGCAATAGCGAGAAAGAAAGAAAAACTAAACATCATAATAGATAATACATCTTTGAAGCAAGTTGACAATTTTAAATATCTGGGTAGCACGCTAACACAAGACAATAACCAAGAAACAGAGATAGATATAAGGTGTAACAAAGCATGCCAAGTTATAGGCCAAGTATCAACACTATTGAAAAACAAAGCAATAACTACGGAAGCAAAAAGGGCAATATACAAATCAATTTTTCTACCAACTCTGTGCTATCAGTGCCAGAATTGGACGCTGGACTCTAGAACAATAAGAAAGATAACGACCACAGAAATGAAATGTGTCAGAAGAATGACAGGAAACAGCTTAAGGGACAGAGTAAGAAACATTGACCTGAGGAAGAAGCTCGAAATTGAACCAGCCATCGAATACATAAAGAAACAACAGATAAATTGGTTCGGCCACATAACAAGACAGAAAGAACTAACAATGAATCAAAGAGCCATAAACAAACGCTACGAAAACGTCAGATTAAGAGGAAGACCGAGAAAGAGATGGATAAATGGAATACTAGAGTCACTAGGAGGAATAACATCAGAAGATGCCAACAGAAGAGCAAAGAATCGCAGATTGTTTCTCCCCTCGACGCCAACGGCAACAGAGGAAGGATAGAAGAAGAAGGATGCTTGAATATATTTTGAATGTACATGCGACCTTCTGATTTTTGCCATTTTTCAAGCGGGCTAGATATCAGATCTCACTACTCAGACACCAGGGAAGAGTAAAGCCACTGAGAAACATGGATTTTATTTTTGACAAATTTCAACCGTCTACAGTGGGAATTGAACCCAAAGCCTTCTTGTCCAGAGACCAACATCTTGCCTCTAGACACCTCAGCCTCTAACCCTTTACTCTTCTTCTTCTTCCTTTCAGCTCCCTGTGGAGCATAGGTCTTCAACAAACACTTTCAGCTCCCTGTGGAGCATAGGTCTTTAACAAACACTTTCTAAGCCATTCTGTTTCTTGTCATTCTTTTTAAGATCATTCCATCTCTTCCCCATCATCTTCATCTCTGCTTCCAACTGTCTTCTTCAAGAATCTTCTGATCTTCCCCTTGGTCTTTTCCCCTGGAGATTCCAAAAAAAAAGGCATGTGGCTTAATACTCTCATTTGGCTTCCACATTATGTATCCTATTTCTTTCTCCTGCTGTTTTTATTTTATTTGTTCTCAATGAAGATTTGTTTTCTTTTTTCTTCTTGCTACAATCATAATTTATGTGTTGTCTATGCTAAATTTTATATTGTAGTCATTGCATGCCTTTGTTTTAGATCATTTAGATGTTTTACTCCATTTTCTGTTGTGGGTTGTTATTAGTGATTAATCACCTGCAAAAATGATCTCTATGAGACTGTTTTATTTATTTGTAACAAGCATTCAAATAAAATGAAGTGGAAGAATAAATGAAAGTGAACTCACCTGCCATGAATGTCTAACCGTACATAAGCATGAGACAGACCATCACCAGTTTTACATAGTAAGGACAAACCTTCAGCAATTATTTCCAATGTTAATGGATTTGGTGTGATATCCAACTGAAGTTTAAAGAAAACATAACTTTAATAACCAAAATGTGTGGAATTAGTGAATTAGTTACTGGATTGAATAACTGGATTGAATAACTGGATTGAATAACCTAATTGTATGCTAAGCAGTCCCTTAGGTGTTTAGTTACTTATAGTGAAAGGTGATTGTTATGCATGTTGTAAATTAAATAAATGTGTGTAAATGTATACACAATATTGTGAAACACTTTGTAATTTTTTTCATTCATCTTAGATAATTAGGCTTAATGGTCCACTTTTAATTTAAATGAGTACACAAATGATCTTGGATTGTATTACAAAGTGCTTCATTAAAAATATATAAAGTTTAATGTATTTAGATGTTCTAAAGAAGAAATTACATAAGGAGATGCCACAAAACATGATTGTGATGTCTGCAAGAGATTTTGTCAAATGTGTTGATTATAAACCATTCTTCTTCTGCATTCACTATAAGGCTATTCCTCTTCATTGTCTGCCCTTAAAAAAGCCTTAAGTGAAAATAAATGTGTGGCAACCGGCAGTGAGACAGACCTTCGGCGCATGATTTTTGGGGTAATGTGGTCGGTATTATGCCCGTACCGCTTAACTTTCCAGGAAAAAATCCGGTACCCATTAAAGGCTGGGTGAACCCGGAAGCCGTCGGTTGGGATCAAACCTTACCTCTTGTCCTTTGTAGTCCAGTTCACTACTGAGCTAACGCGGCTCCCTGTTATTGGTGAGTAGAGTGTAAGATTTCCTTCTCTTGGATACATTTAATAGAAAGTGTGGGTCAGTGCTCTCTGACCAATGGCCAGGTATTTATAGTATAAAAAGTAAAGATTTCCTCCAAGTTTTGCTAGGCATATGGTGAATATGGTGTTAGTGATATTTTTGTATGACCATCTCTCATTTTTGAGTGATATGGCCAGTGTCACACCAAGATGCTTTTACTTCCCAGAAAAAAAAATCTCTGGTACCAATTTTTAGAGGCTGGGTGAAGCCTGGGGCTTTGCTGGTCTGACAAATTTAAACCACCACTTCTGGCAATTCAGCCCTTCTAATCAGGGAGTGAGCACACTAACCACTCAGTCACAGAGGCTCCCATAGTGTTGTACATGAAAAGCATGCAGTTGGTTTTGTATGTTCTACCAACTGTTTGAATTCTGCATCATTCATTATACCATTTATGGGGAGACAAAGGCGTGCCTCTCAGTAGCAGAGCTTGAGATTGTCAGTGACCCACAGCTGATGGCTTGTGCCAGGATCTGTGAATCAGAATCATCCAGACCCTGCTCCACCTCTCTGTGGTGCCTCCAGTAACAGACTAACCTGTCTAGTCTGGCCAAGTGAGTAGGGATCGAAGAGGGAAGATAACCCTGGTACCCAAAAATGTGAAGTGTGTTTTTTTTGAGATCATGAGAAACAACATTTAATGTGAAAAAAAAAATAATTGAAAAAAAAATATTTTGTTTTTCATTGTTTCTTTTTTTGCTGTGACCAGGAAAATTTGAAAATTTTCTCGCAGCCATCAAACAACCCTTTGTGACTCAGGAAACGCAACAAATAATGTTATGAGTTATGAAATCTCGCCATTTGTCTCTGTTCTGTTAATTATATAAGTGTAAGTAAAAATGAAATTAGCCACTTATATGAAAATGAAGTAAACACAGCATGCAATACTGTTTTTATTGCAATACACATTATCTCCTGAAACGATGTATGATATAATGGACTCCATTCTTATTCTTTCTTTATAAACAATGAATAAAACATTATGAAAAAAATAATCATGATTGTTATTGAATTATTGCCTTATGCATATCAATATAATAATTTAACAAGTAAACAAATTTTGCCTGTGTGCAACAAAACTGGATAAAGTCCTAGTTTAGTCCGATAAATTAGTGTTCAAAAAAGTATTGTCCTCTTGAGTAACATTGAGCTTTATTCTGACCCCTAATTGTAGAGAAAAGAGAAACAACATGTGAAGGTAAAATCATAAACCTGACCCTAAAATAATTTTCAGTAATTGAGAAATACTGTAGTTTTGTTGTGATGCCAACTAAGGGAAGATTACTCATTTCGTTTAAATAATTTATCGGACTAAAAGAGGACTCTACCCAAAATTTATTATATTAAAATAGTGTTCAGATGATAAACAACTGTATTATAAAATAATAAAAATCTAGTAAAAATGTTAAAATATTCTACTAATTAGTTTATTAATCGATTGACCAATGTCACAATCACATGAAAACGAATCAATGTTATCAGATTATTTATTATCTCAGATTTGTTATGTGTCTTTCTTATTAGTAAAATCTTAGTCAACTTATATATATGTAGTATCATCGTCGAGTACAGTCTCCGTAACGAAGGTTGGCTACCATGGTGCACCATACTGTTCTGTCTCTAGCTTTGATGGTGCAGGTTGTCATAGGCTGATTTGTCCATCTTTTGATGTTACTTGTCCATGTTAGTCTTGGTCTGCCTGTGCCTCTTTTGCCTTGTATTTTCCCCTCTAGGATTACTTTTAGTAGGCTGTTGTGTCTTTTAACATGGCCCAAAAATCGCATTTGTCTTGTTTGAATTGTGTTTAGTAGTTCTCTTTTCATTTTTAGTTGTTTTAAGACTTCATTGTTTTTTTTTTCTTTTCCTTCCACCCAATTCTACTATTCTTCTATATATCCACATTTCAAAGGCTTCAATTCTCTGTTCTGTTTCTTGTCTAATGTCCATGTTTCTGCACCATATAGGAATATTGAGAAGATGTAACATTTTGCTGTTCTTAGTTTTAACCCTGGTGTTATTTGTTTTGATGTTAGTATGTTCTTCGTGACATTAAAATTACTTTTTGCCATTCCTATTCTTTTGTTTATTTCATTTGTATATTTTCCATCACTGGTTATAGTATGTCCAAGGTAGTTGTAGTTCTGAACTGTCTCCAGGTCTATTCCTTCATTTTGATATCCACTTGTGGTTTTTTAGTATTTTCTTTGTTTATGATCATAGTTTTAGTCTTTTTGATATTCTTATCTAGTCCATATTTTTTGCTTGTCATGTTTACTTCATTAAGTAATTGTTGTAGATCTTTAGGATTTTCTGCTAGTAGTACAGTATCGTCAGCATATCTGCATATATTAGGTCTAGGTGGTATTAAAGTAGTATACATTTAATATTTATTTCAACTTGAACAATTTTTGGTTAAAATAAAAGAAAGCAAATACGACTAATAAGATTTATGATTTCATATGGCAGCATATGCTAATTGTTTTTTTTTTAAATATAAAGTAAAGCACTTGTAGGCACACACACGCACAAAAAAAAAAAAAAAAACAACTCACAGTTCAGTTTCAGTAGAAGAAAATTTCAAAATTTACCTACCTGTTCCTCTTCTGCAACTTCGTCTTCAGCATCTTCTGGGGCTTGCCCCAAGTTCAAAGCACCGTCGTATGCCTCTTCACCGCCTGTTTCTTCGGCTTCTTCATCATAATGATCCCCCTCGGTTTCAATATCCTCTTCCTCCATTGTAATACAATTTTTAGTTTAATCTTCTTCAAAGTATCTGCAAAACCCAGGAATCCTTACAATCTGCAGGGCTAATCAAAATAGCGTCATGTCTGTTGCCGCGACAACGGTCGCTTCCGGGCAAAGCGTTAGAAATTTTATTTCCACAGTTTCTTCTTATTCATTCTTACTTTGTAACTATTCCTGAATTTAATAAATGCAAAAAAATAGGTAATATTTAATCAGAACAATCACGTTTCTTAAACTTCATAAATTGAGCATGTATCTTCAGTTAAATATTAATTGGTAAAATTGTTTATGGATGGAGAGTATAGATAAGCAAAACCAACCAACCAAACGACAACTATGATTGGGACTTTTGCAAAAGGTATGGAAATTCGTCAACAAGGAGGTTGACAAGTTTGTGAAACTGTAGGGACAGCTTTCTTTCGCAAGTCTGATCAAGGTGACTGTCAACATCCTCTTAGATAGTGAGTATATTTTTACTATTATTCATTAATTTCACAATTTTTAAAGTTGTTTTTGTATAGCAAAATTTTTAAGAATTCTGCAGTTTATGTAGATATCGATCTATATATAGATATTTATTTAGCCTGTCGGGACCAAAATATTACGTGTACTGTACTTAACTACTATCGTGTTTCATGATAAGTAATGATAAATTGGTTGGGCGGAAATGCCCCAGTGTGTTTTATTTTATTATGTTATTTTAAAAAATATTTTTGCGTGTTTTACCTGTAAAAGTGTTGATTGATATTTGTATACTATACTATATTCTGCTGAAATCAGAAACTTGAGAAACTGAGAAACTTTATCATTATTTGTATAACTTTACATTTACATTTGAAGAAATTAAAATAAAAATAAGATGGATAATAAATAAAATGATAAAATAATATTATTTTTAATAAACCACCGGTTTTTTTTTTTTTTTGGTTGTTGAGTAATTAATCTAATTGAAAATTTTACATTTATTTTATTTAAAGTGTTGGATTTATAACTTAGTTATTATTAATTAGTATATTCATCATCAAGTACCAAGCCTGCTGGCGTAGGTGATCATGTCTCTCAACTTTCGATCTCTACAGTTATTTATCAATTCTGTTCTTGACCTTCTGCCAAGCCATTCTCTTAAGCTGACTGGTATCCTTTCTATTTGCTTCCCTCCATCTCTTCGTCCCTCAATTTTCCCAGTTGTCACAATAAACTCCAGCTGCTCCCTTCTCATTTCATGGCAAAAAAAATGATGATTGTTTCTTCCTAATATTGGATATTAACTCTCTCTTTGCTTTGGCCTCATTCAGAACATTTTCATTATTATAATTTATATTATGTACTTTATTTACTTAACAATTTTTACATGATAAATAAGTTTAAGTTACTTTATTAGAAGTTAACATAAGCTGAGAGTCATTCATTCACAGAGTGCAAGAATAAGATTAGATAGATACTATATTACTATTAATAAATATATTATTATAAATTATGCTTACTTATAACTGTACTGCTAACTATATATATATACATATATAATTATACAAATATAAAATCAATTATGAAATACACATATTTGTTGAAGGTAGGAACATTACATACATTGTAAGATCATTAGCAGAACTGTAGAAATGAAAACAGATCTGTAAAAAAAAAAAAAAGTAAAGTACCCCCGTCACGCCAAGTGGCGTATAGGGAATATGGTGTTTGTCCTTTGTAGTCCAGTTCACTAACCACTGAGCTATCGCGGCTCCCAAAACAGATCTGTACTTATGTTTTATAGACTACACAAATGCATTTGGTTAAGTAAAGCATAAAGAAATAATACACATTTTTGGAGTATAAACCAGAAAGGTTTATAGCAAAGATATGTGAATAATAAAACAAATATATGTACAGGCTGCAAAAGGTAGTCATAACAAATTGAAAATCAGTTGGAAATGCTTCAACTAATAAAAGAGATTTGGCAGGGTTCAGTACTGTCACCAGATTGATCAAATCTGTTATAATGAGATTATTCTAAATAACTAAGATCCATAAAGGATACAACTGGAATATTAGTTCTTGGTCATAACATACATAGCCTGAGATTGTTCTAAGGACAGAGTCTTAATAGATAAGAAATGTTAATGAAAATTAGTTACTGTAATTAGTTGACATTATTATAGTGATTGAAAGAGTAACAGACCAATGCTACAGTTACTCACTTTTATTATTACCAACTTTGTTACTTTCTTTGTATTTAGAAGATGAGATTGGTTCATCCCTTGAAGAGATTTCTTCCATCAGTTTGTCTTAAATGTTTTACTTTTCTAATTTCCCATGTGTCTTATTTTTGCATAAAATTTGTTGTTATTTCCTACCATCCATTCTCATAATGTCTAGTTTTTATGAAATAAATCCAGTTCTTTTGTATATTATTATAATATTATTAATATGGAGTTAATTTTATTATTATAACTTCTTGCTTATTGTTCTTTATTTTGCATCATCACAATAAAGATGAGATGCCTATATATGTCTATTTTGATGGCTACTATTTTTGTGAACAATTGTGTTATTTGAACATTACTTCAATTTCTTATTGTTGAATCTGTATGTGTGGTACTTTTTTGTACAATATGTTATGCATAACAGTACAATATTTTTAAAAATCTATTGCTTACTGTTTTCTAAGTTGGTTCCTGATAATTCATTACTGCGTTTTACAATATGTGTGTCAAATTCAATTAAGTGGAATGACATAATGGTGCAGAGAAAAAATAAAGACCTTTGCCTCCACTGCAAAAAAGCAATGGATACAGTAAAGAAAAAGACTTCTCAGAAGTGCACTGTTAAAGTAAATTGGACAGGATTAAAATAGATCAATAAATCAAAATGCTTGGGAAAGCTGTTAACTGTAAATTGCAGATGTGAGGTGCAGACTAGCTAAAAATCTGCTTTAAAGGAAATTAAAAAGATATATTGGAATCCGTTTTTTACAATGTAAGTAAAAAACTGAATTCTAACTTATAATGTATATTGACATATATATGTGTGAATTCCAAACAATTAGCAGACAAGAAACTCATTGGAGATCACACAAGTGCAGTTTTACAGAAGGATGTTGAGAATACTGTGGACAACTAAAAAGAGTAATAAGACTGGTCTAAAAGAGACCAAAGGAAAACTTGTTTTAACATTAGGAGGAACAATTGTATTTTTTTTTTTATTGTTGCCATATAATGATAATGAAACAGCTGGAATATACTGTGACAACTGGAATAAATAAGAGAAAAAATAGATTAAATCAGAGAGAAAAGATACTAAATTAAACAAAAATGGTTTGGTTGGAAATCAACAACAGAATAAATAAACAACTGTAGAAACAGAAATTTGTGGTGATGTATGACTACCAATGCAATGCCAGTAAGCTTGATACTGACATTGCCAATACATGTGCGAATGGCTCGGAATGTCAAGGATGAAAAATATGTGGGCACCAGAACCATTTTCCGAAACTCTTTATTTTTTTACCTAATCACATCACCATAAAACTTTTACTCTTTTCAGACACAGTTGTTTACCACTGATACTTTGGTTGATTTGCTAATCATAAAGATAAAATGCTTCCGCTATGACTCTATGGTACATTCAAAGTGATTAGAAGAAGTTGTGTCTTAAAATTTAAAAACCTGTGTGGTTAAAAATTGAATATTACATGCCTTGAAACTCTCAGATTTACTGATCTTTGATCATTTTGTTATTGAGGATTAACTACTAAAATGTCATTCATAGATAAATATTTGCTGAAGCTAAACAAGTTTATAGTCTTTGTTTGTGATGTCACAAATTGAAGCCACTTTCATAAAATATAAATTTAAAGAATTGAGGAATGTACTAGGCTCATCCATAAATGATGCCAAATTTTCAAAGTTTATAACTAAAATGTCACCTTCAGATGAAAATAAACAGCTGTGCAGAGCATGTGTCCTGTTCAAGTCTGTTACAAGGTGCTACGGTTTCTCTTGTTTTCTTTTCTATAACCAGTGGCCAGCTATCTGGTTCAGTCACCTTATACATCATGCATCATTATAGTGTTATCTGTTACAATTATTCGCTCCCATTTTAAAGAACATTAGATTCTTTTTCTGAAAGCTCATTTAGTTCCTAGACTCATGAACAATAGAAAAATAAGCACTTCCGAGGTGAAATGTGTTAGACAAATGACAGGAGAAAGCCAAAGAGATAAGATCAGAAATCAAGAACTGAGAAGAAAGCCAGGAATTATAGTCGCCATAGAGTACATAAAGAAACACCAGATAAAATGGTTTGGCCACGTGATAAGACAGAAAGTAATAAACATTACGAGAACACTAGACTCAAAAGGTCAATGACAAAAGATAAATTGATGGGTTATTGAAATACTCGGAAACATAACAGCAGCAGGGGTCGACAGAAGAGTTAAGGACTTCAAATTATTTCTCCTCAATTCTGACAAGCAAATGAGAAAAGAAAGAAAGAAAGCCATTTAAAATATCATTAGTGTAGTGGTTTACTCACTGGCTTGGCAATAAAGTCAACGTGGCTTCATTCCCTCCTAACACTTACAAATTAACCAGAGAAAAAGAGTCTGGCTCACTGATTTTCTGCAAGGAAGGAGAGGCCTGGTCCCCTCACCTCCAAAATGCTGTACTTAGTGCAGTGAAGTATAATGTATATTATAACATCATATGCTATGTCTTTACGCTCATGTTCCTGTAGATATATTTTTTCTATATATATTTTTAAAATCTTTTGTATATTTTTTACTTATGTGTATTTTTTGTATCTTTTACCGTAGATGTATATTTTGACACTGGTAACACACTGGTGAATCTCTCTATCTATTGACCTTTCGAGCCGTAGCCGGCCCATAGGGCATAGATCCAGATACTTTTTCTCTTATCTAAATGTTTATTTTTAGCAGTTTTCAATCCCTCTAAAGATATTTGATAACATCTCGCCATTTGTCTGTGTTCTGTGCAAGCAACCCTATTTCATTGAGGGAGCCGATTCCTGCTGCTCTTTCCTCTCTGATCAATGTTCTTCTTTGTATCTCTCTGGGTCAGCCTCATTACCTCTTACCTGTTGTTTCCCACATGAGGGCTTGCTTTGTTATTCGGTTATTATCTCTCCTCATCACATGCCCAACAAATGACCATCGTCTTTTCTTGATTACTGAAGATATTAGTGGTTGGTTGGCGATTTCTCTAATTTCCTCGTTTGTTTTGAATTCGTTCCACGCTATACCAAGTATTTTCCTTAGACATTTATTCTCGAATGCGCCCAACTTTGTTTCTATGTCTCTTGTTATTTTCCAGCTCTCATGTGCATAGGTAAGGGTAGATAGTACGTTTGATTTGAATAGTCTAAGTTTTGTGTTTGTGCTGATGAGTTTTGATTTCCACAACTTTTCAAGGCCGCTGAACATTGCTGCTTTAGCTATTCTGATTCTAATTCACTGAAGTATACTGTACAGTAAATACATTTGACATAGGTTTAGCGCAACAGTTTAATGAGAATGACAGGTCGGATGTCAATTAACAACGAACAGTGTGTAATATTTGAATACTTATAGTGAAACATATGTGTGTAGTCTGCTACACGCTTTTATTTATTTTTTTACTTTGCTAATTATTTTGTTGTTCTGATTTTTAACTACATCATTCGCATTTCTCTTGGTTATTTCTCTAGTTACACACACTCTTTCGCTTTCTCTCACACTTTCAAATCAAACAACTGAATATTTTTTGTGAACATATTAACATTGTTTTACTGTATATTTTTTTCTTCATCGTGTCATTCTGTTATCAGCGATTTATCTTTTTCTTTAATCTACTCTCTCGCATATTATCCACCAGCTCCCCCTCTCTCTGTTCCTCTCTTTGGATGACTCAAACTTTGTTTGACCTTAATATATATTCTTCTCTCTCTACCCCTCCCCCATTTTCCGGCCTTTAAAAAAAACCGCACGTTTAGCTTCTATCGCTATTCTGTGAAATTATCAGTTTCCAACCCCAATCTTCAAACATCTGCTGTCACGCTTATCCCTAATATTCCCCCCCCCCCCCCCCCCCCCCCGCCCATATTCGTGGAGGCCGAAATCAATTTTTCCTGACCAAGTGTTCTGGTCTCGCTCACCTAGCCTGCCCTGGCATTCGGTTGCTACGGTGACCAAGAACGCCACAATGAAAGGAAACTATGACACTGTGGTTGCCAGCCAATCAATATGGATTTCTAATAAATCTTTCCTGCACAGTTATTCTTATTTCCCAGCATCCAATCTCCTTCACGAAAAGTTTTATGGAGATATTGGGAACCTTAAGTTGACTTCTGCCTTTTTCAGAATCTTCAGTTAGACGTTAAGGGACTAACGAAGAAGATAATTATATTCCTAGTTCTTTCACATTTCTTCATTCTCCTAGCTGCTGATTTCAAGTTTCTGGTTTACCAACAAATCCACTGTTACTATTCTTGCCGCTTAGTTTAAGTATCCATCACACATTTCTTGAAACCGGAATATGTCTACTAAGGTTTTCATTAACAAATAAAAGAATTAGATCGACTAATGGCTAAAATTAACAGCGGGCGTTGTTGTGTCTGTTTTGTTATACATTTTAAAAAAAAAGTGCTTTCAAACATTCAACTCCAATATTTTTTCTGTCTGACGTCAGCTTCATCTTAAGTTAGAACTGCTCTTCAATTCATTACACAGATATACGTTCATATTTTTGTTTAGAAAATGAAGGTTCAGTAATTGAAATGCTAGAAGCCGATTTATCTAAACTCAGCCTATGAAAAAAAAAAACAATTTTAAAAAAAATAGACAAAATAAAAGGTACCGCCGGTCTTTACAAAATGAAAGTAGCAATGATGGTTGACTATTTTGAGATGGGGAAAAAAGTAGCATATAAATATATGAATTTGAAGTAACTATAGTGCAGTAATTTGCAGGGATTGATAGAGTTGATAAATAATTCACACTTCTTGGTAGAAATAAGATCGCTAGATAAACAAAATCAGTGTACTGGCAATATTTACGTGACAGATCATTATATTGACATTATGTGGTACGAGACAAGGTCAGCAGATTGACATTATTTGAGTGAAGATAAAACCATTACATTGACAAGATCTGGTAGAAAATACGATTTGATAGAATTCAAGATCAGTCGACGACATTTGATAAAAGACAAAATCAGTAGATTTGGTAGAAAACATGATTAGTTAAATGATAAGGTTTTCGTCCATGACGAATATATTAGCAAGATTTAATATCAACAAGGCTGTAGTCATGACAGAAGCTGCGAGTAGTAAGCAACGTTTTAGTGACTTGTTATCACGCTAGTCTAACCGAAGCTAGTTTGCGTCAAGAACTATGCCAGGCAATATCTGTTAACGCAATTAATGTTTGGGGACTGTCTTCTTCATTACCGAAGAATAAGACTTAGAAGATAACAAGATGTGTAGTAAGGCACTTAACAGGGATACAACTTGCAGAATATACATTCCAAAGAGATGCTAAATTTGAAGAAAAGAAATGAGCTTTGTCCGGCGAAAAGTAAAATAATTGTACTAAACAGAAGGGTTTACTCGCGGAAAGTTCAACACCAAGTACTTTCGTTTTCTTAATAAATAACAGGTATATGGGTATTTGAGTAAATCCTCTGTAAAATGAAGGTAAGAGGCAAATAATTGCAGTGCTACGGTAAAGTAAGGAGCGTGTGGTAGAGTGTAACGTACACTCCTAAAAGGTATGATGACAGCTTTACGAAAAAGGAATGCATCAAAATACAGGACGTTTCGGCCTGCATGTGACCTTCTTCTGAAAACGAGAACATAAACAGACAACGGAATAAAGATATATTCTACTACATCTAGAAAGTAAACTAAAAAAAAATATTATTAATAAATAAGAATTTATTAATTAAAAATATTGTTTAGTTTGCAAATTTTTATTATTTTTTAAAAATTATCATCTTTATTCTCTTATAATGTAGTACATCTCTCTTTTGTTTTATTATTTTATTTTTTATCCCACTTTTTACTTTTCCTTGATCTACTAGTCCCGTTCATTCTAGATGTAGTAGATCTTAAGTGTACGTTATACTCCACCACTTGAGCCTGTCCTCTCTATAAAATACAAAGCAAACGATGTGTAGAAAAGACCTAACAAATAAAAGATACCAAGTTGGTCGTGTTGGTTAACACGCTTCTATAGTGACAGATTTACCGGATCAATCGTGATCCGGGCTGTCGATTATTCTTCTCTTTTCTAGTTTGGCTCGGAGTGTTGATTCTTATACCTGTATATATGTGTGGCTGTTACATCTACCGTAGAAAAACACGGTCGATTACAAACGTACATCAGTCAAACATTCAATATCATGTAAAGAGATACAAAAGGGAAAAAAGGCGTTATCGTTACAGCTTTACTTACGTGAGAGAAAATACAAAATCAAAGCGACGTTTCGGCTCAGTAAGCTTTCAGCTGGAACAGTGGACAACGCCTTGTACATTGTTTTAGCTGAAGATCTTTTAAGTACCAACGTCGTTTTGATTTTGTATTTTGCGTTGTCCCTCGCTGTGTAACCATAGCACTTTTCTTTTCATCCCTATCAGCTGTGCAGCAGATTCGCACTTGTGTGCCTTTTCCAATGAAATATCAATAGATGGTGTAGGCCAAACGAGATTGTATATGTGGCCAATATTGAAACTTACTTAAAGTAAGGGGTAAATCACCCCCAAATAGATGGAATACTATCTAAAAAGTTGTAATAACTATCTTTAGGCAGTGCAAGGAATGAACAGACCTTCAGGCGGGTTTCAACGAAACAATTGAATAGCTTAATCATGTCATAAACTGTCGGTCAATTATTCAGAACCGATGGCTTGGATTTATATTTCAAATATGGAAATACTCTTCTGGATATATTGTCCTGGTCGAACGGGTGATCGTGGAGACTAAAGAACTATGCTGACCTCAAGTAGGGATGCACATGAGCGACCTATTGAAAGATCTGAACGATTAATTAATTGCACTTTGAATATCAATGTACATGCAGTCTTGAGATTGTAACTGTTCAAAATATAATGTCCAAAATGTAGAAATGGCAGCCTACAAGAACACTCCCGGTGTGTAAACAGCCAGCGAGCTACTAGAACCACCACCGAGCACATATTTCTTTATTTGCTAAAAGCACGGATCATCTATGAGTTTGTTCAGAGAGCCGTAGTGTTAAACCCAACAGCAATGAACAATGTCTCTTCAATGTGTGCGTCTAGCCTTGGAATATCCCTTTATATGCTTAGACATTTTAATAAAGTTCGATTCTTGGCTACAGCATATGTAAGCAAAGAGACAAATACCCTTATTCATCAAATTACAATATTTTACTCTGAATCAAGTACACATTTTCACTTTGGATTCAGAAGCCAGTATGAGTATTAGTATACTCACAAACACTTCGTTATAATTTTATAGCCATACTTTCATGCACTGAAATTAAATATACAACAACAAACACACTACACATTTGGTAACTGATCCCATGGCACTGATACATGTCATAGTGTTTGTTCTTGTGCACTTATATTGCTTAGGTCTGGGACCCATCTTATTCTAGTTTTATTGAAACATTTTTATGTGTGTGTGTTTTTTTTTTAAATTTGCAGCCCATTACGTTCCTTGTTTTCACCCGTGTATCGTAGTGGTCTGTCACCCTTGTTTTCACCCGTGTATCGTAGTGCTCACATTCCCTCCAGCTCTTTGTCCTGTTTAATTGACGGTAACTCATCTATCACTCATTTTCTCTTTGTGGTCTTCATCTGTTTACCAAATCGATGCTTTAGGCGTGGTCGGCTCTTCATCTTTTCTACTGCTCATAATCAAAAGAAAGTGCGTGTGTTGTCGCGGAAATCAAAGAGTAAACGAATAGACACAGGAGTCGATTGGAGAACTGCAAGCGAAGGAAAAAAAAACCCATATTTGAAAATAGAAAATATAAAAACCAAAAACGAAATGATCAACCTCATTTAGAAAGGCCGGATTTATTTCAAGTTAACACACAGTCTTATGTTTACTTTGCTGTTATAATTTTCGTAATGTGCTCGCCGCATCTGTCATAGATAGGTACACACCTGTACTACTTTGATTGTCGAACAGTTCTAGTTACATGTTTCAATTCTTTTCGTGCTTCCACATTGTGCCAATGTGTACTTATAGAAAGAGCATGTGAGAAGACGTGACTTGGGATCCCTGATCCTTGTGGACACCCCCCCCCCCAAGATAATAATGAATAATGATACTTTCATAAGATTCTAAAGAGCCATGGAATTAATAATTTAATTAAGATTTAAAAAATACTTGCACAGTTATGGTTTTAAAGATGCAAGATTTCTACTTGGCATGAATCTATCACTAGGCACGCCTCTCTTGGTATTGCAGGGTACACATTAATGATGGTGCACTTTGTTCGTAGGCATCATTTATTATTTTTATTTCACTCAGCACAAAGGCCTCCTTTAACACAAAGACTTTCTTTAAGTGTATTTTTATTGCCTTTTGTGGAGGAAAAAAATAACCGGCTTACTATCGTCAGAAATGAATTCCTAAATGTTCGTCCCAGTGATAAGCTACTATGTAGGCCCCCTGAAATAAACAAGTACGCCTTAGCGAATGTCGGTGCTCAAGACTTCGTTGCTGATTTCTTTCTAGTGAAGCGAGATAGTGATCTCGTCACAACACATCGGCGTTATCTGTCTTGGGAACATGCTCAAAGCCATTAATAATTCTGAAGATCTTAGTTCCCTTGACAACGGAAGGCCGCATGAGACATACACATTTTACCAGTCTTCCACCATTTGTTGGGTACACAGACATTGAAAAAACCGTCTGACAAAAAATGCAGACTTGTTTATGTTGTTTATGATTGTTTTCACTAAAATATCAATTAAAAAAATAATTAGTCTAGAGTCACTTTAGAGCAATTGAAGGTTATCTTGCTTTCTAAATCATGGTTCTTAAACTGCATTGGTTTATTTTCCAATGACCACTGATGTCATCACAGATAAGGTCCATTGTCGTCTATTTATCTTATAAAGACGGACGATAACGTATAGGCGGTATGCAAAGCTGTGCGCGTAAACCTAGACATTTGAAAATCTAAGTGAACATATAGTATGTCGCAAGCCGGGAGCAGTTTTCAAAACAAATACAAATTTCAGCAGATGTTCCGCATTTTATTGTGTATCATTTCTACATTCTCTGTAGTACTGAAAGAGACAGGAGTGGGCAGAATATGCACATCCAGAGTATTGCGGTGCATTATGCCAAGGAGGACTGCAAATTTAAAATGTGACTTAAAAAAAAAATATTCAGCCATTTTTTGTATCTGTGCTAATCACACTTTCCTCTTTCTCTCTCGTATACATTTTTAAGATTAGATAAATTACGTAATCTCCCTCACTTCCTCATTCCCTATCTCTTTCACCCTTTGACTGTTTCTCTGCCTATCTGTCCGAATGCTAGTTTTTTGCCACTCTTGATAATTGTACGCATGAGGGGCAGACTTAGCAGAAGGTGGTTTCAAAACATCAAGGAGACCTTGAACATGACAGCAAAAGTGGGGGATCTGGCTAGACACAGATTCTTTCAGACGGGCTGTGGTGAATGCAGCGTTCCCCAAAGGACATGCAGCGCGATGAACGTGTTTTCACTTTTTGGTCGATTAGTAATTAGAAAAAAAAAATGCCTTATCTATTTATGCTAATAGTTTTTTTTTTTTTTTTTTGTTTGCCTGTTAAGTTGCTCTTGATAATGAAAGAAACACAGCCCTGCGCGCATACACATTGACGTGCAAAGAGAATAAAATGATAGATAATCTTGACAAGGACATCAAATTGACAATAACTCTTGGAAATGCATGATGATTTGACAGTTTAGTTCGATCGTGTTAAAACCCACAAACATCTACCACACTTTTGCTACTAGTGATCACAACTGGATGTAAGGAAGTTGACATATATCTGATGTAAATGTTTAACTTCAGGGCTCGAGGAAGATCAAGAGTCGGATAGATAAGCAATATTATGTATTTCCCTGCGACGGATCAGGCTGTTAGTGTGATGCATTTGGCCAAATTAGAAAACTGCAGCTAATAACACGGCTTCACATTACTTGTAGATAGAATAAGTATTTTGTACAAATAGTAACGCTTACTGCAGGTATCTTTCAAATGAGAATCTGCCTATTCCGCGTTGAAGAAAAGTAATGTAGAATCAGTCTCAGTAAGACATAAAAATCGTTTCGTTTTTTTTTCTACTAGATTTTAGTTCTTTGCCATGCAAAGAAAGTGTGTGTGGGGGGGGGGGATTTTAGCCACTTCAAAGCTGATGCTAGAATTCTTACAGGACACATTAGAAGTACAGGCTTATAAATACCAGCAATATTTATTTTATTTTGTTTGTTTGTTTATTAATGCACTATCAGTACCTGTATCATGGAAATCTACAATCATTATCAAGTTCTTTGTAGTCATAGCTCAATGTATTTATTCGTACACATTGTGTATCTCCACATCTCCCCGCTATTAAATAATAACCTGTTATCTTCACTTATTGTACGAGATAAGTGTCTTATTCTAGTGCTGACTGTCATGTCTCTTGTCGGTAAATTTTGTCTTTGTTTCCACGGACAGTATTTGGTAGTCAGGGTAGTGGGAAGCGTGTCTGTGCATAATTAGCCGTAGTGTCGATCCACTTACACTGTCTAATTTCGCTTAGTAATTTACCTGTTCCTATCTTTACCTTGAAGTTTCACCTGTTTACTGTAGGTATCGTAGCGGTACTGTAGCAAATATTCGTCATCTTTAACATTCAGTACTTTTAAGATCTTATCCTCAGCAGTAAGGATAAGGAAATTCAAGATTACGCGAAAAAAAAAAATTAAAAGAATAACTGCCGGGGTATGGCAATATTCGATAGTAGTAAAAAAAAAATATGATACATGTAAATTATTGCAATTTATTAATAACTAATGTAACATGTACATTTAATAATAAATATAGTAGTTTTTTTTAATTCTTTAAAATGTAATCTACGATACATTTTCTTTAATAATTGAATTTATTGCATTTTATATATATAAGGATATAGCTATCCTGAATTATATTATTCACTGTAGCATTTGAAATAACTAGCTGTATAGTCAGAAACATTTTGTTAATAGGATGACAGTTAATGTCATTCCCACGTTAAGGGGTATGTGGATAAGGGTTGAGAACTACTAGACTATAGCACTCTCCTCCCTCCCCCGCATGTTAGTGTGTGCGTGCGTGCGCGCGCGCGCTCAGCGTTTCATAAATGCAAGTCTTGTCTCCTGTTAAAGTTGGACATTAAGATGATAAAATATTATTTCCGTGTTACTTACCATTTCCCCAATAAAGTGGCGCATTTTTTTTAGTTCTTTGAGCAAAAACATTTGCCGTTCACTCACATTGTCTTTGTCCCTCAGAGTTACTAAACCAGTATAATGTTTTTCAAATCCTAATTAAACATTGTCAGCAATTGTAGACAGACAGATAGATAGATACTGTGCAGTTTAATATGTTAAGGAAGTGGGTGGAATGTATAATTAATTGACATCACTGGAGGATAGTGGGTGAGTAGCTCCATGATTGCTCATGCCACATGATAAAGCTATCTATGTGTGTATTTTTTTTCTCCCAGTTTTTATACATCCATAAAGATGTAAGCAAAAGGCGAACAAGATGAAAAATAAAATTGCTACGTGTTTTGTTTATTTATTTTGTTGCATAAATTATAAAAAAATTTGTTCATTTGAACAATGAATTAAGGTCCTTGAGTAATTAATATACAGGCAAATTAGCTAGCATATATTGAAGGACAAAAACGAAGCACTGACGCGCAAATATACAAGTAGGTGTGCACATAATATAAAGTTAGCGTGTGACATGTTTTAACCTTATAGCGCTAAGCCAAAACTTTTGAAGGCTATGGATTCAGTGATCTGAGCTGTTTAACTAATTGATCCTGGCATAAAGTTTGACATCTGTCGGTCGAACAGAGCTTATGCGACCGGGGGAGGGAGGCAAAACCTCGATCTTTGAGTGTGAGGTCATGCGTCCTATATTATAAACAATAGCAGCATTTCCAGAAATAATTTGAGAGGGGAAATAGACAAACATACTAAGAACAGAACACATTTTGTTGAAGATCATGCCATTGAAAAGGATGAGAACGCGGGGATAATAACAGTAAAGATGAGCGATACAAACGTCATTAAAAGAAAGTGATAACGATAAAATGCTGTATATTTGCTGAGAATCCATTCAAATGGTTCACTTTGGTAGTTTGATTACTTGTCCAACTCCACTTCCACTAGTATAGATTGAACATTGAAACCGCGAGACAGTATATGATTGGCCTAGAGTGTCGGACTCCTCTGTTAAACAGATTTATCTTTAAACCTCGATGGTCACAAAAGTCGACAGTCCATTAATCACGAATTAAGATCACGAAAGAGTGGTTGTGAAAAGGGAACATTAAATACATGTGGTTTGACAAGTAATGTAGAAATAGAAACGAAATAATAATAATGAATATAATAACAGATACGAGACAGTCATAACAAGTTTACAAACAGAAACATCAAAACCTTTGTCAACTCTGGAGTAAACCAAATAAAGCAAGGTATCTCTGCAGATAATTTCTCTTGTTGACTAAACACCTACCAGACCTTTAGTTTGTCTCATTTTTCCTATATTATCTCATAACTCAATTTTTTTTGGTCTAGTTATCACATTGTCACAATATATACCAGCTGTTTCCTTCTTACTGTATAGTGAAAAAAAAATATATATATACACATACACACATCTACATACACACATGTGTCATGACTGACTGATCTAGGGACTCATTAACTAATAAATAAATAGCCGACTAATTAAATTAAATTAAAACAACAACGAAATAATGATGAGGTGTAATCACACTCGTAGGGTACACATATTTGCATTACAATTTCAAATTGCACAATTAATTCAATAAATACATGACATAATTCATAATGTATAAACTGCTATTTCCGTACACTGCGTTGGTTACTGATATATCTACATTGCAGTCAACTAACTGCATTGGTTTTTGTTAATCCTTTTTACAGATCATTCCCTTTGTTCATTTGGTATCGATACTGTATATCCTCTAATATCTTTTCTAATAATAATAGCTGATGTAGGTTAAAGTATGGCCGGAATTTGGGGGGGGGGGGGTGTTAATATATTTTTTTTTTCGCTTGCTTCTAGAATTCTCTAATTACGATACTCCTTAATTTGGCGTCCTTGGTTACCATAGCGACCAGAAAAAAAAAGTTTCCCCTTTCATTCTCTTTTCGCGTTATATTATGAGTTGAGAATTGTGTTTCGTTGTGGAATTATTTTACTCCTAACTGCAGGAAGCAAATTTAGGTGTTTAAAAATAAGGGAATAAACAAATGATCCTAGAAGTTCAGCATGCTTATGACTTATGACACTGTCAAGTGAATTGAGAGCATGCATTTTTTAAAATAGTAAAGTGAACGCTAACTATTCTCAGTAAAGTGAACTGAAAATATATATTAAATTGATCTGTGAACAGTGTTAGAATGAATAGGTGATGTTCACAGTAAAGTGAACTGTAAATATGTAAAAGTAAGTGAAGTGATATTACATAGTAACAATTAAAACGTGACAAGACACTATACAAGTAAGGAATGTCAAAACACACGCTGATTTTAGTGAGTGCGTAACATTCCGTGTTGTGTAATGTCCTATCACAATCAGAGACAGCCTCAAGAACGCTTTAAATGATTCATGAAGAAACGGCCGGCGGAGGAGAGGGATGAAACCTAGTGAGGTATGGAATTTCGAAATACATGTACCTCATTCAGGACGCTGAGTGGGACAGTGATGTGTATGTTTGTTGGGTGGAGGATTGGGTAAGTGTGAGAGATATAAGAAGAGGGAACCAATGTGTTCATTAACAGAGATTGAAGAGTGTATTATTAGACGACAAGTTATTAGATCTTCTCGTCCTCTTCTTTCTTTTCTGTGCCACGGACCAACAAAGCAGTCAATCGCCGACACGCCTTGTGTTGTATTGTAGGGAGGGCCGTCTTTCCAAGTGTGCCCTATGTCGCGAAAACACAATTGATGTTTCCCTTTTTCTCCATCAGGTTGTCCTTGGTCTGTCTCTCACTTTCCTTTCGATGCTTATTGTATGGAGTGTAGGTGTCTGCTCCTGTATCTCCTAAATGCATGGCTCTACAATAAGCACATGATCGCTAATTGCATTTCTTCTTGATTGCTTCACAGCTTTCTTGCTTGCTTATTGCATGTGCCCACGACATTCTGGAAGTTTCCGCCTCTTTCCTCAGTGGGAATAAAGGATAGTCTTGATGGTTCTTTTCTTGCTATTCCCCAAAGTTATAATTCACGTAGAAGTACTAAGACAGCGTGGCTTTTTTTTCCCCTTAGTTTGGTTTGTGATTTATTTGGTGAATCTCGTGTATGTTACCAGCTTTGCAAGTTCAAGTTTCTTTATTCTGATCGATGTAGATTCCTTCAGATACGCTTCACGTCCTCTCTGTCTGTTGATATCCATGTTGAGCTCGACTTGTTTACTTTAAATGTGTTTATATTTTTCAAAGACCAACGACATATTTTATGGGTCTTGTGGTGGGAGTCACATCAAATCGCAGAATGTGTTTCTTGGATTGAACTATAAGTCTTATATGGCATTCACGTATTGAGTTGTCATGTACTTATAACGTTAGCCTTCCTACGTCTCAAGAAACACTGATGTATCCGTCTCATCATTCAGTCTTTGAACAGTCGTTGAGAAGATTTTGGTAAATTGTAAATATATCTCTTTATATTGGAATATGACTGCTTCTTTGTGGAAACCTTGCCTCAGCCTATTAGCTCCCATTTTAACCACACAGTTAGAAAGTGACAAAATTACTAGAATGCCCATTTCGCTACAATTGCGTGGAGCAATTTTATAGTCAGTAAACGAAACTCTTAAGCTTTTGGCTTGCAATCGTTAATGCCACATTACAAACGAAGGAAATTATATATTGTGATTCTAATTATTATTTTGCGGTAAAGAATCGCAGTGGAATAGGAAACAAAGAGAAAAAAATCTTGTCAAAGAAAACCAATTTCTGAATTACTTTTATTGGCACAGCTGAAAATGAGGTGGGAAATTGGAAACTGGGAACGATAATATAACAGCAGCGGAAAGTTCTTTGAGTGGACTGAATAGCGTTACATTCAGTCGCTCATTGCGACGGTCCTCAACTTTGGCAGGCGTATGTCAAGTTCTGTAAGACCTTCTGGGATTGCTACGTCGCAAATGTTCTTTTTTCAAATGACATTTAAATTTTTTGAACTGCTATAGAGCAGTGATTAGTGAATTGATTTACTAAGAATAAGAGTCCTGTTCTGTACCGATCGACAGCTTCTATTTTCATTTTGCCTTAAAAATGACATTTTTCTGAGAAAGAAGTACGGGTATGCTGTAAAGGTTCCCTCCACGTCTTGCTAGGCGTATGGTGTTAGTGACCATATTTTTCTATGACTACGGTACATTTTTGGGCGATGTAGTCGGTATCACACCACTACCGTAGCCATTTTTAGATGCTGTGTGAACCTCGGAGCCTTGTCATTCAGAAAAAAAAATTCGGCACTGCTGGGGATCGAACAAGGAGCCTTCTGGTCAGGAAGTCAGCACACTAACCACTCAGCCACTGTGGATCCTTTTAGTGGCGGCAGTATTACCTAAAAATATGTCGATGGTGCGCTAATACTATATTTTATATACGCCTTGTGGTGTGGCAGGATTCGTTCTTTATTTTGTCTAGTATGTTGTCAGTGGCGTAAAGTGAGGAAGGTTTGAGAAGCGGTTGGCCGGGAGGCGGGGGGGGGGGGGAAATTTCAGCACGTAAAATAATGTAATAATAATAATTTATTTAAATAACAAGTTAGGAGCACAACTCACGCTTCGCCACTGTTTGCTTTAATTTAGAATTCTCTATTCTACACGTTCATGTCTTGTAGCATTAATGTCTAATTCGTTTTCATTTATTACGTATTTTTTATAGTATTTAAATGTTTCACTTTGCATGTTATTTCACCATATATCTTTCTTCTATTGCCCTCGCTTTTCCATGTTTTCATTATAACGTTTTCGTGTCTTTTTCTTTTATACATTTATGCTAAATTAATTTGTTTGACATTACTTTTAAACGTGTTACTGTTTTCTGGTTACTGCACTGTTAATTTTTTAAATTTATTTTTGCTCACCGATCATTATTCAGACATCACTATAAGGTAATAACATAATGTTTTTAAACTGTAAAGGTATGGTTATCATTTTTTTAAAGTTTGCGTGTGTTGCATTCATCACTGTTCCATTTCTTATTGTCTTTTGAAGAGAAATTGTGCGTGCCTGTTCATTTTTCTCTCGGGCCGAAGACGGCACTTGAGGTTGAAGTCATAGATCTCCAATTTTGACGATTTGCAGCTAGTTCTTGTTTGCTTCTTAGCCCCGCGGTTGAGCCTTTCCTGTTAATTGTTCTGCATAGCTATCCTCATGGTATACCTGTTTTCTTTTACCAGATGGTTTTCACATTAATGCATGACGAGGACGTCTTTATTCATTCATTTTCAGCACATGATCTATGCATTTCCAATGCCTTTGTTTTTTTTTTATAACAAAGCTCGACTCTTGTTTTGATTCGTCTCTTCATTCGTTTGAAACGTATTCTTTCCAGCTTATGTTTGAGATCCTACGGAATTTGTTTTCAGACACATTTCATTTCATATCAAAAGTCTTTGTGGATTTCCAACATTCACATCCATATGTTAGCATGGTGTCACAAATGAGTTGAACAGTTTAAGTTTTGTTCGTATACTGAGAACTTTGGATCTCTAGATTTTCGTCTGTTTGTTGAAAGTATTTGATGCTAGAGAGATGAGTGTCATGAATTCTGCATACCAGTACCTGTATGTTACTGAAGGAGCTAACAGGATTGGGAACCGCTGGTGCAATGCGTTTGTAGAGTGCATATTCTGTCTGCGTTACAGCCCTCCACGCTAGCTATGGTCAGGTTTGAGTGCGCGGAATGAGCATGTATAGGGATCGCTGTTTGTATTACTCACTTGGCTGGTACTTAACATTCAACAGAGACGGAAATACTTGACTGAGAGCCGGAGAATTGATTGAAAAAAAAAATCATTGTTTATCAACTGTTGTTGCTGTTTGAGGGCTTGTCATTTAAGACTATCAACAATTTCTGAGTGCAATAATCGCATGAAGAGAAGAGTTATTCTGAAAACATAATATAATTTAAAGAAAATAACACGTCCTTACAGTTATATGAACAAGTACATGCTTATTTACGAGCATGTAAAACGTGTTAGCTGTTCTGGTTGTGTAACAATAGGACACATACAGACCTGATACACATAATATTAACATGATAAACTTGCAAGGTACAGACAGAAAGCAAATTATAGCAACATCTTTATTGGTCAAGTACTCAGATTTCATATTTAATAACTGGCCAGATGAGAACAATGATAGTAATTAAAGCATGGCGTCACTAATGGAATATTAATTTGTATTGAGAGGTCTCGCTGACTAATTGTCACTGGCGTGTAATTAAAAAATAATGTTTTGAAATTTTAGCACTGTGATGAATATATATTTCTGCGTAAAGTATTGTCAAAGTGAGGATAACGTACTTTGTTAAACTGTGACACTTTAATAAGAGTAGATTGCGTTAGAATTTTCTCATCTTTTTTTTTAAACGAATATATGCAATCCCATAGTGTGCATTTAAGTTGATAAGTCAGCGTACCATACCCATTGTTCATACTGTTGTGAGATTTACTTTGGGACGCCAAATATAATTGCTTATCCATTATTTTGCTGTTGCTACTTATAATATATTCTGCTGTTGTAACTTCAGTCTTTCATACCAATTTTGATGCTATCCTTTTTTTTCCATGTCCCTGTTCGTCTTTGAGTATTACATTATCTTGATTCTCTCGGAGCCGTTAAACGTCGCATAGGGTTTGTAGTGTTTTTTCGCGCCAGCCATCTATAGTATATATCTGACGATTGAAATTATTATTATTGACAAATGAAATATATATTACCTTCTGGAGTATTGTTATTTTTCTTTATTTTTGTTTTACCCCTGTTGATTTCAAGTTCTATGTTTTGTTTTTGTTTTGCCATGGATGATAAAGTATCTGTAATATTTTGCATCTTGTTGATATTGCCACTTAGGAGCACTATATCATGTGCAAAATCGAGATTTTTCCAAGTAATTCGTTTTGTACCATTTAATGCCTTTATTTGTCTTTGCAACATTTACTCATGGTTTAATCAATGGTAATTCCAAATAGTAATGGTGATAGTATACATCCCTGTTTGACTCCTGTTTCAATTCTAAACTAATTACTCCATCCCCCACCTCTGTGCGAGCTGTGCAAGTATAGCCGTCATATATGTATTTTATAATGTTGGCAATTGTGTGTGGTATTCCGTCATGTTTCAAGATATTCCACAAGGACAATCTATGTATACTGTCAAACGCTTTAAAAAAAAAAAATCAATGAAATTGCAGAATAGTGGTTGTTGTTTTTCTGTATTTTCGTCATGTATTATCCTCAGAGTGATTAATTGGTCAAGACAGCTTCTCCCCTTTCTGAATCCTTCATGTTTTTCGCGCATAATATTATCTACATCATATTTTATTCTGTTCAGCGTTACTCTACAGAAACCTTGGAGGCAAGTAACAAAAGATTATATTATGCCGGACAGCTAATAACCAAACATTTATGTTTTCAAGTTTATATGCTATTGCAGAGTGGCATTTGACACCTGTCGTCGGAGATCAGTTTTTTGTGTGTGTGGTTATACTTCCTCTTTGCTTGAGAATTTTTAAAATTTAATTTAGCATTACAAAGGTTGTGGTCACTTCCTAAGTTCGTCCTATACTTGTTTTGAACTGAAGAGCTACATTTTCTATATGTACATTAATGATCTGTTTTGGTTTTGAGTTATGTTGTCTCAAATTTCCTGATAGGAGCGTAAAATAGGAAATAAGATGTTTTAGAAGCATAAAATATTATATAAAATATTTGTTTTTACAGAGTGTCTCTCTCACTCTCTCTCTCTCTCTCTGCGATCAAGACTCAATCAGAGAAGGATTCCAGACTCTCTCATGAAGTCAGCTGTCTGTTTAAGCGAATCGATTGCCCCATATAGTTTTTCTTCCTGGGAGGTGGGCGTGGACCACATTGCTCTTCTCAGGTCTATGTACTGGGGGCAATCCTGTAGAACATGTTTTGTAGTCATATTGTCCAGTGTACAGTGGCAAAGGCTGGTTGTACCTATTTTGAATTTGGTGAACATGTGATTTCTCATTCTATTGTGGCCAGTGCGTAGGCGAAGTATGATGACTTGATCCCTCCTTGATAGTTGGTGGTATCCGTCACTCTCGTTATGCTTTGGGTGTTCTCGTTTCCATTTTTCATGGAACTGACCTTTGATGATGGATTTGGCTTCATCATAACTGAGCGGATGGTTCTCTTGTGGTAATCTCCCTCCCTCTTTAGCTAATTTGTCTGCGCGTTCGTTCCCGTGTATATTACAGTGTGATGGTATCCACTGAATGACTACTCTCTGGAAGTTATTGCATAGTTGGTTCAGAGTTGTTCTCAAGTCATCTAATTCATTGTTCTTGGGGCTTTTTTAGAGCTGATAGTTCTGACAGTGCATCAGTCAGAATCACCAATTTATTGTGCATGTTATTTTTATGTTGAGTAGCCAGTGTTGCAGCATCTCTGATGGCCTCAGTTTTTGCTTTAAAGTTGTTTGAGAGATATTTACAGAGTTTGATACTGCACATATTTCTAGTAATCTTTCCCCAGTTTGCTTCATGCTTTGGCAGACCAAGAGCTTCGTGGTATATCTACCCTTTGCTATCGTCTTCTATCCTGACATTGAAGCTACCTATCATGACCAATTTGTTATGAGTTTGTATTTTGGTGAAAGATCCAATTTGATTTTACATTTTTCATTACGTTTGGCTGTTAAATACTGTTAGCTTGAAGAGTTGTGTTTGGCATGGTGCTGTATTTGTTATTTTATTAATCAGTTTCTAACTAAAATATGATTAGTATTTCAACGAAAGAGCCATATTTGATGCAACGGTCTTCTGTTTTTTTTTGTGGGGTGGGGGGGGGGAGGTGGCGGAAGTGCTAAATAATTGTTGTTAGCCTGAAAAAATCGTGCTTGATATCGAGCTGTATATATTTCCATTTATTGATTGGCAACAACAACAAAAGGGACCCCTATTTTTATTTTGTCTTCGGCGGTTGTTGCTTCTTCGGGGGGGGGGGGGGGGGGGGTGGTAATGAAATCTTCCAGAATGCATTTTAAAAAACAAATAAGAAGTTTATTTTCACTCAATGTCAAGAGTGTCTAGACCATAATTTGTCATTTTCTTGCACATCTGTGTCTTTCTACTTCTTGCATTGTTCTTATGCCTAAATTTCTGGTTTAAAAATAATTTTAACTTTCAATTTAGATTCAGCATGGATTTGCCATCAAGACCTGTCATCTGTTTAATTTTACAATATGTGATGTTCTTAGTTTGGAAGTGTTTAGTATTTTCGTGAGATCCCCGAAACACTTCTTTTCTCTAACAATTATTTCTATGCTATCATTTATTTTACGCACAATCGACAAGTTTTGACAACGAAGGTGCAGGCACATTTTCTCTTGGGCATTTACTCGAGGTGTGATGGAGTTATTTTTATTTCCCCATTTTTTCCTCCTGTTTTTCCATCTCGTCATTTATAAACAAAAGTGGTTTCCTTCCCGGTTTTATAAATACTTAAATAAAATGGCTTCAATTTTTCTCTCTCATTTCTCCAACCAGGTTGTAATACCAGGTAAATAAAATGAATACATGCATTTAACTTCCTATACGCGTACCGTGAAATTGTGTAATATTAAAGAATAAGTCCTTTTATTTTTTTTTCCTCTCTCCTTACTGACTATGATATCTTTTCGTCTGGTAAAAATCTATTTTGCCTTTTCTCTCTCATCGCCACGATAATGTACATGTGAAGGTTAAATAACTGATTTTACTCTCTTTTTTCGCACTGTTGATAGAAGTAACAATTATAACTGTATTTTAATGTTTCTCTACCTTCTATAAGTAAAAATAAAGAGCCCCATCACGCCAAGTGGCGTATAAGGAATATGGTTTTAGTGACCATGATTTTTATAGACCTTCGGAACATGATTTTTTGGGGTATGTGGTCGGTATTACGCCAGTGTCGGTTTACTTCCCCAGAAAACAAATCCGGTACCCATTTCAGGCTGGGTGAATCCGGAAGTCCGTCGATCAAGATCGAACCTGACCTCTTGTCCTTTGTAGTCCAGTTCACTAACCACTGACCCATTGCGGCACCATCTCTTCCTCCTGTGTTTGTAAATAAAGAATATTCCCCGCGTCGGCCCCGTGCTTACTATTTTCCCCACTTTAAAATCTCTGTGTGGATGTTAATATAAATAAACACATGTTATTGCTCCATTTTAATCTATCGTCGTTCTTTTAAAAGAAAATAGAAGAAAGCAATTACTGTCAGTGGTTTTTCTCCCTGCCTGTCTCTCGTCGCGTTCAGCTGATTAAAGAAGTGCTTTCTTTAAGTAAAGCATTTGAATCTTTCTCCTGTCGGTTGATATTACAGTTACAGTGGTTCCTTTACAGCCTACATTCTTCATACGTGTATTACACACAGACGCCTATTCTATAACTATGGCGTTCGGAACTGCTATGTCAACTAGGCCTCCATTTTGTAACTCGTTGCCCATAACTACCGCACAATATTACTGTGTTTTTCAAGCAATTCCGTTTTTATTCATGTTTTTCCCCCCTAGCCACTCCATGTATATGATATACCGACAACTGAATGGAGAGAAAGAGAGGGATTTTGGTTTAGCACAGAGTTTAAGGCCCTGTCCTTTTTATGGTAGGCCGGTTTTATCAGAGATTATTTAGAAACGAATTGGGAAGAGGAATGTTCAGTTTTACGTCGTAAAACAAGCAGGTCCAGAAATTAAGATTATGGCTTTTTTCGAGTTAGTAGGTCGCGACATATAGCATAGTTCGTGCAGGGTGCAGTGCGCGGTGTATGTCGTGTACGATAGAGATTATGGGTGGGGGATGTTGAATTTCATGTGGGCTGTGTCTGATATATTAGTTGTCTTGTGTTAATCATTTGAGAACTAACGTTTGAAATAGGAAGAGGCGCAAAACAGTGGCGTAACGCGCGGCGTCAACGTCAGAGGCACAGAAAATGTAAGGACAGTTAAGGCAGGTCAACTGTTGCGTTCCTTAACCTGCTATTTTTGTTAATTAATAACTGCTTTTAAAACAAATTGCGCCGGTTATCATCAGGCGTCCCCTCCCGATACGCAACTTGGACGGATCAATCCTTTCTGAATGATATTGGTTTATCTTCTTTTTCATTTTGTTATTCGCCATGTTCTACTTCGTTATATAAATTATTTGTGTGCGTCTTCGCAGTTTTAATCTTGTATATCTGTATCATTCGGGAACATATGTCTTCACAAAACACATTCTTAGCCGTTCTGCATCTTGTCATTCTTTTAAGATCTGTCAATGTCTTCCACATTATCTTCATTTCTTCCTTGTTGCAGTTTCCTCATATTCCAAGTCCGGCTTGTTGCAGGAACTACTGAGTTACGTGCTCTTTGCACACCGTGATCTGCGTGTTTCATCCGTTTTGATCATGTTTCGATATTCCAATTGTTTACGATGAATGATGATATCGTATGACAAGGAGCAATTGGCTGTGTTCACTTTCTGTGCGGTTTCGCCTTATGTCTTTTGGCGTGTGCTGAGACGCTATGATGGAGACTACATCTACCTTTCTTTGTTTGGGAGATGAGTTAGTAATTCGGATGATTCCACTGACACGGCCGGTTGAGCAATTATGGATTTTAATTCGTTTGCAGTGATACCGGGGTCTCCCATAACCATAATCTTCATTTCTGCTTCCACCTGTCTTTTCCAGGAATATTTTGGTTTACCTCTTTTTTTCCCTTCCCCTGGGGATTCCAAAAAAAAGGCATGTTGTGTAATATTCGCATAGGTCTCAGATCTTCGGAAGGAAATTCGTCTAGAAGAACTTTGTATTAACTTGCTCATGGATTTTGCTATTCATAGTCAAAATGGAGAACAATAGATCCTAATAAAATATTTCTGGATATTTGATGTGTCGAATGAAAGATATCCCTGTCAATTTGTAGACCATAGTGCAGAGTAATTTATCTGTAAACATGTGCAAAGAAGAAGAAGGCAGGTGGTATTCAGAATAACAGTTTTACTCCATTACAGGCAATCCACCTCTTCATTCAGCTTCTAACACATAAGAGGAAGGCGGGAGTAAGACCCAACACTAAGCGAATCCATGACCAAGAGGATTTTGTAGAAGATGATGAGCAGACACGTTTTGGAAAGATTGGATTGAAAGTAGGAGACAGCGCAGGGGAGATGAAGATTGTGCCTTCCAGGAGAAAATTATCCCTGTCTGGGAAGTCTGAGACAGTAAGAAGATTATACACAAAGGTCAGCTGTCGGGAGCCGCTTAACGGAGCAGTTCGGAAGATGGATATTTGTATATTTTTCCCTGTTTCGGCTTTTATTTTTCTTGTTTCCCCTTTAAGCGTAGTCTCATAGCATCATGTTGTGTAGAGAGTATTGTGTTATCACGGTTATATAACCATTGAAGATAGTGTGATTTCGTTCTTTTATATCTTCTCCTTTGCTAGCGAGATACTCATTTATAGCTGTCCCGTGTCAACTATTGTGTGTTTGAACTTACGCGTCAACGATATAGCAATTTCGATGGTACCGATGATCTCTTCTCTCATCGTCTCTTATTTTACTTCTTGTTTTACATTCCATATTTCACCTCTAAACAAAATGTGTATTCGGATTTTGAATATAATACTGTTTCGGGCACTGTGTGCCATATCTTAAAGTACTTTTTCCCCTTCAAGTTTTGAGACACCAGACCTGCTATTCTAGGTTCTACAGATCTGTTTAATATTCTCCTTTTGTTCTACCCGTACTGGTAGTTACAATATTATGCAGCCGTTGTGTCTATCAAATGGTCGGATGTCGTATATTGTTGATAGACTGAAGTGCACTTCTGATGATCTGTGAGTCTGATTATATCTTGTCGCAAAGCTGCCAATGGATTTTATCCAGTAGTACTCACTCTCCCTCTCTCAATATGCAAACGTGTTGTGTGTATATATATGATGTGTGTTAATGATGTGTGTGTATATATGACGTGTGTTAATGATGTGAATGTATATGTGTGTGTGTTTATATTATTATGTATGTAATTATATATATATATATATATATATATTGTTACCGGGGTCTCATTATGAGTAAAGAATAGTGACACTGTGACCTTCCAAGCATGTCGTAAGAGGCGACTAAGGAGGTTGATCGATGGCTTGACAAGCTGTCATTGTAAAAACTATTGTTATGGAAACAGAGCCATAGATTTTAGAAGCAGTGATCTCTGCAATATGTGCCATTTTGGCACGCTAGATTTCTGTTTTTGAGTTTGTGGTTCTGCCCTATGTGCCGTCTTCGGCTCGAAAGGACAATAGATAGATAGATATATATTTGGGTGTATAAAAAGCGTGATGCTCATATAACTAATGCTATAGTATTACCTTATTACTTGAAATAACTGAATGTGAACAATCACTATAATGGCTTCACAAAATTTACATTATACACTTTATTTCATTAACGTATTGCCTATATCAGTTTCTCAAAATGTAGGAGGTTATGAATGTTGTAGGTTGCAATAAATCTGCACAGATGAAATGGCATAAAACTGAAAAAAGTTGAATTTTAGTGCAGCCTTGCAGCATATTTTGGAGCAATAGAACACATCACACGTATCGGCTCCGGGGCCTTTGTAGAAGCAAAAAAAAATATAGACCATGGTCATATTAAGTGAAAAAAAAATACACTAAACTGGCTTGCTGTTCTAGGTAATAAAGTCGCCACCCGCAAGTAACATTAACGTTATAAAAATAGACATTAGTAGAAAGTTAGGGTGCTCTATAACAAAAGCTGATACTGATAGCTGCATAGATGCGCCCGGGACGAGAGAGAGAGAGATGCAGAGCGATGGTGGAAATGGATATGGATACGAGATGAGTTAGAGTTGTGTGAAAGGGGGGGGGGCATGTAGAACCTTTCATGTCGTTAGAAGAACACGAAACGATAACATTGACTTATTGTTGCCAGCGTTCAGGCGAACATATCCTTAGAGATGCAATGAAGATGTTTTCGGATGGAACCGCCGAATCACCTGTCTGTCTTTCTGATGCATATGTTTAATTCCCCGCCCCCACCCCTCAAAGATGATGCTGCATGACAAACAAAAAATAAATAAAAAAGCTTTCTCAATTTCAAATATCACTAGAGAGAAATCCACTGAGTATATGGATTTCATCGCCCGTGCGCTGCCGGGGCCGAAAGGGAAGTAAAGAATAGCGGCGCTGTACCCTACCAGGCATGTTCGTAAGAGGCGAGAAAGGAGGGTTAGGCATGGGACTGGCTATCCCATACTGTAAAAAAATAAGCCGAAAAAACTTCACAAACATGAACAAGTCAAAGAAAGATAAAGTAAATCCGTCAACCAGGAAAGAGAAGGGCTCTGTCTAAGAGACGTATGACGCAATCCGGAGAAAGCCATAGGGAGTCCGGGTTGCCGACTCACCCTTTGTCTACCAGGAAATCATCCAGAATTGGCACCTGGAATGTTCGTACCCTTAACGAACAGGAAAAGCGGCACAAGTGGCAGCAGAAATGACCAACTACAAGATAGATATTCTGGGAATGTGTGAAACAAGATGGCTGGGAGCGGAGAGAATAAAATTGAATACAGGGGAGATGATTTTATCATCAGGACACCAGGAACCAGGAGCACAACATAGCGAAGGGGTAGCTATAATGCTATCAAAGAATGCACAGAAGACACTAATAGAATGGGAGGCAGTGGGACCAAGACTGGTGAGAGCAACATTTAGAACAACCAAAAACAAAATAAAATTACACATTATACAATGCTATGCACCAACCAACGATAAAGATGACTCAGTTAAAGATGATTTTTATAAACAGCTACAATGCCAGATGGATGCAAGACGAGCCAAGGATATTATAATCTTGATAGGAGACCTAAATGCTAAGGTAGGATCAGACAACAGAGGCTTCGAAGAGATTATGGGAAAACATGGACTTGGAGATATAAACGAGAATGGAGAGATATTTGTGAATTTCTGCGCCCTTAATCAAATGAGCCTAGGAGGAACAATATTCCAACATAAAAGAATACACAAAGCTACATGGGTGTCACCAGATCATAGAACGGAAAACCAAATTGATCACATATGTATTAATAATAAGTTTAAGTCATCCTTCTATCTATCTATTGACCTTTCGAGCCGTAACCGGCCCATAGGGCGTAGACCAAGATACACCTTCTCCTATATGAATTTTTGTTCTAGCAGTTTTCTTTTAAAGATATTTTATCAAATCTCGCCATCTGTCTCTGTTCTGTGCAAGCAGTTCTATCTCATTGAGGGAGCCGATTCCTGCTGCTCTTGCCTCTCTCATCAATGTTCTTCTCAGTGTCTCCCTGGGTCTTCCTCTTTTTCTTTTACCTGTTGTTTCCCATATGAGGGCTTGCTTGCTATTCGATTATTATCTCTTCTCATCACATGTCCAACGTATGACCATCGTCTTTTCTTTATTACTGAAGATATTAGTGGTTGATTGGCGATTTCTCTAATTTCCTCGTTTGTTTTGAATTCGTTCCATTCTATACCAAGTATTTTCCTTAGACATTTATTTTCGAATGCGTTCAACTTTGTTTCTATATCTCTTGTTGTTTTCCAGCTTTCACACGCATATGTAAGGGTTGATAGTACATTTGATTTGAATAGCCTAAGAAGTCATCCTTACAGGATGTAAAAGTATATAGAGGGGCAGATATAGCTTCTGATCATCATCTTCTGTTAGCCAAACTTAAAATTAAATTGAAAAGGTATACTACAACGAATAAGGGTAGAAAGTATTTCAATGTAGGGTTTCTTAAAGAACAAGGAATTAAAGATAAATTCGCAGTCACAATATCCAACAAATACCAAGTCCTCCAACAACTAGAAAATACAATAAATATAGAAGATCATTGGAAACAGGTAAAAAATATATGGAAAGAGACATGCGAAGAAACACTGGGGAAAAGAGAACGCCAGAATAAGGCATGGATGACAGCAGAGACCCTGGATAAAATTAAAGAAAGAAAGAACAAGAAAGCAGACATAAATAAAAGCAAAACAAGAAGTAATAAAGCCAAGACACAGGAAGCTTACACAGAGGTGAACAAAGAAGTGAGAAGATGCATTAAAAGGGATAAGAGGAAATATATAGATGAATTAGCTAAAGAGGCAGAAGAAGCAGCAAATAAAGGGAATATGAAAGAACTGTACAACAGCACAAAGAAATTAGGTGGAAAATACAAACAGATCAACGCCTTTATCAAAGATAAGAAAGGAAATCTGCTTAGTAATATAAGGGAACAAATGGAGAGATGGAAGGAGCACTTTGAAGAACTTCTGAACAGACCCGGCTCAAATAATCCTCCAGATATACTACCAGCAGAAGAAGAATTACACGTTAACTGCGGAAAACCAAGCAAAGAAGAAATAATGAAAGCCATCAAACTATTAAAAGATGGTAAAGCCACAGGACCAGATGAAATTCCTTCGGAAGCCATCAAAGCAGATATTATCACCTCTACCAAGATGTTACATAATCTATTGGATAAAATTTGGGAGAGGGAAGAAATACCTAAAGACTGGAGAGAAGGTTATATGATCAAACTACCAAAGAAAGGAAGTTTACAGGAGTGCACAAATTATAGGGGAATTATGCTACTATCAGTGCCAGGAAAAATATTAGGCAGAATCATTCTGGAGAGACTAAAAGAGGCTATAGAGAAACACTTGAGAGATGAACAAGCAGGTTTTAGGAAGAACAGATCATGTGCTGATCAAATAACTACTCTACGTATAATAGTTGAACAAAGTTTAGAACTAAAATCCCCACTTTATATTGGATTCATAGATTACGAAAAGGCATTTGATAGTTTAGACAGAAGAATGCTTTGGAAGTTGCTGAGTCATTATGGAATCCCCATAAAGTTTATTAACCTGATAAAAACAATGTATGAAGGAACAAAATGTAGTGTGGTGCATGAAGGACAGCTTACAGAAGCATTTGAAATAAGAACAGGAGTAAGGCAAGGATGCCTTCTGTCTCCATTTCTCTTTCTACTGGCCATAGATTGGATTATGAAAATAACTCAAAACAACAGAAATGGGATCCAGTGGTCACTGACCAAACAACTTGATGATTTAGACTTTGCTGATGACATAGCTCTCCTATCACACAGCCACCAACAGATGCAAGATAAAATGAGTATATTAGATGAGAGATCACAACAGCTAGGACTAAAGATTAATAGAGATAAGACCAACATTATGAGAATTAATGCAGTTGGCAATAACCAAATAAAACTAGGAGAAATACCTCTACTAGACGTACAATCTTATATATATCTGGGCAGTAATATAGATAAAGAGGGAGGAACAGAAAACGATACCAAAATAAGGATATCAAAAGCAAGAGGAGCTTTCATTGCACTGGGAAACATATGGAAATCCAAAGAAATTAGGCTAAATACAAAAATACAAATTTTCAACTCCAATGTTAAGTCGGTTCTATTATATGGCTGTGAAACATGGAGAATAACAAAATTGACAATCACGAAGGTACAGACTTTCATTAATGGATGCTTGCGCAGAATAAAGGGATGGAAATGGCAGGACAAAGTCACTAACGTGGAATTATGGAAATGTACCGGTCAAATACCAGTGGATAGAGAAATACAGCGAAGACGATGGCGATGGATAGGACACACACTACGGAAACCAACTGAGAGTATTACACAACAGGCCCTTTTTTGGAATCCCCAGGGGAAAAGACAAAGAGGAAGACCAAGGAATTCTTGGAGAAGACAGATTGAAGCAGAGATGAAGATGATGGGGAAGACATGGAATGATCTTAAAAGAATTGCAAAAAACAGAACGACTTGGAAAGTGTTTGTTGAAGACCTATGCTCCACTGGGAGCTAAAAGGTAGAAGAATATGGATTTCATATGGCTATCTTGTAAACTTGGCATTTCCAAGACATTGATCCACGGTTGCAGGTGAATACAGTCTCTGACTGGCATGGTCATGCAAGTTCCAGTCCAGCCTGTGAGTTACCAGAGGAGAATAAAAGAATAGTAGGCCAGTAACAGGCTGAACGAGGCATGGGCAATTTGCAAGTCAGTTTGCGACCACAGCAATATTGTCATTGACGTTTACAAGTTCCTTTATTTCAGAGAAGTTTTATGGTACAAGTAAAAGTATCCTGATAAGATATAGGTAATAAATATAGCAGTACAGACTGAAACAAAAAGAATCAGACGTCGGGTAGAGATGCGGCGAAAGAATAAAAAGTCTAAATATAAGTCAAACGCTGGAAGATTGTTCTCACGGTCAGAAACGACCTATAAGAAAGTCAGAAGGAAGGTAGGGTCGTGAGATGGTCTGTGAAGGGAGAGAGTGTTGAAAAGAATGACGTGAGCTTCAGGGAGCTTATAGTAGGGAGACAGACTGAGTTATCTATTGCCATGGGGTCGGCATATGCTGTTATATCTTAGACCATGGAAGCTGATGCGGTTGCAATGGCTTTCTTGAAAATCCGGGCTCTGTTGGAGAATGCAAATCAATTCAGATGAAGAGGTATATTTACAGCACTCGGAAAAAAGTGAGAAATAATCAACAGAAAAAAAACAACAAAGAACAATATATGGACCAAAGCAGGATCGAACCCGTATTCAGCCTTGCCACGAAAAGCCAAACGCTAGGGAACACTGCCGCTCGGCTAACTAAAAAATTAGCTTCGTAGACAATGTCTTTCGCGCAGGTGTTCTCATGACTATAGCATAAGGCTTAGATCACAGTTTGGAAATACATTGTGTAGCTGTATTTTTCCTATTAAGACAAGTATCTCCCGGATAGGGTAGGGCTGAATACTTGCGTTGCAGACAAACATTTAGGACAAAACAGCACGAATAGTAGTTTCCAGTGGTTTAGGCTGGAGACAAATAATAATAAATGAATATTATTATAGAGGGAAACTTCCGAGGCGATAATCAGCGAATCAATTCAGATGAAGAGGTATGTTTACAGCACTTGGAAAAAAATGACAAATAATGAACAAATTTGTCACCAGTCTAAAAAAAAACCACTGGAAACTACTATTCGTGCTGTTTCGTCCTAAATGTTTGTCTGCAACGCAAGTATTCAGCCCTACCCTATCTGGGAGATACTTGTTTTAATAGGAAAAATACAGATATACAATGTATTTCCGAGCTGTGATCGCAGCCTTATGTTATAATCATGAGAACACCTGCGCGAAAGACATTGTCTACGAAGCTAATTTTTTAGTTAGCTGAGTGGCAGTGTTCCCTAGCGTTTGGCTTTTCGTGGCAAGGCGCTGTGTCACTGAGTACGGGTTCGATCCTGCTTTGGTCCATATATTGTTCTTTGTTTTTTTTTCTGTTGTTGATTATTTGTCATTTTTTTTCATAGTGCTGTAAACATAGTTCATCATCTGAATTGATTCGTTGATTATCGCCTCGGAAGTTTCCCTCCATAATAATATTCATTTATTATTATTTGTCTCCTCTCTGTTTAAAGAAAGTTCATCCTGGGCGCACTACGTCTTCTATATCAAAAAACCCAATCAGTGCGGGGGTCTTCATGGATGTTCACCTCATCGGCTAGTTTGTTTTGAGGCAAACTGTTACTGGAAGCCGCTCTGGACGTTGAAGTGAAGTATTGGGGTGTTTATACACGGCATTGAGAGTCCCCGGAAGAAAGTGTGAGTCCAACACACTTTCTTGTCACTTTCTTTCAACACACTATCTCGTATCATAAGTTCTTATTATTTTTTTTCCAAGTGACATTAAAGGCCATCAGTTTTCCTTTCCTCTGATCTGTAATTGCTATGCTCTATTGTATAACATTTTTAAAAAACAGTTCTTATACCTACTGATCGCTTCATTGTCTTAAGAGTGATTTGTTCATCAGCTCATATCTTCTAAAATCAAATTGATTGAGTCTTACTTCACTGAAATTCTATAATTGTCTGGGTCTTTGCTTGTTTCTTGCGTACATTTTCGCAGTTGGACTGGTGGTGGTAATATACCACTGTATGTCTTACACTCTTACACTATTACGCGATTGACCTTTTTCTTGGTCTTTAGAGGCTCTGAATTCTGTCGACACTGCTGTAAATATTCTATGTAGATATTGAACTCATGTACTTCAATAGTTGTTTATTCCTTGGTCTTAATTTATCATTCTCCGCTTTACTGTGATGGGATACTGCTGATGGGGCATATACATGTATTTAATTTCACACAATCCCTCTCCCTCTCTCTCTCTCTCTCTTAATTTGTCTTATTTGCTCAAACGTGTGTCCAACTTTTTGTGTGTATCTATCGCTTTTGTAATTTTAAAAATATATTTTATTGAATTATATAAAATATCATATCGTGCATATCCGGGATCTGCATTAGGTTTCTGCAGCTCGTTAGAGATTTGTAGCGTCATGTGTATTGTGCACAGCCACTTGGTTCTATCTCTTTTGATTGTTGCTTTAGGGACGGGACATAGTGACCTAGAGTGTGGCCGGGCCGTTACCAACTTGACATATCTAGCAAGATTTCCTAAAATAAAATATGGCTAACCTTTGGTAATTCCGTCACCCTAACAAACCTCCACCCATTTTTCCGCGTGGTGTTTATTTCTCTCTCTTTGCTATCAAGTTATTTAAAAGGTGGGGACGATTTACGATAAAGTCACTGATGTGGTTGTCTCAGAATTCAAACATCGACTCTATTGTTCTACCACGGACTCCTACATTTGTATTTATAAACTGCCGGGTTCCTTTATTTTTTTTTCTTTTGCCCGGTTATCAGAGTTTTTTTTCCTGGCACATTTTACTTTCTCCTCTCATCACCAGTAATTTTTTATACTTAAACCCGCTCTTATTTTCCTGTTATTCTAAACAAATTTGATGAGTTGATTTTTGAGGTCAACAAATGTTTTCTTTAAAATTTACTATGATTATGCGGGTAGTAGAAACACATAAATTAGCGGGATTTGGGGTGAACGGGGGAGTTTATTTGTGTGCACGGTTATTTCGTAAAGAAAACATTTGTTTATTTAGTACAGTTTTCTCAGCAATGGCTAGAGTTAGAGGCACACATTAATATGCTGATATTTTTATTTTAAATGTGTTGGGTCTGTAGAAGAAATAGTGAAATGCTTGGGCGAGTATTTGGGAAGAGGAATTATATTCGCTATTGAAACAGTGCCGGTTCCACTCGGCCAAAGACATATTGCGAAAATAGAGAGACTAATAATCAACGATAATAGGATAAAAATCAGGGACTTTAATTTTAAATAAAATCATTGATAACAAATAAATACCGACAAATAAAATGCCGTCATAAAAAAGTCACTTTAAAAAAAAATTCAAAATCTCAAATCGAACAAATAAATTTCCAGTGGTAGAAAGAAGAAAGTAATTTTTTATGTAGTTAAGATTGTTTTTTAATCTAAGCTTTTAAATATAACTATTTCTTTACCGTATGACATTTAAACAAATACTTATGTTTTCATTAATAGTATCTAAAAGCGTAATTTATGTCAAAAGACAAGATATATTTAATTTTGTTATACTATCACTCCCATAGTATGTTCTGTGAACTGTCTTTACCATATCTGCAGTTAAATCACCTATATGTGAAGGTCCCATTCCGTTTTATTGCTCTGCACTACGTTTTCTAAAATGAAGTATCTTTGATGGTCTTTCGTTGTCTCCGCGACAAAATACAATGCCTACATTATATAACAGGATAGTTATAGTTTAAATAAACACACCCATAAACAACAGTAATCTTATAGTTTTAACAACTTAGTTACCACAGACACGAATTGAAATTCTCAGGGAGAACCGATTGACCTATTTTTGTCAGATGAAATAATGACTGATTTGTGTGTTCGTAACTTGGATATCCGGAATGCGATGATGGGTTGAAAAGAAAAAAAATACATGTGCTAGCTATTTGTGGATACAACTATATGCATCTTTGTTAGTGAATTGAGAACTTGCTGAGGGGGAAACAGTAACGATGAGAATATTATTCTTCGTAGTGTTCGAAGTGAGACTATTGTGCCGTTATTGTATTGTGTTTGGTTGTATAGAGTTTTATGTTTGACATATTGTTTCGGGTAATTGAAGCTATATATATATATATATATATACTTGGGTACATTGAGATTGGCAGTAGAAGGTATATGTTTTGTGTATTGTGTTGGAATAATAAACAATTTATGCTTGGCATGTTCAATCAAACATTGGTAAATACAAGCTTGGCGTTTTATGCTATGTTAACGATAGATACGTGCCTAATGTATTACGTTTAATAACTGAACTTATATGCTTAACCACGTGGCATGTTGCATTGTGTAATTAAAATATCTGTTGTGGGGCGAATTGATTTGGACCACGGGAACAGTTCGTCCTCTGGCAAGCTAGTACAGCTGCATTAGAGATAGCTGAAAATGCTGGAAAGGATTAATCTAAATTAAAACGAGAGTTTTGAGAACATTAATTTCTAGGAGGTACCAAAAGAAAAACTCCGCCCCGGATGCCAAGTATTATGCATCTGCCCTTGCATGCGTTTGTTGCGTTTATGCAGTTAAAGTATTCGCTTGTGGTATTTATGCAACTGAAGTATCCGCTTGTCGTGTTTATGTAATTTAAGTATCTTTTTGTTGCGTTTATCCAACTAAAGTATCAGTTTGTTGTATTTATGCATTTGAAATACCTGCTTGTTATGTTTTCGTTACCAATAATGCATCTGCCTTTTTTTCTGCTGATGCGCTCACTGCCTGTGTTAAGGTTTTCTTGAAAATAGGAAGTCAATCACACAGTTTATGACAATAGCATACTGTTAACTCCGTGACTTTAGTTAAACTTTCGTTCGTTCCTTTACTTTGTGCTATACTATTATCGATTAGAAAGAGGACAAATAAAACATGTTTATCTCGTCACAGGGCACTTCATTAGCTGACACGCAAACTGTCAAGAACTAACGAGTTTTGCATTGGCAAAAAAGGAGGGGCCATTACCCCTCTCTTACTTACTTAAAATCCCTCAATGAGATAGAGCTGCTTGCACAGAACAGAGACAAATGGCGAGATTTTATTAAATATCTTTAAAAGAATTGAAAACTGCTAGAATGAAAATTCAGATAAGAGGAGTATCTTGGTCTACGCCCTATGGGCCTACGACTCGAAAGGTCCATAGATAGATATATAGAAAAAAGGAGGAAACAAACACGATACTTTTAATACAACGTGTCAAATATACCGATTCATGCATGACTTGCAGAATAAGAATGGAAGCACTTATTGCTACATAAAACCAATATGGATTTATGGAAATGGAATCATTGTCAACATACTAACAGTCCGAAAAGTCATTTCAACAACAAAGACACGATTCCTAGAAAAAATGTTTTGTTAACTATGACCACTTAAAATCTAATGAATAACTATTACACTGCAACATAATTAATATTGATTATAGGAAAGATCAATTTACAGAATGAAATTGTGATTAAGGAAAGCTAGGCCCAAGTTGTGAGAAAACAAAATATGGTCAGTGTAACTCGGTAATTGACCCAAGACAAAACGCAGTTACGTGAAACGTTAAGCTTCATTACTTTTCTGGTGCTCAGGAACTGAAACTCCCCTATTCACGTGACTGCAACTTTAAACAACAAGTTTTGATTACTAGTCTGTCGAGACGTATCTTCATCATTGGGGAAGTATATATTTTATAATCGTATCGGCTGGTTGTCAACGCAAAAGCCCTTCAAAAAATCACCTTCCTAATTTATGGTGGCTTTTATTTGCATTACTGGGATAAAGTTGCGTGTTAGTTTCAGGACTTCACTCTTGCAACCTTTTTGCCTGGCAATTCTTGATAGAGAAATTGTATCTGGGCTTAAAATATGAATGTCTTGGATGTACACCACACATTCTATTACATTATGTTCAGTTTTTATAAAAAAATATTCTAGCCGGTTGTAGTTTTTCCGCTGCTCCCCATGTCATTGCTCTTCAAAACGGACCAGGGTGGCAACAAGTATATTCGGGTGGGCCCATCCGAGATGTGTAATCCTACACTTACCTAGTAGGACTTGTAAAACAGGGCCCCATACCTGGATGGATTCCTTTGTTCCACACCCGTTGAGTACATGAAGTACATTGCAAGTTGTGTACCAATGATCCAATAGTCTTTAAATGTCTCCAATCGTTGTGCAAAGCAGCAAGCTATCTTTTTTGCTATGAAGTGGTGCCCTTAGAAGATCTGTCTTTCACGAGTTACGAGGGTAATCTGCCCGTGCTTTATATATATATATAGGACTTCTTGCTAGCCATACAAAACTAAGGGTGCCTTATCTCCAAGTTGCCGTCTTCTCTGCGCTGTTCGTGCCTGCGTCATGTAGAAGTGGTGTTCAATTAAAATATAGGTCTTTGCTTGTCACTAGCATTTGTTTTGTCTTTTTAACTTTCTTAAGAAATGTAGCTGGTCCAAACACATCGCGGACCTGACGCTGTAGTCATAAGATCACAGCACCTAGCAGTTTTTATCAATGATACGTGGATAGGAATTAAAATCGTACTGTGTCAGAGAACAGTACAACGATTCCTAAATCGTTAACTATAATTAGGCAATAGAAGGAATAAAACGTGTTAAGAAGAGAATGAAATTATTTTCTTATTCTGCGTCATGGTGGCGGCTTTGCATGTATGGGTCAGTCACCGGGATGCATTTCTTCACATCAAGTGCTTTAGAATTATATCTATCGGGTCGTAGCTAACAATCTGCATCAGTCAAGATGCTCATAACTTGGGTCGCATTTTTTAACGTCTTGGTGAGATACGATGGTAGATGTACAACAGAGATGAGATGCAGAATAGCTCAGGAAAAAGCAGCTTTCCAAAAAATGACGAAGATACTGTGCAATCCATTTTTGACAATATAACCAAGGAAACGAGTTCTTAAGTGTTAGATATAGAGCCAGTCTTAACATATAGATGTGAATCTTGGACAATAGAGAATAAAATCAATGGAAACTGTAAAAATGTGGTTTTACAGAAAAATGTTGAGAATACCATGGACAGCTAAGAAGAGTAATGAAAACGTTATGAAAGAGACTAAAGCAAACAGAGAGATAATTTCCAAAATCAGGAAGAAACAATCATCTTTTTTTTTGGGCCATGTAAGGAGAAGAGAACAACTGGAATATCTTGCAACAACTGGAAAATTGAGGGACGGAGAGATAGAGGGGCGCAAAGAGAAAAGATACCAGACAGCTTAAGAGAATAGCTTGGCAGAAGGTCAACAACAGAAATGATAAATAACTGTCGATATCGAAAGTTGTGGAGAGACATGATCACCGACACCAGCAGGCACATTACTTGATGATGATAATGAGATACGATAGAATGATACCATAGATCTCTTCAGGGTGATCAATGCGAAGTGTGCTATCTATCTATCTATTGACCTTTCGAGCCGTAACCGGCCCATAGGGCGTAGACCAAGATACACCTTCTCCTATATGAATTTTTGTTCTAGCAGTTTTCTTTTAAAGATATTTTATCAAATCTCGCCATCTGTCTCTGTTCTGTGCAAGCAGTTCTATCTCATTGAGGGAGCCGATTCCTGCTGCTCTTGCCTCTCTCATCAATGTTCTTCTCAGTGTCTCCCTGGGTCTTCCTCTTTTTCTTTTACCTGTTGTTTCCCATATGAGGGCTTGCTTTGCTATTCGATTATTATCTCTTCTCATCACATGTCCAACGTATGACCATCGTCTTTTCTTTATTACTGAAGATATTAGTGGTTGATTGGCGATTTCTCTAATTTCCTCGTTTGTTTTGAATTCGTTCCATTCTATACCAAGTATTTTCCTTAGACATTTATTTTCGAATGCGTTCAACTTTGTTTCTATATCTCTTGTTGTTTTCCAGCTTTCACACGCATACGTAAGGGTTGCTACTGGAACGTAAAAAAAAAAATATAATCAGGGTTTATGTAATATTTAATTATATAATAATATCATATATATATATATATATATATATATATATATATATATATAAATCATTCTGCCACGCCATTCTCGTAAGCTGTCTGGTATATTTTCTCTTTGCTTCCCTCTATCTCTTCGTCCCTCAGAACACACACACACACACACACGGGGACACACCGATTTGAATGGAAAACTGAAATAGAGAGAAAGCTGAAGACAAGCAGGAGGAAGAATGACATTGATTTGGATGGGAAATTAATATGGAGATTTGGACTCCCCAATAACATTGCTGAAATACTATGCCTCTAACTTAGTCTAACTATAAGGCAAGGGACATAAACATGTGGATATTTATTGCAGTCGTTTTGGAATGATGAGTTTCCAAATGTCCTTAATACATTTCCATAATAATATGTTGGAAGAAAATATATTTATTTATTTGGAGATTTAAAAAATTACACTACATACTTTATTATAGACGATAAAATAACAATAATTTATAAGTTTAGGTTTCTGTAGAAAAATTATGAAGTGATTAAAGGCTAGGCCAGCGGTTCTCAACGTACATGTGCTCATGACCACTTTTTGGTATAATTCCTTTCAGCATCTGTCACTATAAGTTTGTTAAATCATGTTTATAAACGTCATTAAAAATGTGATGATAGCCTCCGTCAGTCATAGTTGACTATGTATTTTGCAGCGCCTCTAGAAATGTTATTTTTTTTCTTTTCTTCCGCCTTGTATTCTCTTTTTCTATGAATCTGTCTGCTTCTTGCTTGAGTTGGAGCTTTAGAGTATGTTTCCAAAGATTGCGGTCTGCATCTATTCTTCCCAGATTCAAGGGTTTATGTTTAGATTTTTCATGTCACGTTTACATACTTCAATAAATCGGAGTTTTGACCGCCCCCTAGTTCTTTTGCCATCTGCTAGTTGTCCATAAAGTATATCTTTTTGTATGCGGCTATCTCTCACACGGTGTAAGTGGCCAAGCAGCGTCACCTACGTTGTTCGAGCAGCGTATAGATGTTTGGGAGTCCATGTGTGCGAGTGAGGACTTCCACTTTTGTCACTTTGTCCTTCCAGGTGATACTTAGAATATGGTGCTGACATAGCATATATGGTACGCATTTAGCCATCTCACCAGTTTTGCACAAGTTGTCCATGATTCGCTGCCATACAGAAAGATACAATGATGCAGGTGTTGTAAACTGCGGCCTTTGCTTTAGTTGCCTTCTGTTCTCCGACCTACCATTGGTGGCTTTTAAACGCTATAGGAACCTTCACGACATTTTAGTTAGGAGCCGCGTCCGCAACCCTGGCCAGAACCTGCTGGACACGACCCGCTACAACAGATCGTGTATTACATGTTCTTTCGTACTACAGACTCAGTTTTGTTCTCGAATGGCGCTTTTGATATCCAGGAAGGCATTGCACGCATTTCCAGGAATCTTACATACACCATCATCTGTCAACTTTGTCTCTGTGAACACTTATATAACATCGAACATGATTCTGGCACTCCTGTCTCCTCCCATTTCAGATCGGCAGGCCCTAATACCTCTAATGACTTTTGTGTCACTGGCATTATCTCTTGTTCCTCTGATATTTGTCATTGTTTTAATTTTTCATTGTTTGGCTCCTTAGGTCTAATTAAATCCTACCTGTCCTGTTGTCTATTAATCTTTTAACCAGATTCTACGTAAACCTTGGCCACCGCCTTAACCGCCATTCTTTCTGCCATTTCTTTGGAGCTGTGTTGTGTTTTCTGAAGGAGAGATGGGAAAAAAAAAAGAAAAAAAATGGTATGGTTAAAGTTTTACGTAATTGATGGACGACCTACAAATTTGAACGACGTTTCGGCTCAACCTTGTGTTTTCTGAATAGGATTAGTGTGTTTAATTTGTGTAGTTCCTTTGACTTACCTGATGAAGGATTTTGCCGAAACGTTGTAGTAGTTTGTCTTGTCTTTCTGTTAGTCTGGTTACTAAATACCCGTTTAATGTTTATTTTATATCTCATTTAATAATGTTAGATTAATATAATGCCATACACTGAACTTTTTGTGACACATGAAATTCTTGTTCCTACCACTTTGACTATTAATATACAAGTCTCTCAGTTTAAGTTGTGCCCCCAGCATGAGAACCACTGAGTTGGACGAAAAGTGAGATCTTGTTTATTGGGCGTGTATTGACCATGATTCTTGGAAAGTAGTGTTTGGTTACTGGACAACCCGGAAATGATGGTCATTTGAGAATGTGTATGACGATGTCGTAAAACGTGGACTTATATCAAATTTTCTTCGTAGTAATATTAGTCAATTGCGTTGCAATGTGTTTTGCATTTTGTGGTCCAGTACATCGTTTCTTATGCATTTGTCCGGAACTGCTCCCCTGGGCTTTTGTTTCCTCTGACATTACTGCATGGCAGCTGTTTTTATTCAGAGTTGTCTCCCCTGTAATATCAGCATTACAAGACTAACAAGACTTTCCTGTTGAGGAGTATGTATAAGGACTTCCTTCTATCAATGCTGGTATGCTCCCCCTGGATGGCTTTTTGTTTGGTTTCCTCCAAGAATCTTTGCTTTGCCTAAAAGTGCTTCATGAGTGTAGTCTTTTAGTGGGAGCTGGCCTTCTAATATTCCCTGACGATGTTCGTAAAGTTTAGAAAGTTTACATTTAGGATTGCTTATATTCTAGAAAGAATAGCTTCATTTGGTGCGAGCAAAGTTGATTTAGGACAGAAAAACAGTGGCGGTACCAATTTATTCCAATGGGTGTGAACAGGATTGATTGATTGAGCTGTTAGAAGAGGCTGCTTTATTGGTAACGTTTTTCTGTAATTTGTAGATGGGACAAACCTTCTAACGTGCACATGTTCTGTTTGTTAGTTTTATGTCTACAGACACTCTGAAATATTTACGACTGGTACTGAATTATTGTTATTTACGTAATTCAAATTGTTGTGAGTAATGCAGTCGCAAAATAGATTTTAAAAGATGGTGTACCATATGACAGAGGTTGCAGTAGAGCAAATTGAAGAATAGTATAATCAGTTATTTTTTTTAACACAAACACACAATTTCGCTTATTATTATTTCGCTGTTTAGCTTATGTAACCAACATTCTTATTTTAATTATCACAATGATAATATCAACTCCTCTCCAACGTTTGATAAAATTATCAATATAGTTTGAAAAAAAAAAAAACAAACAAGTAGGGCTGGACGTGACGTTTATGAACTGTATCAAAAAAGCCCCATTTGGACTTGTATGCAGCCTTGCTACTGCACGACATTTTAGTCGCGGAGATTACAATAATTTGACCTTTGCGTTTGTCTCCGCGCCAAGAAGTGTGCTTGCAGTCTGCTATCGGGCATGATAACGCAGTTACCTAGGCTACTTTATATTCAAATTTAATGTTAAAGTGCACATTTTGCTGAATTTTTGTTACACTGTGCCTGGTTGATGTTTTTGTTTGTTTATTTAAAGATTTTGTTTCTTATATCAGCCAGTGATATGTAGTAGTTTTGGCGAATGTTTCAGTTAATTGTCATAACGTATGGTTATTATTGTAGAGAAGAACTGTTAGTTATTGAATCTGTTTTTCTCTCCTCTACAATCCTCTCTCTTCACTTCTTTTCTCTCTGTACTTCTTTTCTTTCTGTAGGTATTTCGTTCGCTCGCTCATCAAATATTAACTCATCTCTGTCAGTCACTCTAAGTGAAGTCAATACGCACAATAGCAGCTAAATAGTTTGAAACTCATAAGCAGCCTGCCTTCTTCAAAATCAGCAACTATCAACTGATCAAGATCATCCCCTCATTAACTGTCGTAAAGACTACCAGTCTGTCATAGCGTCTAAAGATCGAGAGGGAAGGTAACCAGGTACCCAAAATTGTCGAGCGGAAGTCGGATATGTTGGGCTGAAAAGCATATATGTCATAGGCTGTCCACTTAGTCTTTCTAAATATTGACGATGAAGAGGAGTGGTGGATGGGCGAACGAGAAAAGTAAAGTAGTGACATAAAATCATTCATCTCACTAACAGTAAGTCCTCTCTCAACAATAATAGTTCGCTCGTCTATGCAGCATGAGGTCCTCTCCCAACAATATTAGGTCTTCCATCAGGAACATAAGGTCATCTTAGCAACATTAGATCGTATCAGGAGTAATGACATGCTCTGTCATGAATCGTAAGGTAGAACAAGATTCTTTTACTTTGCACGAGTTTGGCTATTCTTCCCAGAGAGCCTTGGATGTGGTACTTCTTTAATTTTCATATCTACATCTGCGATTCTTTACCAATTTGTATTTGATTGCCTCTTTTTCGCTCTCCACGTGGAGTCATCTAGATCCTTGTAGAGTCTGCTACATACTAAATTGTGCTTATGTTTCTGGATCTCTTCTAAACACATTTCATTGTAGTAAACATTCACACTTACATAAACTCACATACTGGCACATAATGTCGCGCTCATGAACACTGTTCTCTCACACATTAGCACATTCACACTTAAAAGCATAATCAAAGCACACTTTCACGCACTCATAAACACTATTCTACTATCGTCATCATCATCAAGTACCATGCCTATTGACATAGATGATCATGTCTCTCCACAACTCTCGATCTCGACAGTTATTTATCATTTATGTTGTTGACCTTTTGCCAAGCCATTCTCTTAAGCTGTCTGGTATCTTTTATCTTTGCTTCCCTCTATCTCTTCGTCCCTTAATTTTCTCGGTTGTCATAATATATTCAGCCGCGATAGCTCAGTGGTTAGTGAACTGGACTACAAAGGACAGGAGGTAGGGTTCGATCCCAACCGTCGGCTCCGGGTTCACTCAGCCTTTAATGGGTACCGGATTTTTTCTGGGAAAGTAAAGCGGCACGGGCGTAATACCGACCACATTATCCCAAAAATCATGTGCCGAAGGTCTGTAAAATTATGGTCACTAACACCATATCCCTCCCTATACGCCACTTGGCGTGACGGGGGTACTTTACTTTTTTAAATAATATATTCCAGCTGCTCCCTTCTCATTACATGAGCAAAATAATTATGATTGTTTCTTTCTTATATTGGAAATAGCACTCTCTTTGCCTTGGCCTCGCTGAGAACGTTTTAATTAATCTTCTTTAAAACCACATTTCTACAGCCTATAGTGATTTTCTTGTTTCTTGCCCTTTTGTCTGTTATTCACATCCATATGTTAATACTGACTCTACTTAACATTTAAGAACTCATTTTCTTGCTTCTATTGTCAAAAACTGATTGCACAGTATCTTCTTAATTTTTTGGAAAGCTTTTGCCTGAGCTATTCTGCATCTCACCTCTGTTGTACATCTACCATATAAGGTTAAAATTGTTACCAGGTATTTAAATTCATATTTTCTACTATACTTTCATACAAATACATATACTATTCTCTCACACTCCTAGACACTCAACTACATATTTATATTATAAGCAACATTCTAATACACTTTCATACAAACACTAATTCTACCTCACATACACGCACACACACAAGCATCACGTTTTTATATATTCCCACAACATACACAACGCGCTGTATTAGTTCTACCACACACACAATTCCTATCACGAGCATTATTCTGCCACACATTTAAATGGTCATCTCCACTATTACTTGTATCGAAACCCTGTCCTACAGTGACTGAGTCCTTCCTCTTGTTTAAAACATAATTTCCCTCTTGATGGTCACGCACATCGAGCTTCACGCAGCAAAAAGAGGAATTATCTGAAAACCTATTAGAAAAGAATTGTCAGTAAGACGCATGGGGCAAACTTTCAGAACTGTCTACTTCTGTTAAATAATCATCAGGCCGCATGCCCTTCGCAGAACGTTGCATTCAACACAGCCCACATGAAAGAATCTCTGTCTCTAGCCAGGTTACCCACTTCATCTGTTGGCATGTTCACGGTCTCTTTGATGTCTTGAAACCACCTTCTTCTTGGTCTGCCCCTGATGCGATTATACTTTAATTTTCTCTGTTGAATTACGTTTATAAGCCAGTTATTTTTAATGTTCAAGTCTTTTAATACGTCTTCATTGCTCTTTTTCATTATCCAAGGTATCCAGGATTTTTCTATAGCATTTTATTTAGCTCCTGTGTGTTACCGGGGCCTCATGAGGAAAGTAAATAATAGTGACACTGTGATCTTCCAGGCATGTCTTAAGAAGCGACCAAGAAGGTTGATCGATTGCTTGACAAGCTGTGATTGTAACAAGTATTGTTATGGAAACAGTCATAGATTTTAGAGCAGTGATCTCTGCAATATGTACCATTTTGGCACGCAAGGTTTCTGTTTTTGAGATTGTGGTTCTGCCCTTTGTGCCGTCTGCGGCTCGAAAGGACAATAGATAGAGATAGATAGATTTTATTTAGAATGAATCGATTTTCTTCCTTGTTTGTGAGATTGCCCTTGATTCACAACTATATGTTGCTATCCGGAAGATATGCCCCCAGTAATTTTAATTTAACTACCTTGCTATTTTGTCACATGATCTTTATGGCATTTAGTGTTTGTGTTGCTATTGCGGATCTTCTTTTGATCTCGTTCTGGCAGTCCCCATAGTTAGTTACTACAGAGTTAATATATTCATAGTTTGTTATAATTTCAAGTTCTTCACTGTTGATGATGATTATAGGTTGGCTTTTTAATTTGTCAATGGCAATAACTTAGTTTTCTGTATGTTTATGTAGAGGGTTTGCTCTTCTGTGTTTTTTAACACACTCATTTGCCTCTTTTAATCCTTCTGCATTGTTTGAGAGGAGGACTGTGTCACCAGCGTATCTGGAATTATGTAGCCATTTATTGTGAAAGGGTTGAACTTCACAAATCTGTTATTGTTTCTGATATTTTTCCTGGTGTTCTCAGCATAGATGTTGAACAGGTGTGGAGAGAGGATGCTTCCCTCTGCCTCACCCCTTTATTGTACTTCAAACCAATGTGATGTTGCGCATGCTATTCTGATAGCTGCTTGCTGTTCGTGATATAGTGATTCGACAAGTTGTATTGGGAGTATTGGAAAGCCCATACCTGTTATGTTATTCCAGTTTCTGATGTTGTACGCAGTCAAAAGCATTTCCGTCCGTAATCAATGAAACATGTTTGCAGTTATATGTTGCATTCTCTACACTTGTGAACCATGTTTGCAGTTATATGTTGTATTCTCTACACTTGTGAAACATGTTTGCAGTTATATGTTGTATTCTCTACACTTGTGAACCATGTTTGCAGTTATATGTTGCATTCTCTACACTTGTGAAACATGTTTGCAGTTATATGTTGTATTCTCTACACTTGTGAACCATGTTTGCAGTTATATGTTGTATTCTCTACACTTGTGAAACATGTTTACAGTTATATGTTGTATTCTCTACACTTGTGAAACATGTTTGCAGTTATATGTTGTATTCTCTACACTTGTGAAACATGTTTGCAGTTATATGTTGCATTCTCTACACTTGTGAAACATGTTTGCAGTTTTATGTTGTATTCTCTACACTTGTGAAACATGTTTGCAGTTATATGTTGTATTCTCTACACTTGTGAAACATGTTTGCAGTTATATGTTGCATTCTCTACACTTGTGAAACATGTTTGCAGTTGTATGTTGCATTCTCTACACTTGTGAAACATGTTTGCAGTTATATGTTATATTCTCTACACTTGTGAAACATGTTTACAGTTATATGTTGTATTCTCTACACTTGTGAAACATGTTTGCAGTTATATGTTGTATTCTCTACACTTGTGAAACATGTTTGCAGTTATATGTTGTATTTTCTACACTTCTGAAACATGTTTGCAGTTATATGTTGTATTCTCTACACTTGTGAAACATGTTTGCAGTTGTATGTTGTATTCTCTACACTTGTGAAACATGTTTGCAGTTATATGTTGTATTCTCTACACTTGTGAAACATGTTTGCAGTTATATGTTGTATTCTCTACACTTGTGAAACATGTTTCTCGTGTTAAAGATGTGGTCTTTGATGACGCTACCATGTCTGTTAAACAATATTAAAACATTTTCAGAAATTGCTTCAAGAATTTTCACTGATGCTTCGACATACCAGATATCTGACAATAAATCACAGGCCAGCAATTATGGTTCTATATATATACTAGAACAAGAGTACGGCCAATCTAAGGGGAAAATACATTCATCTTCTGATTGAAATATAAGTTTCAATCCTTAATTATTTTGAGTTGCGAGTTGCCCTTTGAATGTGTTAGATATATATGGAAACACGAGACGACAGAGAAAAGTCGGGTATGTTTCACAGGGGAGCGATACACTGACATCAAGTGGTTCACACGTTTGGAAAACACACATTCCTTATGCTCCTACTCCAGTACACACGCTTTTCACATATTGTCCACATGTAAAAGTACGTGTGCAAAACGCGATCAATAGCAAACAATCGTCAGTTTTATTTTTAAAAATCAGCTCTGCCAAAGTTTTAAAAAAAAAGGTGTTTTTAGTAGTCATAAAAAATTCAAGGTAACGATAAATCTTATCAAATAAACAAGGCCCTGGAGTATTAAACAACTTAGGGCTCAATATCATTTATACAGGAGGAAAGTAGAATGAAAGAGAGAGAGAGAGGGAGGAAAAGGCGGGGGGGGGGGGGGGGGGGGTTGTGTCAAGAAAAATTAAACAGTAAACAAAGAAGCTAAAGGGCCGAAACACTTGATTGCCGGGGTCATTTCTGATGATCAGATTGCCTCCTGCTGCGAAACTGTACAATGAGTTTCCTACTATTGAAAATAACAAATGGAGATTTTACCTGTGTACTGAGACCCTTCTACTTTCCCTACAGATTAACACAGCTGGTCATGCAATACAGAAAGAAATAGTTCGAAGTTCATCTTTCTTGGAAAGCACAACATTCGCTATCCACTTTTCTTTGTTTGATAGTGTCATTGTGTAAATAAGTCGTGAAACTGATTACTAATTGTCAGTGCCTTCAAACGGTATTTATCATTCACCCCCACCATTACCTTTCCCTTACTCAAACTGATAATAAAGTTACCCACTACCGCGATCTCTTAGCCATCCTGACACTAGAAACTAGCGTTTAATCGTCTAAAGTATAACAGATTGCTGTCTCCTAAGTGTCTCATTGTCAAATACATTAATTTCGCAGTTTCTCGGTATACAGATTTTACACAATTATTTCCAATTTAGTAAAACAGTAAAGTAAGTTATTTTTTAAAATATCGATTAAAAGGACAATTAAATTGTGTATATTCGTGTTACTTTTTATGTATTTATTTTTTTTTCCCAGCCCAGAGACCAGAATGTTTCTAGTAATTTTAATTCAACCTCACGGATCTGTCAAAATTTCTAGACGCGCCATAGGTTGCCGAACCCTGATTTAGGTAGACCAGCATAGGTCGCGAACAAGGCGGCACGTTTTAAGTCTTCACTGGTTTCCCCCCGGTTTTTTTTATTTTTAACTTTGGTTCAGAGTTGCTTTTGTGGGACAAATTTTGCTTCGTTCGATGCCCAAAGCAGTTAGTCATACAGGATGTGCTCTGGAGTCTATTTGGATACTCTATAATGGCATAGAAAAAAAAAAAAATACGGTATTACACCCGTACCGCTTTACTTTCCCAGAAAAAAAAATCCAGTACCCATTCAAGGCTGGGTGAACCCGGAAGCCGTCAATCAGGATCGAACCCGACCTCTTGTTCTTTGTAGTCCAGTTCACTAACCGCTGAGCTATGGCGGCTCCTTCTATAATGACATGCTGCACTGTAAATGTTACTACTGAGTCTTAATTTGTGTATGTGTGCTCTGAGGTCGTACTTGGCCTGCTCTAAGTCGGAATATCTTTTTTTTTCTTCTGCTGATGTCTACTGTTTAAACTGTTATTATCTGGCTCATATACTTAATACAGTTATCTCAATTTTGGTTGCTCCCCCCCCCCTCTTATTCTAGAGGAGTGTGTTAACTTCTTGACACTCGGAGGTGGGTTGAAATGTACTGTTGAAGGTTCAGGGCTGTATTTGCCAGGATGTCTGTTTTCGTATTTATTGAAATAGATGAAATCCATCATGAAGAAAACATTAGAGCTGGCTCTCATCTAAATTTCATTAGACGTGACGCTATCTAAAATCGGTGTGTCGGTGGCTGAGTGGTTAGTGTGCTCGCTTTCCTGACCAGAAGTGTCCGAGTTCGATCCCCAACAGTGGCGGATTTTTTTTTCGAACTGACAAGGCTCCAGGGTTCACCCAGCCTCTAAAAATGGTTACCAGAGATTTCTCTTGGAAGTAAAGGCGGCTTGGCCTTACCGACCACATCACCCAAAAATGTGTCGTGGTCATATAAAAATATGGTCACTAACACCACATTTTCCATACGCCTAGTACGGCGTGGAGGGAACCATTACTTTTTGGGGGTTTTTTTTTCATCTAAAATCTCCCCAAGAAAGATCACACCTTAAAAAAAAAACAACTAAATATGGTGTCTTAGCATAATAGACCAATATGCATAATAAATAGACTAAACATATTTAATCAAGGCTTGGAAATAATGGTCAGTCTCCAGGAAACATAGTCTTGCAATCTTTACAATTTTTTGCGAGAAAAACTCTGATATTCTGAGACCACCATGAAAGACTCAGTTTTTTTGTTGAGGAGTTGTAGACCACGATGAAGAATATTGATAATGTAGGCATCGATATCTAAAATATCCACCGGAGAACGCAAAAGAGGGGAGAACTGCATAGACTAATGTTACTAGATTCTGTTCTAAAATTTCCAGGGACAGGTATTAACATAACAGAAACTACCTTTGAAATGTACCTTATGTTAGTTTAACATTCGGTTATATAGTTTCAGACACTTTTTGAAAGAATGTAAATACTCATTTGATATATAATATAAAAGATTTAGTTCTACTTACAGTACCTATACACCGCTGACCTTTACACTCTATGGGTACTTTTATGAAGAGTAAATTTTCATCAGCAGGTCTTCTCTGGGTTCCTATCTTTTGACAAATTCTTGACAGGTCATATTGAAGTTTGCCATGAGGGCAAGCATGGCTCGAGCCGTTCCTACACTCATGGACTTTTGGGATGTCCATATCATGTTCAATGAAGAGAAACCGCTCTCCATTGAAGCATTACTTCCAGGAAGACACATGGGCAGTGCAGTGAGCTTCAGGAATTCTGCATATGGAATAATTTTTTAGAGAATAATTTTACAAATTCTTTTTCAACAAAGCCCAAAGCGCGAAGACAAACATAATAGCCTCAACTTTTGTTCTAGGACACGTAAATTTAGGTTAATTAAACTCCCTTGTTAAACCAGTCCATACATTTAAAACTTTGGTGATGTTCTACAGTATAAAATGAAATTGTTCCTTGTTATAATACAACGATCAAATCGCTTTTAACAGGCATAACATGTTTGAAGAACTGAGACACTTTCGTGTTAACCTCACAATGCTTTTTTGGTCCGATGCGTTCTACGATAGACGTTTCACCACAGCTCTCGACACTAAATGTTGTTTGACAAAAGGCAGCAGATTCATTTACACCTCGACGGGAAAAACGAAAGTCCTTCAAAATGGAAGCACTTACTTGCCACTTTCGTTTCTTCCACATTTTAAAATTGTAAAAAAATAATATATACAAATTCCGCGAATTACTCAAACTTATCGGAAGTTGGCACGTGCTGTGGAAAAGATAACTCTCGTGTTTTCGAAAAAGAACAATTCTTGCTGCTGGAGTAGAGAGTAGACCTAGAGCACAGCGAAAAGAAATTATAAATGCACACGGGTGTATTTAAAAAAAAGGGCAAGTTTTATAGTCATGAAGTGTTATTATTATTATTAACTTAAAATCACACTAATTGCGAACACGGAAAATCAGTGGGTATCTGGGGACAATTTGTGAAACCGGGGACACATTTTCTGGGGACTTGTACCGGAATTCGGGGGCGTCTGGTAACCTTATCATAGATGTTACATTTCGCAGATTTCGTTTCTCTCTCTCTCTCTCTCTCTCTCTCTCTCTCTCTCTCTCTCTGTGTGTGTGTGTGTGTGTGTTATTATAACTGCCGCTGTATATTTCAATACAAAACACATGCATTTGTATCAGTGAAGATGAAATAAGTTAATACGTAAATCAGTACATTTTTTTGCAACTTTTGAGCCGCTGGTAACATGATGGCAGCTAGTAGGGGTAGCTAACTAAACTACATGCATGAAGCCACGCAAAAAAGGTAAATACTTTAGTGAAGAAAGAAAGGTGATTGTGTTAGATAAGAAGTGAAGAGTCATGTAACTGATGTTTTATTCTTGTAGTAGGGACGAATTTTGGGGACAGATGTGCAGCATGCACAGACATTCAGCTTAAAAAAAAATAAACATAAAACGGAAGATAATTAATGAAAATAAAGCGTGCATTTTTTGTGTATGATATATTGCAACCTTATTAAAATAGAAATTGAGAAAACGAATGAAGATGTGAAACAGAGATCAAAACATATTGTTTGGGTATTATAGAGACGAGATTATTTACATTGTTTGGTCCTTAAATTATATATGGAAATAATTTGTTGGCTGAAAGGAAATACAAATTCACGATTGATGAGTTAATACTCTTGTTTATCTTAACTTAGTCACCATCACGTTTAACCTTGATAGTAGAGTTTTGCCAAATAGGTCATCAAAATTACTTTTCCATCCTGTCTTCCATCTGGCATTGTACAAATCTGATCCTAGATCTTTTAATAATTGTTCTAATAGTTTGTTGTTTTGAGTCCATCCTCGTTTACTTACCTTCATCTGAAATCAAGAAGAATGAACCCCATCGCCACTCCAGCGTGGCATATGTTGGGCATATGGTGCTAGAGATAGTTGGTACGTTTTGGGCATTTTGGTTGGCGTCGTATCCCCTTCCCCACCTCAAAAGACAAAAAAAGAAAATGTTGGCGCACATTAATGGCTGGATTAATGTAGAAACTGGTCGGTTGTTAGAATTAATTTGATCTTCTCTTATTTGAATTAACTGCTGCTCTACCGCGTTTATCATCGAAATCCTGGTCTCCAATATATTTCTCTATGGCCGATCTATTCCTTTTCTACAAGTAAAACTTTTTTTTTTAGAACAAATTTGTTTATATTATGTTATACATATATTTACTTTTGTAACCACACGATCTTTATTATTTATTTTTGACCAAATTTTTGCTTCCTTTCGGTGTAGATGCAGTCACAACATCCAGTGCTGTTCTAAAACGCCCCTCATAGACCACCTGCTCTATTTTATAATATTGCAGATAACAATATCTAACATCATTTTCATACTTATCCTACTCAAGCTTTCCCTCCATAAAAAGTAGTCAAAGTTAAAAAGAAATCAAGCGGACACGGTGTAGGTCGTTCAGGACGTCGGTGTGACTGACTAGTGCAAGAGATTTGCTGGTTTAATAATGCACATTTTTGTTGCGACAGCTGTAAAATTTTTATTGCCATCCGAGGTTTTTATATGTCTCTAGCACTCCATCGGTCTCTCTTCTCGAATGTTTCATTTTATTTATTTTTATTTCATTTGTTGGTGTTTAATTTCATAGCTTTGATAGAAATTCAAGTACTTTTCATTTTGTTGAACGATCTCGACGCTTGGCTTGGCTGAGATAACCAGTGCTAACCGGCAAAGTGGGCTCAATACTACATCTTCTCGTGGTCTGAACGTTGTGCGGTTGATTCACATTAAATAACGGCTTTAACCTCCAAGGATTGAGGAAAAAAATCGACGACAGGACGCTAATGTTTCAAAGTCGGATTAGAAGATTCATTATAGCGAAGATGTTGCTATACTGAAGTCTACTGGAGGCGTGATACGTATGTGTATAGTTAAGAGGGATTATATGGTGGCACACATTTTCGTAAAAAAAAAAAATTAATATGGTCTGAAAATAAAAATAAAAAGATGATTAAAACAATATACTCTTGGAGAAACGAACAGCAAGGGCATAGTTATTAATATATGTAAAGTGGAGAAACCAATTTAAAAGAAAGAAGAATAATAAAAAAGAGGAATTAAGAGGGAGGAAAGTTGTTGTACCGGAAGAGGTTTGCGTTTTATTTTTAAGTTACTTGCTTGCTCTTGGGCAAAGCAATAATAAAGATAAGAGTGCATAGATTGAGAGTGTACTAAAATGGGATCACGAGAACAAGGAAGACAAAACTAATTAAATAAATCAAGGAAAGTTATTTGTATGAGAGCATGACAACGGATGGCGATTCAGTTCCCATGTTTGAAGAATTTGAAACCAGCCGCTGCACGGGTAATAACACTCACAGGCTTCAAATGGGCAGACCAACTCTGTGTTCAAGAGAGAACAAAAAACAGTAGCAAAAACTGTAATGCAGTGGGTTCCGGAGAAGAGCGACAGAGAAGCAGACCAAAGTCAACCTGATAGAGAACAGTGGAGAGTGTGAGCCACAACTTTTTGACATCTTACTGAGGATGGCCAAAGACTGCGAAGTCGAGGAATATGTATTGTTTCCCCTCAAGACTGCACAAGCTTTATCGGCGAAAGACTGTGTAGTTAGTCACTGATCAAGTATAATCTGTGTGTGTATATATATATATACCATACCATACCATACCATACCATACCATACCATACCATAGATTCTTCTTCGAGAGAGGTAATCAAGGTGTGGAAAGATGTATAGAAGTCGAATAAGAAACAAATTAACTCACTAACATGGGAGTGTCCGTAACATCTTGTGATGTCAGCGGGTCCTTTTTCCGTGACCATCGTTGTTTTAAAAGTGATGTGACTAGTGTCAGGGTGTGAACAATGCGATAACGCGCTGACTTGGCGGTATAGTGAGCATGAGTAAGAACGCATCCTGACGCTCTCTAGTCCATCTAGATGAGAAGTAAATGACCACTTGGCACACTGAGTTGGGATAAAGTAATGACAGCTAGACAGAGCACAGTACACACTGCCTCCATATTCTGTGACTTAGGACTGTGAAATATTATTTCACTTCTCTCCGGTATATGTTTTGGGACATCACTTTACTTAGAGACCAGCATCTCATCAGGCCGTCCTGCCTTCCCAGAAAAGCCTCTTTAAAATTGCGGGTGAACACGAAACCTTGTAAGAAATAAAAAGGTTACCATATTTGGGAATTGAACTCGGACCCGCCTGTTAAATAAGTAAACTCTATAACCATTTCTCGGGAAGAGGGTGGAGGAAATATTTCTTTCTATCATAGCACAGAGCTAAACTTGAAACTGCTAGGAAGATTAGTGCTCAGGTTATATTGAGCTGGGGGTATATTGCTTATGGTGTATAAGCCCTGGAAGAAGGACCGCGTGTGAAAATGCTGTCTACAATTTCAGTTCAAATACTGACATTTTGAACAAAAGAGCGGAATGGGCTCTTGTTTAGACTGGTCGGGGGCCTGCGAGTTGTTACAGCCGGGTTATATAGTGATAGGCTGCTCGTTGATGGCTGTGTGGGAACTAATATGGGATCTGTATGAAAACTGAGAGGTTTATTTCTTACTTTGGCTTCAGTGCTTAGTGTGTGGAAACTGCATCCGATACAGGGTTCTCGTATTGGTGGTGACTACGTTCAAATGCATGGGTTCTCGGGTTGATTGTATGTGGCTGCGTTGGGAACCTAAGGCACTTGAGATTGTATAGATGCGTCCTGGTAAAGGAATTTAATGTTAGTGATGGCAGGCATCATAAAAAAAGAAGCAATTTCGGATTTGTGGTATATGTGTCTAGTTTTGGTGACTCCAATACTAGTACACAACATATTTTCTGGTGTAAAGTAACTCTTAACTATACTTTTATATTGTATCCCTAATCTCTCTTTTTCTCTCTTTCACCTCCTTCTCTTCCTTTACCTCTCTGTGACGCTCTGCGTTCTTTATATTCTTGCTTACATTTGTTTAACTTGTTAAATTCTTATCTAAATTCTGATAATCAAATTTGCTTCCCTGATTTTCAATATTTTACTTTCAGTATGTTCTTTCCTTCTCTTATTCTCTGCCATTCTTATCACTTACTCGCTCTTTTGTATATTGCAGCTTTCTTTCATTTTAATATAATTTAGCAATTTTCGCAGCACAATTTACCGCTGATCTCACAGCAAAATTAGAATTTGGCAAATAAATAATATACTCTCAGTTTAAACTTTGCTGTATCTCTGTGCAAGTATATATTGCATAAGATCTCTCTCTCTCTCTCTCTCTCTCTCTATATATATATATATATATATATATATATATATATATATATATATATATATATATATATAAAATTGAAATTAATAAAAGAATAGGTATGGCAAAAAGTAATTTTAATGCCATGAAAAATTTACTAACAACAAAGCAAATATCAACAGGGCTGAAACTAAGAATGGCAAAATGTTACATCTTCTCAATATTCCTGTATGGCGCAGAAACATGGACATTAGACAAGAAAACAGAACAGAAAATTGAAGCCTTAGAAATGTGGATTGTGGAACTGAAAATAAAAAGAGAACTACTAAATACAATTAAGACAAGACAAATACAATTTTTGGGGCATGTTAAAAGACACAACAGCCTACTAACAGTAATATTGGAAGGAAAAATACAAGGTAAAAGAAGCAGAGGCAGACCAACTAACAAGTCAATCTATGACACCCTGCACCATCAAAGCGAGAAACAGAGTAGAATGGCGATCCATGGTAGCCAACCTTCGTTGTGGAGAAGGCACTCGATGATTATGATGATTTATATATATATATATATATATATATATATATATATATATATATATATATATATATTGACGGCACATAGGGCAGAACCACAATCTAAAAAATCAGAAACCTTGCGTGCCAAAATGGCACATATTGCAGAGATCACTGCTTCCAAAACTTCTGTTTCCATAACAATACTTTTTACAATGACAGCTTGTCAAAGCCATCGATCAACCTCCTTAGTCGCCTCTTACGACATGCCTGAAAGGTCACAGTGTGACTATTCTTTACTTCCCTCATAATGAGGCCCCGGTAACACACAGGAGAAATATTATATATATATATATATATATATATATATATATATATATATATATATATATATATATAAATGTATAATGCATCTCCTCCATATCAACATAATACCATTCTAACATTCTGATTTAGTATGTACCGTTAACTTTCCAATATATTTATCTACCCCACCCACTATTTTTCCCTTTTCCCACTTCTGCTGTACACTGTATTCTACACAACAGCATCAACACATAGTCATATTTTATTTCTACTACAAAAAAATAAATAAAAAAAAAAAAAAAAAATAAATAAATTCAACTCGCCCCCATTTCAAACAAGTACACTCCTCTCACATACAGTACGCTCCCAAACACTTGAGTGTTCTTTGAGCACATTCCATACTTTTGTGAGCCAGCGAGCAACAATCCAAACTGCATCACTAAGTTCACAGGTTGAGATAATAAATAGTTCATTGTTCTCAGTTTGTACAATGAACAAGACGTCGAAATACATAATTTAGACCACAAAATAGCTGTCATACAAGATAGTAAGTGAAAAGTACAACTCTAGTAAAAAATAAACTATAAAGTGAACGTAAACTATTATAGGAAAATAAATTATGGCAATAATAAATTATGAAAACAAGTAAAATTTGTTAGAAAAGTAAATATTTTGGAGGACCTATTAGTAATGTTATTTTGCTAATGTACTCTTTGGCATCACCTGGCTTATCTTTACAGAAAGCGAGACTTAAACAGTAACAGATGAGAACGTATATTTAGAAACAGAAATAAAACGTTGGCATGCATGCGGCGTTCATGGTGGCAATGTTGCTAAGGAAAATTTTCTCACAGAGTTCCTGTCTCAGGTAAATAGAAAAATATAGACGCATCTTCGCCTGTTATTGCATTATTTGAGGGCACACTGTAGGAAACCACTTTACAAGTAAATAAGGTGATGACTGTGTTAAAGATGCTCGGAATATATCAAAATATGGACAGTTAATAAGCTGTTTGATATATGATAAGCTGTACATATTTTTATAATGTTCGAAATATGTTGCAGTAAACCTCTAGATACACGAAGTCGGCTCATGACTTGGCTTTAATCTTGATCATATGTACTAATGTATATTTGGCATACGTCTCCTCTTTCATCACACACCAATAGGCTATCATCTTTCTCGCTTTTCACGCCGCGTTCTTGCCCTCTCGAGTTTCACCTCCAGCCATTAACAAAATATACAACGCACCGAAAACATTTGAAATAAAATGTCACAATAATTATTATAGTAGACAAATCATTATCCACTGTTTTACGTTGCTATTTCTCTATTGAATCTTTACCAATGTCAGACATAGTAGCTATATATGATTCTTGTATGGTAGATTGGGAGTGCCAACAGTATCATGTTTAGCGCACTGGCACTATGATCAAATGAACGTGAGTTCAATCCTAACCGGACACTCCTCAGTTGCCACAAGTGAAGAAAGAAGGGGTACCTGATTTGATATGCTAGGGAAGTGCAAAAAGTAATTTGTTCCAAACCCTCTTATATCAAAATACTATGACCTAGTTAGTACATAAAGTTTAAAACCTCACTCTTCTACATTATTCGTGTATGTGTTACAGTACATTCCTATAGTAGATTCAATCTAGTTAGGGTTCAAACTGTTATTATACATATGTTATAGCATGTTAGGATCACCATCACTGTACTCCGAACATAGGTGTACCGATCGTCCCCTAAAAAATGTTCATTAGCACGCAGCGACTAACTGTGCCAGTTCGGTGTTAACTGACAATCTTTTCATTTTTACAACTATTCTCTTCAGACAATGCTAACTTTCTCTTCCATTTTTCTCTGTCTAAATAGTGTAATTCACTTCTTTCAAAGACCTTCATTACAACAATATCTCTGAGGATGCTAATGGTATCTGATATATTTCACTGGCTGTAGGTCTGATATGGTCACCAAAGTGACCAATTTATCTGCTCTTTCATTGGCGCTGAATAACCCGAGAATAAGCAGAAAACATTGCAGATCTTTGATTTCTGTATCGAATCCAGCCATTGCCCACGGATGGAATCAGTCTGGACGTTGCGGATTATAGCATCGTGTTTCTTATCACGCAAGCATGAGTATAATCGTGTGACTCTATAACAGATAAAGCCGCGATAGCTCAGTGGTTAGTGAACTGGACTACCACGGACAAAGCGTAGGGTTCGATCCCAACCGACGGCTTCCAGGTTCACCCAGCCTTAATTGGGTACCGGATTTTTTTCTGGGAAAGTAAAGCAGCACGGGCGTAATACTGACCACATTACCCCAAAAATCATGTGCTGAAGGTCTGTAAAATATAGGGTCACTAACACCATGTTTCCCTATTTGGCGTGACGGGGGTACTTTACTTTTTTTTTTTTTTTTTTTTACTATAACAGATAAACGCCTTTGTCGTATCCATGATCTCCATTGTCGTGATACCTGTTATCATTGCGTAGACGCAGTTATGCCAAACGTGCATAAAACGTCCAAGAACTCCGTTGATGGTGCACAACAAAACCATCTGTGTAGACTAGAGCTCCAGCTTTATTAGCATTTTCACAGATGAGGGCATTTACCTCTAGATTAACCACAATCGAGTTCTGTTCCCAGCATTCTCTGTCCAGTGTTGCGATGAGAGAAGAGATAATATTAAATCCTGGAGGCACAGGTATCCATTCTGCCCCTGGATAAACGTGAGAAAATCCACACACCAATTTAATTAACACTATCTTCAACCTGACCTATCCATGATTTATCTCTCCTTAATCTATTCTCCTTGTCTTCAGTCGGCGCATTATATATAGGAAAGGTTCCCAGTCAGCGCTTGTCATTAGGTATGCACGTACTCTCCAGATCACGAGTATATTCTCCATTGTGAGGAAAATCGAGTAGAAATCGCATTGCCATACATGAGGTATCTCTGATGCATCCCATTAAAATGCGCATAGCCTCAGTTTGCACTTTTGTGTGTGTGTCTGTCAACATTTATATGTTTATACATATATTTGAGGTAGATAAATAGCATATCATTCGCGTGTGTACCAGAATATGGCAAATTTGGCATATAGAATAGTTATTAGAGTGAATCGTGTGCACACATTCGACTTCCACGTTAAAGCTTTATGTACTGTATAACGGTGTAATTTGTCTTGCGTCAGCATTAGTTTTCGGTTTCGACTCTGTCCGTCCATGCATGTGACTATGTATCGGCTCTCCTACACTACGCCCTGAATTGTTTGAGGCTTAACAGTCATAACTATTTACGACTCCATACCACGAGCTACTTACAATGCCACACCAAAGACTGTTAGCATAAACACAAATTTTAGACGCCACATCAAGAATTGCTGCCATCAGCATAACAATAGCTATTTCTGGTTCCAAGAATTGCTGCCATCAGCATAAAAATAACTATTTATAGTGCCAAGAATTGCTGTCATCAGCATAACAATAACTATTTCTGGTTCCAAGAATTGCTGCCATCAGCATAACAATAACTATTTATAGTGCCAAGAATTGCTGTCATCAGCATAACAATAACTATATTCAATGCCACACCCAGTATTGTTGCCCTCAGCACATTAGTAACTATTTCCAATTTCCGATGCCACCACACCTAGAACCTTTTCCAGCTCCACACCTATAACTATTTTCGACCCCATACCCAGAACTATTTCCAATTATATTAGTAGATTATGTCGTAATGGTTTGAAACGTTTTAACAAAGTAGCACTAAGCTATAAAATTTGAAGGCGATGAGATCACTTCTTTAACCTTAAATGCGACATACATGGATTATTTCATAGAAGTAACATTCCACGGCGCACAGCATGCACACTCATTCATCAAATATGACTTTATTTTCGTTATATGACGTCATCACTATTGCACTTGCTTTGGTTCCCTGCGGACATTTATAAATTGATTTTTTTTTTAATTTTCAAAAGTGAAGTGAAGATCTTCAAACTATATATGTGTCATCAGACATCGTTAACAGTTTCGATTCGTCAGCAGTATCGAACGATCTAGCTGTGATCAGAGCAAAAATAAAAAAAAACAAAGTGGACATTAGAGTTCACATGTGCGTGAAATATCCCCATTCTCATCGAGACCTTGCCCAGATAGCACACACCTTGCCAATCACATAACAGGGTGATACTGTCCAAACGCCGTCGTTTTGCGAACAAATTACAAGCAAATATAACAGAAAATTGGAAGACACCATAGACCTCTTCTCCAAGACGAGTCTTGTCATTCTGTTGGGCATATGCCATCTAGTTTGCCACTTACATACAATACATTTAATGAATATTCTCATCTATTTCTACTCCGCGAACGTAGGCAACTAAACGCAGAAGAAATAGAATGAGCGCTCTAATATACAAAAGCACCGCAGAGACAAAGTGGAAGCAAACTAGGCCATTGATATTTTTATGTTAGTATTAGAATCACTGCATCTTGAACACATCTCCCAAAACTGAGAGCAAAACCAACACAACTCCACAATGCTCATATTAAGCCGGTCCTCAAACATCAGAGAATATTATCGGCAATTGTCAGACGTTAAGCATGTATGAGATTAAAAAAAAAAATTCGAGAGAGAGAGAAAAGACCATGGGAAAACAGTGGGGCTAACGCTAACATTTTTTGGGTAGTCTTACCTCACCGTATAGCCTTCAGAGCATTAGAAAAGTGAATGCGGTAGACGGAGAATCACTACCGGTAATATTAAGTTTTGAGAATAATTACTTTAGGAGGAGCACAACATGTTAATAATGTCGACGTGTGTGACATATATATAAATATATATTTACATTGTATCGAGGAGTTGTGGACTGTTTGTCATTACGGGACGTCAAAATATACCTTCTGCATGAAGGCCCCACCAAATATCGAACGTTATCCCCACTTTTCCCCGTTTTAAGTGAGCACTTCCGGATAAAATTGCGGTATTTTGAGCCCCGGTTGTCGTCTGCTCTGAAGTGTTATATGGCGAGGCATAGACTAGTTTGTAGGGGTCGCATCTGGTTAGGAGCCGTCGTTATTAACAGTGGCGTATCTAATGAGTAGTAAGATGACAATTTGTGATCGCTAGTAAAGATGCCACAAAAATGTCAACAGAACAAAGGACAATAGAGCAATTAATATTGTCCTTCATATACTCTATTTTTTTAAAATTGATAACATTACCTACGGTCATGTTTTAAAAATATATTTGTGGGAACAATATTGTACATAATATATTTCTGCTTTGTCATGTGTTTCTTTCTAAATCTGCATTGGAAAACATGCGATTCATATTTATATTAAACTTAAATACAACTATGGGTGCCTAAATATGAGAAAAAATATATTTAAAATATTTATAACACTGTCAGGAGACGATAATGTGGACAAAGATATTAACTTCTGATGCAGAAAGGGAAACCAAATATCTAGACAGCCAGCTATTCTCCTGCAGTGTAAACTAAAGCCTGCGAGCACACAGAAACATATAACACAGGACATGTCAATTCCCATCTTATGCTGCCAGTGTCGAACACGACCAACTTCGAGAAGTCAGAAGCGGAAGGTAGTCGTCGCAACAATGAGATATATATTCGATGAGAGTCGAGAGTGAGCAGAAAGCGCAAACTTAGAAACTTAATCTATTACAACCAGTTGTTATTTGTCGACTATAGAGCATTATTCAGCATCCCATCCTCCCTTTTCTGCCCCCTTCCCTATATATTTGCTTCTTGCCCATTCCCTATGTTGTGCTAAAATGTAAGCACGCCGCTGCTTATTAGTGCTCGTTTCCGCGATGTTTGCGGGAGATGTATGGCGCTGTGCTGCCGGTAAAGTTCGTGTCAAGTATTTAAGCAGTTCAGAAAACTGCTGGCTGTTGATCTTGGTGGTAAATCAGCTTCAAGTTGCCCAGTTAAAACATGGACATCGCAGTCAAATTAATTGTACACATTTATTTACTTTACTGTATTATTGTTGTGTGTGGATATATGTCTGTGTAGAGAGGGAGAGAGAGAAAGAGAGAGGAAGGAAGAAAAAGGGGGGGGGGAGTTGATGCGTAATTATCAGAAAAAAATTGGCGAGTGGGGGGAGGCTGAGTTCATAATTAAGGACGTTACGGTAAAAATGGAGCTGTACGTCAGCAGCATATTTCGCATTAAATAAATTAATTGGTTATAATTTTAGTTTTGTATTCATTGAGTCATTTGTAGAATATCTCGTGTTCCTTATTGTCGGTATTAATGGTGAAGGGAGGAGTGTGGGTTATCTGAAACATTAGTCCTGAATCTTTCTCTAATAATGTGATCATATATATGCGTGTATGTTTGTGTTCACATATCAGATTTATATTTAGCGCTATGAAATCGTCCTCACACCAAGCTGCACAAAGAAAGACAAACACAGACAACTATTGTAAAGCGATGAACACAGTAGTTAGCATGGCCAGCACACTAATAACGCTTTGGGTTTTATACATTGTTCATGTATGTTCTAATATACGCACTTCCATATGTTAAATGTCATTTTCAAAATCCGTAGGTTCATATGATGTATGAATATTCACTCTTTAATATGTTGTCCTTAAAGATTCCCCAAAACACGGAGAATCTGATTATCCCTAATTCTGCTTCAACTTAAAGAGCAGTATTCTTCTTACCAGCCTTCCTTATTGTTTTAGTCAGACTAATTCGTATTTGTCATTGTCATTGTAAGTACACTAAACATTAGGCATTGAACCAATCCTAAGCTACATGCAGAAATAACAAATAAAATGGCTTGCCCATCTAGAAGAATGCCGTGCGATTCCTTGTTGTTGTTAACGGATTGCCACGAGTTGATGCGGGCAGGTTGCCCTTTGACTCATAAGATGTGGCGGGTCGTAATGGCTTTCTTGACAATCCCGGCTCTTACAGGAGAAGTTTGGGTTCGCCTGTCCCAGACTATGCTGGGGAAACTACTATAAAAAAAAATAGTCCAGCCCAGAGGTACTGCAATACTGGGTCCTTTATATCAGTAACAGCCACCACTACAGGGAACACGGCGATCCTAGCTTCTGTTAGCCAGTCTAGTTTGACGCAGACTGTTTCCAGGGGAGAGCATGAGAAGGTAGAACTGCTAGGTCTTGGTCAGCTGGTGGTGCGCCGACCCTGCTATTGCGACCGCGGGTCGCAGGCGCATCTGCTCCGCCAGACCTTGGGAGGCATTGTGTCTATAAGAAACAGTTCGTGCGATTCCTTAAAATAAGAAAAGAAAGCGCATATTAAGAAAAAGAGGAAAGAGATACGAACAGGAAGCAGACCCAGAGTAAGATGGACATTGTAAAAACATTCTAAAAAAAAAAAAACACCAACTGGCAATAACTAAATCCAACAAAAGAGCGAGAATCAAAACTTTGTATATCTCTCAACACTCGAATAGGTTACAAGAGGAAATGAAGAAAGGGAAGCCACTACTTCAGACTTATTGATGTCGATAGTAAACGCCTTTTTATTCATTTTCTATCATTGTCGTGTCATTAGTTTACTACAACTTATAAGTTTGGAAGAGTAACGTCACCTTGAGTAACATATTCGGTGATTTTTTAATCTGTCACTAAAAGACCCAAATTGTAGAGAAAAGAGAAAGAACGCGAGAGTGAAGTCCTAACCGCAACATAATTTTAGTATTGGAGAACGGCTGTCGTATTGTTGTGTCAGCTAAGAGGAGATCACTCGTTTCACTGTATAATTTATTTAAACTAGGACTTTATAACACATGCATATATATATATATATATATATATATATATATATATATATATATATATATATATATATATATATATATATATTCGCACACACACACTTGCGCGCTTGTGTGTGTTTAAAGAAATAACATCACAGATTACTTCTCGCCAACACCCCGTAAATGTGACTAACCAACATTGTGTACTTTGTTTGCAGTGACCGCGTAAATGACTACAATGAATACAGACTCTCTTACCAGATTAGTGAATGCACAATAAACAGACCAGGCTAGTCGAACATGAGCAGTAAAACACGTGTCTCTTTGTTCATGTTTGACCAGCTTGATAGTGTTGTCTATTGTGTTAGCTACTTCCGTTTCGTTGTGTGAAACTGTCTATCTTTATTATGTCTATTTTTATAATTGCTGATTCGAAGCTCGAATGTGACGGTCTCTTTGTAGTCTATGCTTGGTTAAATATTTTTGAATGTGTTACCTCGAAGCGATTTCAGGGTTTGACAAGAGTGACATTTTGAAATATTTAATGACATTTTGTTAGATGGTTACACAAACATGTATTAAGTAAGATTCTAATGAAGTTCTAGTTATCAGGGGATTTGTTACAAGTAGAACGAGATGACTGAAATGGGTGCTTCTCAAGTAGTATTTAACTATTGAGTTGTGGGCCCCACAACTAAGAACAACCATGCAAAAGACACTAGGAAAGACAGACGGACAGACCAAGGATAACCTGGTGGGGGGCATTATAAATAGAGTTTGACAGCGTGAGTCAAACCTGAAGCACAGTGCGAAAGATGACAACGGAATGTACAAACTGTAGAAACTCTATTGTCGCTATATAAGACGTCGCACGCAAGACGCATAGGTTATTTACTTCGCTATCTAACCAAAGAAAGAAGACGAAAGGACAAATTAATGGTTCATATTTTTCTAGCTTTTGAATTGTTCTATGTATTATTATTATTGTCTTGTTAAGTTAACATATGTATTGATTATGTATGTTAATCCTGCATTTTCTCATGAGAATATTCTTTTTTTTTTTAAATCCTGTACAGATCCATCACTGACTCATCCATCTATTTGAAATTTTTCTATTTCGGACATTTTAAGCGGATATCTGTCAGATTTGCTGTACCGTACTGCATTACTTTAAACATTTCTAACAAAAGCAGTGTATATTACTGACTGCCAAACTTAGATCGAGCCTGGGACGAAAATAGCTAGGACGCACAAGCGATAATCTAACTGATAAAGGTTTTGTAAAAAAAAAAAAAAATACTGAAACACTATAAATTTCACATTTGCTTCAATGTGTTATCTCGAGCAGCGATTCTCATAATTTAATTACTGGTGGCCCCATCTTCAGGCTATATATTTTCTTCTGTGGTCTACTGTTGTATCTAGCTGGAGATAACAGTAATATGAATACAGAGGACGGAAAATGGTTAAGTGGCAGCAACGCATCTCTGACACGAAGGGCACCACGCAATACCCCAAGTGTACAGGGGAATATGTGAACAATTCTTTAACCTATTAGAGAATGACTATTGCTTGCCTCTTAGCCAAATATATGGTTTTTAATGATAGACTTATTACTCCACTAAGTTGATTTGATGATGGGTCTGAAAAAACAATCATGTTGTTGAGACATGATTAATCTGACACACACGGACTTCTGGTTAGTCGGCAGACTGGGACGGCCGCCTAATCAAATCAGATCCATTGATGGTTTTTTTCTGCAGTGCTTTTTTTTCAAAATGATTATTTCTTGTCTGGGTGTTTGTTTGCGGAAATAGCACTGGCCCGGTTGCATTCACCAAAGCGGATTTGACTCCAGCTTATGGAGAACTTTCGCGCTACAGGCGACGACCGTTGGTTGGAGTGGTATGGCGCCTGACCATAGTGTTACCCTGTGATATAGAATGTGTCATCTGTATTGGTTTCCAAGATGGAGGAAGTTTTTATGACTCTTGGTATAGAACCGTTGATTAGAGGTTTAACAAGCCGCTATCGTTAAAACGCTTTTGTTAATGAAACGTAGACCTGATACAGAATGTGTAAATTAGCAGTAGATAGTAGTGATAGTATTTTCGGCCCTAAAACAACAACAAAAATAGGATTCTAGAATGTACGAACAATGGCCGCGCCGACGAAACAAGCACAAGTCGACACCGAGATGGATAGATACGACCTAGATATATTAGGATTAAGACAAATTCGCTGGCTAGGAACAGGTAGGAAATATTGTTGATAATAAAATAGTCGTTTTTTTTCTGGAAGGGAAGATTGAAAAAATCGTGAAGGAGTAGGCATAATGATGACAGACATAACTGCAAGACGTTTATTAGAATGGGAACCCGTAAATAAGCCGTCTGATACGAACACGCTACAAAACAAAATATGGAAGACTTTCAATTATTCAATGCTATGCGCCTACAAACGAAGCTGATGATGAAGTTAAGGACGATTTTTATAACCAACTACAACAACTTATAAACAAAATACCAAAACACGATCTTTTAATTGTAATGGGAGACTTCAACTCCAATGTGGTAAAAGGCAACGCAGGAGTGGAACATGTAATGGGGAGAGAATGTTATGATACTAAAAGTCAGAATGGAGAAAGATTAATAGAAAATTTAGTTATAGTTGGGACATTATTTCCACACAAAAATATTCACAAAACAACGTAGATATCTCCTGATGATAGAACCTCAAATAAAATTGACTACTTATGTATTAAACAATTTAGATCATCATTGATAGATGTACGAGCATAAAGAGGTGCTGATGTTAATAGTGACCACAACCTGTGCATTGGGAAAATAAGATTACAATTTAAAAGCCAACGGAAGAGATCAAGTACACATAAAATTGATAGTCGTAAACTGAAAGATGAAGCCATAAAGAAAAAGTTTAACATTGAGCTAAGTAATTGTTATGCAGCACTCGGTGAAATAGACATAGATATAAATGAAATGTGGGACTCACAAAGCAAAATACTAATGACAGCAGCAGAATCAAACGACGAACTGAAGAAAATGGACAAACGAGCATGGATTTAAGATACTACATGGAAATACATTAAAGAAAGAAGAGAAGCAAAGAGAGCCATGACTAATGTAAAGACAGATCTTGGAAAGGTCCTGGTAAAAGCAACATACAAAAAATTAGACAACAAAGTAAAAAGTTCGGCAAGAAGAGTAACAAGAGCTTATATAGACAATTTGTCAGACAGCTGCAATTACAGGAGACAGCAGAACTCTTTATACTGTACAAAAGATGCTGACAAACACCTATACATCCAGTGGAGCACCAATTCTAGACAAATCTGGATTAATGCTAACAACAAGCGCAGACATAAAAGCCCGTTGGGCGGAACACTTCAAAGACATTCTAAACTGTCCACTGCCCAACAATTTAATAGATTTTGAAGCTGAAACACCAGCAGCGGAATTAGATATAAATTTAGATGACTTCCCCTTGAGCGAAATTGAGACGTCCTTAAAACGTATGGACAACAACAAGGCTGCTGGCGAGGATAAGTTAACAGCTGAGATCCTCAAGGCAATTGATAGCCATAATTTAATACACCTCCAGAAAATGTTCAACATCATCTGGAAAACAGAGAAGGTGCCTCATAAGTGTAAAAAAGTAATCATTGTTATGATCCCAAAAAAAGGATAATCTCAGTGATTGTAACACTTATGTCAGTTGCCTCAAAATTATTCTGCAAAATCATCATGAATAAAATAAAGGATTCAATAGATACAGTAATGCGTGAAGAACAGATGGGTTTAGAAAAGGGAGAAGCTGTTTTAACCACATTTTTACTCTACGATTTATATTGGAGGAACACATTGAAAAACAAAAACCTTTTGTACTTAACTTCATCGACTTCAAAAAAGCATTCGACAGCATTCATAGAGATTTTTTATGGCAAATTCTGAAGCAATATGGCTTACCATCGAAAATCATAAATATTATCAAAGACATGTATGATGTATATACACATGTGCAGTTCGTACAGAGGAAGGACTGAGCGAATGTTTTCCACTAGAAACTGGGGTTAAACAAGGATGTATTTTATCGCCCTTGTTATTTGGAGTTGTTATTGACTTCATAATGAAGAAGTGCTGTACTGGTAACAAAGGCATCGAATGTATACAATGAGACCATTTGGAGGACCTCGACTTTGCTGATGATATAGTCCTCATCAGCAGTCAGATAAAAACGATGCAGGAAAACACAAATGAACTATCATCAATAGCCAGCAAAGTTGGGCTTGAGATCAATCATGAAAAGCTTAATTCCAACAGATGACAGAATATACATGGAAAATAAACCAGTGGAAGAGATCGACAACTTTATCTATCTTGGAAGTCACATTGATCGGGAAGGGGATACAAGTAAAGAAACTAGAATCAGAATAGCTAAAGCAGCAATGTCTTTCAGAAGCCTTGAAAAGTTGTGGAAATCAAGACTCATCAGCATAAGCACAAAACTTAGACTATTCAAATCAAATATACTATCTACCCTTACGTATGTGAGAGCTGGAAAACAACAAGAGGCATAGAAACAAAGTTGAATGCATTCGAAAATAAATGTCTAAGGTAAATATTTGGTATAGCGTGGAACGAATTCAAAACAAACAAGGAAATTAGAGAAATTGCCAATCAACCACTAATATCTCCAGTAATCAAGAAAAGACGATGGTCATATGTTGGACATGTGATGAGGAGAGATAATAACCGAATAATAAAGCAAACCCTCTTGTGGGAAACAACAGGTAAGAGGAAATGAGGCCTACCCAGAGAGACACTGAGAATATTGATCAGATAGGCAAGAGCAGCAGGAAGCGGCTCACTAAGTGAGATAGAGTTGCTTGCACAGAACAGAGACAAATGCCGAGATTTGATAAAATATCTTTTCAAGGATTGAAAACTGCTAGAATAAAATTTAGAGAGAGAAAGGGTCTATGCCCTATGGCCGGCTACGGCTCGAAAGGTCAATAGAATAGAATAGATATCTGTATTGGACAGCAAATTCGTCACCAGCCTGACTGCAGTTGAATTGTGTGTATCACCGAAGCAGGGATCGAACGTCATTTTTGGGACAGTGTATCTTGTGGCACGCTCACCAACCACAAAGTCCACGGGAAATCGGCACCGGTGCATGGAAATCTTGTCACCAGCGATGACAGTTACAGCGACTCGAAAGTGTTAATTATTAGCTGCGCGCCTTTTTTTTTTTTTTCAAAAAAAGCAACACCGTCAATAGGACATTATGAAAGTTCAGGATAGCTTAGCTACTCATTTGGTTGCTGGAACGGAGGTGCACAGATACGGATATGTCCAGTTATCAATCACGCCGTTCTTAAGACTGATCTGACACACAATCTGACAGCTTGAACATTAACTAAATAATTGCAAATACGGGTGATGGAGGAAGGGATGCAAAGGATGCTACACATTTTATTATGCAAAAGATCTGCTTATTATGGTAAAATAGAGATTAGTAACAATAGTTTTATTAAGCAATAGTACGAAATAATTTTTTAAAGGTTTCATGCATGATTGATTTTCTGCCGGAGCGATTCAGAACGTATCCCTGTAAACATTTAGGACGTTGAAGGTCCCTAAATAAATCTATTTTTAAGTTATGGAAAACAATAATTTGTCGGCAGTTTATATTCTCATTCTATAGTTGTTGACAGCGATAATGCAGATACAATTAAACCAGAATTTCATAGATTTAGTATATAATTTTTTTTTCTCCTTTTATATGATGGAATAATGTAGTTATGGTAATTTTTTTTTTTAGAAAAGAAACACTTAGTTGCATCTATGTCCCTATTTTTGCACGCCTACAATTTTAAACAGAAACCGGAAATGAAAAACAATAAAACTATTCAAATAGCTGCGTTAACACGCACGCACGCGCACCTTACATTGTTTTAAGTGGCCTGTCTTAGAATACTGTTACTTTACATCGCCTCCTCCATCCAACTCATAATGGAGCTCAGTATTCATGTAATGAATGAGCTGAAAGCAGTAGCGACTCACAACCTATTGTATTTTAGTATAATTGGACCGAAGCAGATCTGAACCTCATTCTACCTCCCAGTGGGGCCTCTTAAACGGACTTATCAGTCTGACGAAGCGAGGAAGGATCGACGAGGTAAAACAAATCATGTACTCAAAATAAAATGTCATGTTGGAATATATGTGTTGAGCCTAAAGACCAAATTTAACAGCATACGACGCTGTAAACTATGACACAACGCAAGTTACGCCCTTTTCAAGACGGGCGAAGCAGCGCTGCAATCGTCTGGGCGGACGCCAACAAACAACTCTCTAATTCCGTTTGACGTTTTTTTTCCTGCGCTTGTAATAGCTAGCTCTCCCTCACTCCATCCCTCACTCTCCCCCGCTCTTTAACTGAACCCCTTACACTAATTGGATTATGGAGATTTGTTGTCTTTTTTTCCCCCCATATTTTATTTAATGTATGCTTTTATTTCACAGGACTGTAAAATGTGATCTATTTTTCTTTGGACTTTAAATTTGTTTAAAACTAACCCCCACCCCACCCTACTTTTTTATTTCTCTGATGTGACTTTGCTATATTTATTAGTTTATTCTCAAAGTACCTCGTTATGGTTGACAAGTATCACTCTCTCTCCCTCTCTCCCCACCCACTCTCACACCCCACCAACCCCCATCCCCGGTTACTTATAAATGTTCGAATGTGTTTACTCGCGGTCTCAAAATTTACGTCCTGAAATAATATGCTGTCTTATACTTAGATGATTAAAAAGATACATTCATTTTTTTCTTTGTTTCTTTTTTTGTTTTTGTTTCTTTCTTTCTTACAGACACACACACACATACCCTTCATTCTCCTCTGGCACTTACTGTCGTTAAAGGGCCTCTCGCATTCCATTCCCGATTCCTCTCTCGCTTTTTAGCTGTCGTTTCTTTCTGTCTCTAACTCTTTCTCATCTCTGTCACAAATATATCTCTCTAATTGACAAAATCTCTGTCACTTCCTGCTGTATTCTCACTTTTCACGCCCCCTCATCTCCCCTACACCTGCTCTGCTAACCCGTCAAATATTTCATCTGTCGCTATAATGCGCTTGCCGTAAAGTTCTTATTTGGTTATATTTCAGCCCCCTTCTTGTAGATGTCTCTCTCCCTCCTTCGTCCTCCAAATACCCAACCCTTTGTTTTTACCCATCTCTTCCTGAATTGTTTTCCCACTGTGAGAATAATACAAAGTTCTCATTTCGTTCCCTTATCGTTTATAACACCGCAGCCACCTCCCTTCTCCAAATAATGCTACTTGTTTATTGTAAACATGCTGTGGTCACTTCTAAAAGACTTTTTTAATGTTGCTTCTCCATTGATAGCAACACGATACTTTATTATCGGTTATTTAACACTTCACATGGTTACTACTTTTGTTTCAACAAAAATATGTCCACCATGCATCTTGTCTTCATTTGGGACAGTATCACATGTGTCTTTCAACTTGGACCAGTCTCACGCATGCCCGTTTGCTTTAAATAATGGGCAGTGGTCGTCCTATCGGTACTCTCCCTAATTGTCGAATTAGAGCAACCTTTTGAGTACTGTGAGACCACAACCAGCTATAGATTTACTAAGGCCCGCGGGAAAAAATAAAACAAGAAAACCGTGCAATTAGAATGACGTTTTCAGCCTTAGGAGCTATAGAAGGCTAACGTCACCCCGCCCACAACCGCCCTTACTCGCAAGAAAACGTCGTGCTGGTTGGAGGTTTTCCGGACATTTTCTTTCAGCCTGCTGGTCTAAGTAAATCTATAGTTGGCTATGGTAGTATTTCCATGTAAAAGGTAGCCGTCGAACATTGCCCGTTTATGAAGAATATTGCGTTATTGTCTTGTCAAAGCATTGACACAGTGTCAGTGGTGAAGTCATCGCCTTGCCGGACTACTTTCCCCACAGAGAACCTGATAACTATTTGTTTAGATATTGGGTAAAACCCAAAGTCATGTAGGTAGATGAAAACCGTCATACCTGCCTGGGAACAAAACACCAACTACTTTAGAACAGACAAGCGCGCTACATATTTTTTTCTACCGCGACTTCGGCACTGTTAAAGAATTCAAGAAATTCAAATTACATGTCCAACTTCCTCTTACAAAAGTAACTGCATCATGAAAATCGACGTTTTATCCAAAATATCTTTACAAACATTTTAAAACACATAAACATTTAACACAAGTACCAACAAAAGCGAATACTTCTTATTAATGTAAAACTAGTGAACTAGTTCTTGTTCTTCTTCTACCTTTCAACTCCCTGTGGAGCATAGGTCTTCAACAAACACTTTCCAAGCCGTTCTGTTTCTTGCCGTTCTTTTCAGATCATTCCATGTCTTCTCCATCATCTTCATCTCTACTTCCATCTGTTTTCTCCAAGAACATTTAGGTATTCCTCTTTGTCTTTTTCCTTAGAAATTCCAAAAAAGGACCTGTTGTGTAATACTCTCAGTTGGCTTCCGCAGTGTGTCCTATCCAGCCCCATCTCCTTCGCTGTATCTCTTTATCCACTGGTATTTGACTATTTCTTTTCCATAATTTTATGTTAGTGATTTTGTCCTGCCATTTCCATCCTTTTATTCTGCGGTTACACTGCAACTGTTTATAGAATTAATCTTTAACTAAATCTTCCTTATAATTGCTTGGTACATAGCATTGGATAATGTGTGTGTTTTTTTTAATTGTTGCTCTTATTAATCTTGGCCCTACTGTTTACCATTCTATCAGTGTTTTCTGTGTTGCCCCTGATAACGTTACAGTCACCCCTTCAGTATGTTGGGTTCCAGGTTCCTGGTGTCCTGATGACAAAAGGTGAGTCTTCGGCCCGGACTCCTTGCACCTTTCTCCGAATTGTGCCATACTTCTCTTAGACAGATAGCCCTTATCTTTTCTGGATGGTGTATTTACTTTATTTTTTTTTTATTTTCGTTGACTTGTCCATGTTTGTGAAGTTTTTTGCGACTTATTTTTTTTACCATGCCCAACCCTCCTTAGTCGCCTCTTACGAACGTGCCTGGTAGAGAACAGCGTCACAATTCTTTACTCCCATTTTTGGGCCCCGGCAGCTCACGGGCGGGTGAACTAATTAGCAAAACTAAATTGTTTGTATTGTATTGAAATACACTATTAAGTCAATGCCATTGAAATTAATTAAATGTAAATAGTGATGCCAATATATCACAATACTGCGGTGACCCAAACAAATTTAACAACTTTCAAGGTACTTGGTTACGTAACGTATCTTGGATAAATTCACATGCAATGCAAAAACAATTGCGTGTTCAATTCCACTGCCTTTAGGCAATCAAATGACCTCCAATATTTTTGCTGTTGTTGTTTCTCTATTGATTAACCAGGAATCGCTCACATTAACACGTACAAACACACTTTCTTAAGTTTATTGACGGAGAGAAAATTTTTTCCCTACCATCCTCACAGAGAATCAAAGTTACCCCCCCCCCCCCCCCAAATGATCGGAAGCCCCCTCACGCGTAACACTCGATCCCCTGTACAAGTTTTGATGAGATTGTAAATGTCTTAAGAATTAATTGTTGAATGGATTTGCATTAAACACAATAAAACTCAGAGCAATCCGATGACATTTCAATACAACGATGAACAATGCTGCATCAAATATCACAGTTGGTCTCTCATTTGTTGAGCCTATGTTTGTTAGGCATGCCTTACTTTTGATTTATTATTACACGAGATTGGCCCAATGATTATTATCAATTTATAGTTATATTAATCATTTAGGTGTTTATTTTCATTCTCATTCCTTCTCTCTCTCTCTCTCTCTCTCTCTCTCTCTCTCTCTCTCTCTCTCTCCCTCTCTTGGTCTATCTCTCGTTCTGTTACTTGCTGTTCTCCACTTTCTTTGCTGCACTCTTCCCATATCGCTTTCCCATCACGTAAATGATATATCTCTTTTATCCACACATAAACATATAGAGTATGAGAGGAGGGGGGGATGCGAAAGTCATATATATATATATATATATATATATATATATATATATATATACACACACACACACACTCTCTCTCTCTCTCTCTCTCATTGTTTTAAATTAATTTTTCTTGTGTGTTTTTTTTTAATCTAAACCTCGCTTATTCTTTTAGTCATTTCGCTTCAAATCATATCCCTCCTCTCACTCTCTCGCTGTCGTTACCCATTTTATTAATACTGCTAAATAGGTGTTCTTTAGTTAGTAAATTTAACCAGCCGGTCGCTATAATTGATCTACGGTCTAGGTTTATTCACTCCTGTCAGAATAAACCTCCAATAAATAGTATTTGGAGTCAGGTGACTGGCTACACCAATTTGACGACTGTTCTGTTTTTCATAGCTTAACCCAGCTTTGTTAAATATCTAGCTATTATGAGGCTACAACGTTATGGTGTCTGTGTACACGGTGTTCAGCAATTTCGTTATAATTCGTTTTTAAACTCTATTATAATCTCCAACTGCGAGTTATTTTATATTATGTATTGTTTTATTGTTATTCTTTAGACATCAACAGCAGCTGCACAGTCAAAATAGCAGCAGGCTACACAAATTACTTTGAAGTTAAAATAGGAACTAGACAGGGATGCGTAATGTCACCTCTGTTATTTAGTACTTTAATGGACATACATACGTATGTTAATCAAGCTATCCGAGACAACGGAGATTAACGTACGTGAAAATAATAGATCTACAACAGAGATTGACAACACATGGCTCACCAACATATTTTGACCTGTCCTTGTGCTTGATTTGAAAATGGCTATACACTCCATTCCCTAAGATTTGTACACTACAATCGTTCGTATATGCAAGTTAAGTCATTTATGTGATGGTATTTGACCCTAGGCGTCTTCACAGTTTTCAGATTTCAAACATTAAAAGATTGTCCACCCCTGATCTACAAAAACAATTAAATAATCTTAACTATCTTTACGACACATAGTACCATTGCTGGTGTATGACGGGGGCAACGATAGAACCCGAGGGATAAAGGCCGCTTGGTCAGCAGTCGCCACGACGTGTGAGACTCAGGATTTTTATTTCACCGCCGATAGAAAAAATCCTTTCTGTCTACCGCGGGATTCGAACACCGTACGCCGGCTTTTCAGCTAGCGGAGCAGTGGTTTTAGCCGCACGGCCACGCGCACTTCAATAATCTTAACACAAGTACCAATTCAATATGAAAATCAACACCAACAAGACAGAAGTCATTAACATCGAAAAAGAACAAAACAGACATCAGTATAATATAGATGACAGACAATTAAAACAACTAGAGGAATTTCTCTGAGTACATGTTAGAACGTTGCCATATGTTCTGCGCCAATGGCGCCGTGCATCCGATTTCTGCCAGCATTTTATTCAGGTTTGCTTTTCTTTGCCTTTGATTGTCCCCAATCTTCCTGCAAGGCAGCAGATTGTCTTTTCTGTAGGGAGATTCTGCCCTTAGATGGTCGGCCCTCACGGGTTTACGAGCACCATCTGCCCGAGCTTTGTGTAGAGTTTTCTCTCTCATAGGTGGTCTGGTCTTCTGAGCTCTTGAGCACCACCTGTCTGATAGAGGACAGAAAGAAGAGAAAAGACAGAGAAGCATTTAACCCATGAAGTGGGGATGGATTAGTTCAGACCAGAGCGTGTACCACTCGCCAGTGGGTTCTGCGTCTTCACTTAAAGGGTTCCATCTACTCCTGGCTCCTTTGTCTAGCCCATCACCAAGGACCTGTCCAGCTTGGGTGACCCTGCCAGGAGCTAAGCTCCCGCTGGCTAGGCTCCTCGGATCCCGGAGGCGCACAAGCCCTCCAACCACAACAAGGTGAGCCTACTGTGGAGGGAGAGGAATTTAAATACCCAAAAAGTTTAGTGACAAACGACAATTCACGAGCAGCAGAAATAGACTCACAATGTAAAAAAAGCTTGTCATCGAACAAATATTAACCACTACAGTTCAACAAAGAACTAATCCTTAGCAGCATACTCTAGGGGTATACTCTACAATGCAATCTTCATTCCAATATTGTGCCACTAATAAATGTTTGACCTGTACGCTAATCCTAAAAACAAAAAGAAAATAAGGCGCCACAGAAATATAATGTGTTAAATGTATGACGTGGAAAAGCCTAAGAAATACATAAAGAAGTGAAGAAGTAAAAAAAAAAGCTAGGAACAATATCCCCCTCCCCTCCCCCATTAAATACATAAAAAACAACATATATAATTGTTTGGTCAATTATAATACTGAAAAAATTAAAATATAACACAACGAGCCTTTAATAAACGTTGAGAGAACACCAGACACAAGGGCCGACCATGAAAATGATGGATTATTATATGGAATATTAGAAACGCTAGGAAACTTAACAGCTTAAAGAGTGCACAGATGATCCAATGACCATAAAAAATGATGAGTATACTGCACTACAATATTTGTGAAAGTGGAAGTGTTAAGATGAGTTCTTTGCTGTCGTTTTCGGTTATAATCAACATATGGATCTGAATTATTTACATTAAAGCACAAGCAAAGGAGGGAACCACTGAAGTATAGCTTTACAGAGTACATTTGTAATCTCGTGAACAACCAGGATGTAATGACGGTATGTTGAAGATATTTTATACATCAGATGTTGGAGATTATCCTCATCTCTTACCTAACAACTGGTAGTAAGCGCTCAGATCTGCTCCCCAGCAAATCTCGCAGTGTGATACGACAAACTGACATGAAGTGTGAATTCCATAAATGGAAGTCAGTATTAGAACTCAAACTCAACAATAAGTTCCTTTACACAGTTGGCATGGCATATGATGGTGAAGTGTACTAAACGTTGGACATGAAGGTGAGCTTCATTGCGAGAAGAATCACCCCTATTGTTCATTACATGCATGGACTACATGTGCAGGTAACCAACCCATCGGAGACAGAGGAGATCAAAGAGCTTCTATTTGCAGACGATCAGGCACTAAGACAGGATAATAGAAGACTTACAATAACACGTCAATAGGATCAACAGTACAGGCACAAAATACAACATGAAAATCAACATCAACAAAGCAGAAGTCATGAATATCGCAATAGAGAAACAACATCAACATAACTACAGACGGCAGGCAAATAAAACAAGTAGATTAATTTAAATACCTAGGAATTCTAGTGGCGAATGACAATTCACAAACATCACTCAAAATGCAACACATCGTGTCAAATCGTTGGACAGTTAACACCATTATTGTCCAACAAGGAAATAACTCTAGAGACTAAACGTGCACCAACAATACAATCTTCAATCCAACGTTGTGCTGCCAATCTCAGTCCTGGACCCTAGATGCAAGAACAATAAGAAACATAACTTATGCTGAGATTAAATGTGTTAGACGAATGACAGGAAACAGCCTAAGAGATAAGATCAGAAATGAAGAACTTAGAAAAAAGCTAATAACTCCCTCAAAAAAATATATAAAGAAACAACAGATAAATTGACATGGCCACGTGATGAGGCAGAAAGATCAAAACATAACACAACGAGGTTTCAATAAACGTTATGTGAACACCAGACCCATGGGTCGACCACGAAAATGACGGATTTGCGGAATGTTAGAAAACTGGGAAACATAGCAGCAGAGGCGAACAGAAGAGCAAAAGACCGTAAGATATCCCCTCGACGCCAAAAGGCAAGTGAGAAAGGAAAGAAGAAGAAGATTTCTTTTGCTATCATCGTCGTCTCTTCAGCTTGTCATGGAATGCACTCAGCTTAACAGAGGCCTAACCACATTCTTTGTTTTCCTGACCTTTTTCGCTGCCCACTCCCATTTGCCTGGATTCTTGAACAATGCCCTTCTTGTGATATTGGTGGTTGTTAAACCATTGTTGTCATCTAGAATTGCCTTTACGGTGATTTATCTATCACTGTAAAGTTTTTAAGCTTGACTGTACACTCCTATTACTTCTGTTTGCTTTACTTATCTCTGAATAATTGTTTGTAATTGCTATCCTTGTTTCTGGACCGCATGTCTGTTTTGAAATTTCAGTTTAAGATTCTACTTATATTTTTTTAAATCTACATTTATATACTTTTTAAATATAAATTTTAAAATGTTTTTTGGTTAGCTTTCTTTTTTCATGTTGACATAGCTGTGTTTTCTCACGTCTGTCTGTGCCAAAGTTGACATATACTTTTATTAAATCCTGCAAATATTTCTGTATTAAAAACCATTTATTCGTCTTTCTCGTTTCCTCTTCTTCGCTTTCGAGTATCCAGAGAAATACAAAGTTCTAGAATGTGTTATTTGGTTGCCTTCGACAATTATTGTTTGATAACGTTGCTGAGTTTTCTTAGTGTTGGCGCTCCATTTTTGACATTTAATTTAGTAAAATGTATATTGTATCTGTGCTCTTCACAACTTTAGCGAAAATTGCGGCGGCCCCCCCCCCCCCCCCCTTCTTCCCCCCACTTCCCCAAGTATATCATCCTCTTTTCTCATTCATTTTGCTCTGTTTTTGTTATTATGATGTCAGTTTTCGGTCCAAGAGTTTTAAATCTCTCACACAACTTTTCTTTCGTTCTGATGTAACAGTCAATGTTATCAAAATAACAGTTTTATTCCTCTTTTTTTTACCCTGCTACTAGTTAGAAGAGAAATAATAGAAAAATCAAATAGATGATTATCACTTTAAAAATAACTTCTTTATTTAAAACGATGTCGTTTAGATTAAAGCACTATGCCTTACAACTTGCCAATACTAATCAATGACCGAAACAACGGACCTCAGTTTGAATGCACGCACAGATCTATATTAACGCCGCCGAAGAGGGATAAACAAACACGAAAACGATAAAAGATGGAGCTTAAAAACGTCAATTAGCTAAATAAAGCTTGCCAGGGTCGAACACAAAAAAAACCCGCAGTAGTTCCTGCATGACATCCATTTTAACGTATGTTCTTATTATAATCAAATCCCCCCCATAAATACGAGCTATTTTACGAACATTTTTTAGAGCATTGTTTTAGAACTACCCAACTTCATTTCACACTGCATTGTTCACCATGACTTTATTGAATTTTTGTGTATACTAATTTTTAAACAAATAAATACGAGCATATATTACACATTGTCACGATTTGCAAATTGTCTAATGTTTGATTTTAATGTTTCTCGGCCATCAATATACATTTGGAAGTTAACATTTTTAATTATACTTAATTATCGTCTATGTCAAAATATATTTCCTTTAATACATATTTCCTTATATGTGTGTAGTATGTTATTGTACCTAAATAGTACAATTCGCATAGCAATTGCTCTCTCTCTCTCTCTATATATATATATATATATATATATATATATATATATATAGTGGCGTAATGATGACATTAATTTGACATTGACCTTCTCAATCTTTATATTTGGTTCGCGATTCTTTAACTTGGATCATTCTCATCTTCGTACTCAGTCATCACAATCATCATAATGCTAGTAAGGTACTTTTCAACTTTCGTGTAATAAACGGTTGTTATGTACTTCTCCATTTATATATATATATATATATATATATATATATATATATACATGTATATATATATATATATATATATATATATATATATATAAAACTGGGTAATTTCCTAGTTTGATCAGATATATTATTTCAGTTTGGAAGAGTGATGTCCCCTAAAATATGTCTGCCAAAATACAGTGGTTCTACGCATTCTTGGCGTTGGGGTCATTACGCTGGCATGTGTCACTCACACTGGCGTTTGGGTCAGCGTGGCGTTCGGGTCAGCGTCTGCGTCCAAATCGAGATCTTAATTAATAATTGGCTGAACCCCTATCCTTTCTTATGCTTCTTCTTACTAATTATCCGCCTATATATATAGGCTAGTTTGTCTAATATTTAAAAACCAGCTAAGCAGTTCTGAGTTCACTTACTTGAATTTGGTACTACTGTATTTGCAAAATGACCGGGCGACCTAGAGGCCGAGTGGCGTCGTTTTTGTCACGCGTTATAATATATTTATAAATATTTAACACTAAAGCTAAACCTAACCCCTGGACCCAACGCCCAATCAACAGATACTCCGAAATGATTACATGCCAGCGTAATGACCCCAACGCCAAGAATGCGCAGAACCACTGTATTTTGGCAGACATATTTTAGGGGACATCACTCTTCCAACTGAAATAATATATCTGATCAAACTAGGAAATTACCTAAAACTGTGGAGATTGGTACTGGTAAAAGGTAACTTATTGCCTCTCCTGGATACTGTCGATATAAGGTGGTGGCCGCGATTCTCGTGTCCTCTGATTGTCTTCTGGATGTATCGAATTGTCGTTAATTCGAGTATGACTAGAAGTTGTCGACAAAGAGATTTTATAATGTTGAACCTCTGCTATGTTTTGGTATAAGTTTTTAAACTCAGAAAGTGATTAATCCGTACACTCTTCTACAGTGGTTCTAAGTCTTTTCTAGTGGCGCAGTATCATTGTGTTTGTAGGATAAGTGCGTGCTGAAGATTTTATTACTGCATATAATATGAAGGCAAGTGGTTTTACCGCGCCTTGGTACACTTCATACAGAACAATTTCACGACCTTGTAGACACTGTCTCTTGTAAAACATTTTTGCGCAAACTTTGCATTCAAATACATTTACAATCTGTTATTTCAGCCTTCGGACCAACTTCCTCATTGTTATCTCATGACTTGGACTGAAAATTAAGGCATTATTTCTCATTTGTATTTAGATATCACGCACATCGAGCGGGCTTTTTTGTTTTTAACTAGTGATTTATGTTTTAAAGATACATGAGATCGTGTACCTAGTTATATCGAAGACGGAAGTATAAAAACGTAGGTTCAGTGTAAAGTTTGAGACCAAAAAAGGAAGGAACGCTTGCGGCTACACAGTCCAAAGATTTTCTACGAGATCAGAAAAGACTGGCGCAAAAAAAAAAAATGGAGACTGTCTGACCTCAACTACAAGGATACTGGAATACTAAAGTTAGACACTGGGCATGACAATAAGTCACCTTTAGTATTAAATCTCTAAAGCGACGATGCAAAGGATTGTGCTTACTACTGCACATCTGCATATATATATATATATATATATATATATATATATATATATATATATATATATATATATATATTTTTTTTTTTTTTTAATCTGTATAATCATAAGTGAGCACCTGTGTTTATTTTAATCTCACCATGTCATTTTTGCTAAAATCTTAAAGCGATTATTGATCATAGTTCCTTGAGTCTACTACATTCCTCGTATTCATCGCTGTCATTTTTTCGTGGAACATCTTATCATATTACGCAAACACGTGATGTTTTTTTACTTCTAGCTTTCACGTGTTGCACAAGTGATGTTTCGGTATTTTATGACTATAGCTTGTTTCATAACTGGTGCCCAACTTTTAAAATCGATAGCTTTTTAACCGCTTGTTGTAAGATATTCAAAATTTGCATGTAAAGTTATAATGATTAGAACCCAACAGGGAATTAATTTCATTTTAAAAAAACATTTGGTTATTATTGTTGCTTATTTGATTTATATAAATTTTTAACGACCCATTGATGTAGTCAAAACTGAATGTTTACAGTATTTTAAACTAAAAATAGCGAGTACAAATCCATACACGGTAGAATTGACGTATTTGCACGCTTTCCCCGTGGTTTTTTTGACACAATTAGACACTTGAGAAATTGTGTGTTCCATTTCCGTTCATTCATAGGTGTAGACGTGGAACAATAACATTTATCATGAGTCTTAAAATGAAATTATGCAGTTTACAAAACATCGCAATAAAAATGTATGACTATTTTTGCAAAGAGGCTAAACGAGGAAGATTATTTCATTCTTTAGAAAACCCTGAGAATAGGACAAGACACATTTTGGATTTATCTAAACGGTCATTTAATCGCTGGATTCAAGCACGTGACCGTCAATGTTCAAAATATACAAAATCACAAGGAAGAGCAAAAATGTTGGATAATTTCGACAGTGAACTTATTAGAAGTGCAATTCGCAAAATGTTGGGTATGAATGAAACTGTTACAATAAGAAAATTAAAAATTTCGCTGAAAAAGAACAACAGTATTGAAATACCAAAGTCTACATTATGGAGGAATGTGAGAGCTGCAGGCTTTACATTCAGAAAGTATTCCAATGGACGAAACATCATCTGTGAGAAGCCACATATAGTAGTCATGAGAAGCAAGTACTTACGTGAAGTAAAAGAGGTGCGCAAGCAAGGTTATGATATTGTGTACTTGGATGAAACATGGATCAATGCTCACCACACTAACCAAAGGGAATGGCAGTCATCAGATGGAAAGATTAAGAGATTAATACCTAGCAGCAAAGGACAGCGCTTGATAATTGCTCATGCAGGTAGTCGACAACGTGGACTAATACAGAATGCAGAGCTCATTTTTCTTTCAAAATCCATAGACAATCGGGATTATCACTCTGAGATGAATGGTCACATATTTAGACATTGGATTGAAAATTATGTTCTCCCATCACTAGATCGACCATCTTGCCTAATAATGGACAATGCAGCGTACCACAACATTGTTGCACTTGAAGATAAAATCCCGACGTCATCCAGTACAAAAGATGCTATTAAGATATGGCTCACAAAAGAGCACATACAATTTAATAACATGTACTTAAAACCTGAATTACTATCTCTAGTAAGCAAAAACAAAGGACAAAGATTTTTCAAATAGATAAGATTATCCAAGAGCACGGTCATATAAGTTTGAGGCTGCCACCTTACCATGCTCATTTAAATCCAATAGAATTAATCTGGGCAAAATTAAAAGGACAAGTGGCAGATGAAAATACAACATTCAAAATATGCGATGTAAAGACTCTTGCTAATCTCGCTTTATTAAATATAGACAAAGATTATTGGGCTAAATGTGAAGACCACGTCTTAAAACAGGAAGAGGAATATTGGAAAAATGATGGTTTGTGGAATGTTCAACCCCAAACAGTTATTAATCTTTTAGACTCGTCTGATTCAGAATGAAAGTATATAGCCCCCACAATGTTGGCCCCTATATTACCTTAAATTAGTTCAACAAACGGTCCTTTTCAGGACCACACAACTATGAAAATTGGACATACAGGTATACCTTGATATTATCATCCGTCCTCGAACTGAGAAGACAATAATTCTCCTGGTGTTTTTCCTTATTCAGTTATTTCCCCATTACGGCCACGCCTTTACCTAGTGAAAATTAATCATAGACCAGCAACTACGATAATTTCTATTATTTAGGGGTTCACAATTTACAATTTTTGACAAACAACAAAGACATTCGCCGCTTCAAGAAAACTGCAGCTGCAAGATATTTGTTAAATATACATTTAAAGGGTCTTTTGCATTCTAATAACATTTGGAAAATTTCAACAGTATTTAACAAACGGTTTCTAAGCAATAGCGTTTTGAAGTTGGGCAAGTGATTTGAAACGAGCTATAGAACCATTTCAAAGGTTGAATAGTTTGACACTTTCTGGTTGTAAATATTTTATTTTCCACCACAGACTTATTCAAATTTAAACTGTAGCCTTTCCTAATCTGTGTGAATATAAATATAGTATAATTATATGCAAGTTACTTTTGGTCAATATGGCGGATATGCGGCAGGAATCGTTGAGGCTCTGTCTGAAGTGTTCCTTGTTGCAGATTTCTCATATTACAAGTCCGGCTTGCTGCCAGAGCTATTACATTTAGTGTTCTGTGCACAGCTTTGTTTTTCATCCGGATCGTGTTTCGATATTCCGATTGCATACAATGAATGGTGAAATCGTACGACGAACCAGTACAGTTCGGTTGCGTTCACTTTCTGTGCGGCCAAGCCTTATGTCTTTTGGCGTGTGCTTTGATTGCTATAATGGGGAATGCAACTGCCTTTGTTTTGACCCTTCAGTTAGGTGAGATGTTAAATCGGATGATTCCACTGGCACAGGCGGTTGAGCAATTATGGATTTTAATTCGTTTGCAGTGATGCCGGGGCCTTCGACTAACTATAACTCACAAGCTATATTTCTGAAATGAGGAATATAACCAATATATCAATAACAAACAACGTGACCGAGTATCTTTCAACATGTGTGGTTGACCTCCAATTAATTCTGTTCACTTTTCGTTGAATGTCACTAGTGTATCTTTTTGATTTTGTCCTTCACCTCTATTATCCCCTCTTGCGGGGATGCATTAAACTATTGTTTTCAGAACGGGCGATATCACACCAACCCCATCCCCCATATAAATAAATGTAACTGAAGCCATAGAAGTACTGGGGATTTTAAATATATATGAAGTGCTGACAAATAGCGCTGATCTCTTTTGTTGTTTCTGGTATTGTTACCTGTTTTACTGCAAGTAACCTATCATTGCGCCCATATAACAATTCGATGGGTACGTAGCTGAACATTAAAATGTTTATTAGGGTGGCTCTTTCATGAAAAATGCTTATCACTTCTGTGCTTACACTCGCTGATTTGAGTTACTCGTTATTGTAATTAAGATGATTTTTGTTGTTGTTGCACGTGACAGTTAAAAGACGGAGAGAGCTAGTTAATTGAAACACGTTAATTGTTATCCTATTCATCATCGTTAGCTGTAAATATAAGGTTGTGATTTGTCATGATTATTCCAGGCAATTTAAAAAGGTAGTTTGCCATTCCTTTCCTTCTTGGCAGTGACTGTACTAGTCGGAGATCGCAGCCATTGTCTCTATACATGAGATCCTCTGCCTGCCATCGCGGTGTGGGGACCATAACCGGCAATACTTGTGGGCTGCTCCCACAACACCATCCACCACCTGCTCCAATGGCTTCACATAACCCTGATAGGGGGGACTAAACGGGAGCTCCACCTTGTCCAGGGGTGTCCCGAAGACTAGCGGAGGAAAGGAGACGTCTTATTCCTCCTTTGGTAGGGCAGAACTCTACCCCGCTAACCGCTAAGCAGAATAGCTCAGGCCAAAATAGCATTTCAGAAAATGAAAAATATCTTATGCAACAAATCTATGTCAATAGAAATGAGAAAGAGAGTTCATCGGTGCTATATAGAACCAATGGAAGCGAATCATGGACAGTAGACAAATAAATAAAAAGACGATTAGAGGCTACAGAGATGGGATTTCTCAGAAGAATGTTGAAAGTTCCCTAGACAGTTAAAAAGACAAATGATGAAGTTTTCAAAGAGGCCAACACAAAAAGGGAACTCTTAAAAAGCATCAGAAAGAAGCAATCAACATTTTTCGGGCACATCATGAGAAGAGGACTGTTGGAATACTTGGTTACAACTGGCAAAATAAAAGGAACGAGGTCGCGGGCGACAAAGAGAGAAAATACTAGATAGCTTGGTGTCATGGCATGGAAAACAGTCTGATACAACAGAACTGATACGATGCACTGTAGATAGAAGATTGTGGAGGGACATGATCACCTACGCCAACCGGTATGGCACATGATGATGATGATTCATCATCATCATTGAGTGCCGTCTCCGCATCGAAAGTTGGCTACAATGGAGCGCTATCCCACTCTGTCTCTTGCTTTGATGGTGCAGATTGTCATAGATTGACTTGTCCATCTTTTGATGTTACTCGTCCATGTTAGTCTTGGCCTGCCTCTGCCTCTTTTACCTTGTATTTTCCCTTCCAATATTACTTTTATTAGGCTGTTGTGTCTTTCAACATGCCCCAGACATTTCATTTATCTTGTTCTAATTGTGTTTAGTAGTTCTCTTTTCATTTTCAGTTGATTTAAAACTTCATGGTTTTTTTTTTTCCCATCCAATTCTACCAATTCTTCTATAAATCCACATTTCAAATGCTTCAATTTTCTATTCTGTTTTCTTGTATAATGTCCATGTTTGTGCGCCTTACAGGTATATTGAGAAGATGTAACATTTTGCTATTCTTAGTTTTAGTCCTGGTGTTATTTGATTTGGTGTTAGTATATTTTTCATGGCATTAAAATTACTTTTTGCCATACCTATTATTTTGTTAATTCCAGTTATACATTTTCCATCACTGGTTATATTGTGTCACAGGTAGTTGTAGTTCTGAACTGTCTCCAGGTGTATTCCTTCAACTTTGATATTTATTTATAGGTCTTGGGAATTTTATTTGTTTGTGATCATAGTTTTAGTCTTTTTGATATTCATATCAAATCATCAAATTCATATCATATTAGCGGATCCATTTCAGCAGTAGCATGCACCTTGCAGTCCTGTGTATTGTCTTCAAAATATTTTAAGAATTAGCTAGTAAATAACTATTTTTTTAGGGGGTCCGTAAATAATTCTTTCGATACAAAAATAAACTTAAAGAACAGTTGCTCAAAACATTAAAAGTCTGCATACAGAAGTGTTACGGAACTATATATATATATATATATATATATATATATATATATATATATATCTTTCTTGTGTGACACATAATAATATATTAATAACAGTAATTATCAAACAAAGAACTGTGCACATCATTTTCAAGGAGATTACTGGTTAATGTGGCTAACACAGCTGCCGATTCGGCTTGAATGTGACATTATAGTTCTAACCTTCGAAATGCAACGTTTGTATATGGAAATGTCTTGAATCCGCTCATTGCTAAGCCGATTTGTTTTTGTGGTTTCGACCTAGAAAACGACAAGAAAGATTGTATGTTCTCTATTCATTTGTTTGTTGGTGACGCTCAGTTTATTAATACCGACGAGAGTGGTGGGAGTGCGATATATATTTGTGACTTCCTCGTTCAAAACATATAGTTTCTAGACAGTAAATTACCTCACGTTTTCAATTAAATTTTATTATTATATATTCTCCCATTTTTGATGATCAACAACTGCTACTAGCAGGGATATCCTATAAAGAAATTCTAAATAAAGGTGATGTGTTGAACATGTTGAATATTTTAAAGCACAAGGTATAAAACATATAGCAAGCCAATCTACAATGTGAAGGCAGTATTTATGATGTTAGAATCAAGTGATTGTAACAAAATGTTGCAGTTCAAAGTGAAGCTGAAGTCTTCATTAAAAGTTGTCTGTAATTTCCACAAAATATTTGGTAGCTAGTCGCGTTGTTAAATAGACACACTGAAGGGTAGGAAGAAGAATTATGTTCACAGATCAGTGAACAGATTCATAGAAAGATTGGGACTAGAGAAGAGACTATGTAAGCTCAGTGATCAACTCTATAATCTACTTCTACCAAGGGTCTCAATGGTAAACATACGTAAATAATATAGATATTTTGTCGTAGCAAGGCCTACTACCTCTCATCAAGAAAAGATCATTATAGTAGTTTGGAAACCAGTCCCCTGCATATTGGCTAACAACAAACACAATACGTCAAACAGTCTAGTCCGTGTGGGATTTTCATACCGTCCAAGAGAGGAGCGGCAGAGCAATATTTGTGAGTGGTGAACTGTGATGACAAAAGAAAATTGAAGAACACCCCCAACTTGATGAGAACCGACGAGCAAGAAGTGTAATAATTCAATTATCATACACAGGAAGCATCAATAGTGTTTTGGTGGTGCGTGTGATCAAAGTCAGCCTTTCGTTGACCTATCCATCCAGCCCATTAAAAATAATGGGTACATAATTGGAGAAGGCAATAACAACGAAGATGAGCACTGATTCTCTCCCCCCCCCCCCCACCCGCGCCACTTCATAATGTTTGACGTGTTAAGATGCAGTCAATACTCCTCTCATACTACATAATATTATTGGGCATTCTCTACCTAAAATGACCAATCACCGAGCTTTAACGGGACATGCCCCCACCATTTCTACATTTGCTTTGTATCCGGCTTATATTTAATATATTCTAAATATGTCCTGCATTTTAAGTCTCTTTTCTCCCGTTCTTTGTTAGATAATTTAATAACCATCTTCTGTTGTTGTTGTTGTTATTATTATTATTAATATTTTAAATTGAAACTTGTACTAGAGTCTCTTGACATCACTTACAACACTAGACACACTCAGTGAATTACCTTCGAGTAGTAAACATTCATAACGCAGAGGAGAGAACATGAGTTACTGAAAGTTGGATAGTTCTATTTTCCAATTCCATGTATCAGTGTAACAACTGGAATAGTGTTTAGATGTTTTATCTAACGTCCATCGGATGAAAGAAAGAAATCGTTTCGTGGTGAAAAGCAAATATGATCTGAAGTTTCCTCTTAACAATATTACAAATAACGGGGCCTACGTCTTACAAATAAATTGCGACAGTCTCTCAAAAATAGGCGCTGTTCACAAAAGTGTTAGCATACACAGACGCTGCATACTCAAGAGTTTTATCTACATAATAACTTAATTACCCAATATTGATGTTTTAACTTAATTCTTAATTTGTCCTCTATGCCAGAGATTTCATCATTTTATTCAATATCTTCCATTAAACAAATTTCATATGATTACCGAATTGTTTTTTTTTTTTATGTAAGACACAATTTCCTAAACCAGTAACAAGGCAATTTCACTAAAGAAAATAAAAACAAAAAGCATAGAACATAATTGCAAGCTGATCGTTTAAATTAGGAAAAAAGTCGCCCCCTTACAACCAACCACTTAATATATTTACTGCCTACATGACAAAGAAATCACCGTCTGGCGGGTCACGCTGTCACAGTGACACACACAAAACACGCAGACGTTGCCAGGGTTTCTCCCCTCCCCCAAGCTCATTTTATTAGTGCTGTGCCACAAATAAGGCAGTTGATTTATTTTACAGAAATAGTTGCAAATAGGTGGGAAGGGGAGGCTGGGTGGGGAAATGACACAAGCAAGACTGGCGTTTTGGACTATTGGTCGTTTCAAATCTAAATGTTTACGATTAACATGAAATATCTCCTCTTTCCCTGCACTTACAAACTTGATTTTTTGCATCTGGTCTTGTTTTTCCAAGGTCCCACCGATTTCACAAAATTTAATGATGTAGGGAGTATGCTTCATCATGAAGCAGCACTTTCCTTTGATCTCAGTGAATTTACGGATCTTTTTGCTCCTGGAGAAAATAATTTACCGTACATTAATGGAAATCAGCTTCTCGGCATAGGCGTCTCTACACAACTTGAAAGTTGGAGGCGTTTATCAACTGTTTACTTTCTATTGTTTACTTTCTTTAAAATACTATGAGAATGTCAATGTTATAGCCTTTACAGACGGTCTAAAACAAATCAGCGTATAAACAGTTCCATTAATGAAAACTATTTAAACAATATACAACAAAGAATACATTTAAAAAAATTAATTATCCGTTGCGAGCGATAACGAGCATGACATATCAAGCAAAGTTATTGTTTATGGGTACGCATGTGACTAAGAGTCCGATGTAAGCACGGGATCCTCTTCACTGTAAAGAGCTACATTGTTTGTTTTATGTCTTTCCATGTGACTTTCATTATTTTACGTAAACAAGACATATGAAAGTGATTTAGTTTCTTTGCATGCCTGCAGTACACATATCAAGAATCTTTACATTTTCAAAACGTTATCAACTTTAGCTAAAGATTGATCATGCGGACATATAAAAACGTCCATTATTATTTCATTTATTCTGAATCAGAGGAGTCTAACATATTGATTACTAATCTGGGCTGAACGAACGATAGTCCATCTTTTTTCCAATAGTCATTTTCTTCTTTTAAGACATGATCTTCACATTTGCACCAAAATCTTTGTCAATCTGTGATAGAGCAGCATATGTCAGTCCTTTTATATCGCATAGTTTAAAACTTGTATTCTCAGCTGCCACCTGTCCTTTAATTTTTGCCCAAACGAGTTCAATGGGGTTTAATTGTGGATGATAAGGGGGCAGTCTCAAGCACGTATGACCATGCTGTTGAATGATTTTGTCTATTTGGAATACTTTGGTCTTTTGCGATTTCTTAACAAGTGACAGTAATTCAGGTTTCAAAAATCCCTCGTTAAATGGAATTCCTTCCTTTCTTAGCCAAATCTTTATAAAATCTTTTGTACTGGTAGATGTAGGAATTTTGTCTTCTTCTGCCACAGCGTTGTGGTACGACGCGTTGTCCATTACCAGACAGGATGGTCTGTCTAGAATTGGAAGAAGAGTATTTTCAATCCACTCTCTAAATATATGGCCATTCATCTCGGTGTGATAGTCCCTGTTGTCAGTATAATTAGAGGTGAATATAAGTTCTGCATTTTTCACCAACCCTTCTTTTCGGCTGCCTGCATGTGCCATTATAATACGCTGTCCTTTTCCAGTGGGTACACATCTTTTAATACTTCCATCTGATAACTGCCATTCCTTTGCACTTGTGTGGTGAGAATTTATCCAAGATTCATCTAGAAATACAATATCATAACCTTGGTTACGCATTTCCCGTACTTCACGTAAATATTTACTCCTCATAGAAACTAAGTGCGGCTTCTCGCAGATGACATTTCTACCACTATCGTACTTTCTAAACGTAAAACCGATGCTTCTAACAGTTCTCCATAATGTTGTTTTCGACACAACAATGTCATTTTCTGCTCTCAGTCGAATTTTCAGTTTTCTTAAAGTCACAGTTTCTTTGGAATCGAACATTTTACAAATTGCTCTTCTAATCACTTCCTTGTCAAAACTATCTACTACTTTCTTTCTTCCTAGCGTCCTAGTCTTGATTGAACTGGACACTCCGTTAGCTTTAAGCACTTGTTTGAAAAAGCGTTTGCTTATACCCAATGCGTGAATAGTTCTCTTTTCTGGCTTTGAGATGCTTCGATACAGTTTTCCACGCTTAGCTTCTATGCAAAAATATTTATACACCTTTATTGCCACTGATTGCAAAGCAAGGAACTTTACTTTTATACCCATTGACTAACAGATCACAAATTTAACGAAATTACCCAATAATTAGGATACGCCGTTGCACATAAATCACAACAAAACGACAGGAAATGGGATGCACCGGATATAAAATTATAACTATGACGCGTTTTATGTGTTTTTTAGTGCTTAAAACAGGGAAATTGGCGCGCATTACGTTCAAGATGACAAGTCCGTGGGTGCTCACTCATATGAAGCGGTAATTCCTCCAAATATATGGTTTGACCAAAATGCCTTAAATTTGTATACTTCAAATAAAGAATATTTAAAACTATACGTTTGTTGGTGAGGAAATGAATGTACTTCTTGGGACCAAAAAATCACAAGACCATATGCAAATTTCAGCATTATCAATCAATTGGTTGCAGAGATATGGAATTTTAAACACCTTCAAAATATTTTGAAACGACCAATAGTCTAGTAGTAGTCATCCATAACTGTACTTTTTAATCTTCGTGTTTCTTGCACAACGATCAGTACGAAGTGGTGGCTGTATTTAGTCAGTTTATCTAATTCGTATTATAATGTTAAGAAGCTTATGTCACGTGGGCAGCAGGCCCGGGCATGTTGTTATGGTAATCTATTCCCGGCTACAAAAATATCGCCTGATTCTGTAGTTAATAGATTCTTACAGGATTCCGACACGTTTTAGAACCGCGCAGTACATGACTGAAAAATAATGATTTGTGCTGTAAGGGCGAATTGTATCGGTAAGAGGCTCACTGCACGTTATATAATAAGTGCATACAGGGCGCTGTCATACATGTAAGCTGTAGAGAGACTACGTGTTTTGTGAAAAAATGACTATTTTGAGGTGCTAGCTAATTGACTTAGTTATGGGGAGACTGACTGGGCTGTATGTTATGGAGGGGTGATTAACTAACTGTATGTTATGGAGGGCTGGCTGACTGTATGTTATAGAGGGGTGATTAATTAACTGTATGTTATGGAGGGGTGATTAACTAACTGTATGTTATGGAGGGCTGACTGACTGTATGTTATGGAGGGCTGACTGACTGTATGTTATGGAGGGCTGATTAACTAACTGTATGTTATGGATGGCTGATTAGCTGATTGTATGTTGTATAAGGTTGACTGATTGTATGTTGTGGATGGCTAATTGACTGTATGTTGCGGAGGGAGCTTACTGACTTTGTTGTTTGGGGGGGGGGGGCGCAGATTAACTGACCGTATGTTGTGAATGGTTGGCCGTATGTTGTGGAGAGAGTTTACTGACTGTTGTATGTGTGTGGGGGTGGGGGCAGACCAACCGACTGTATGTTGTGGAGGGCTGACTAATTGACCGTATGTTGTGGAGAAAGTTATACTGACTTTGTTGTGAAGGGCTGGCTAATTCACTGTATGTTGTTATGGAGTCAGAAGGGTTATGGGAACAAGAGAAAGAAGAGGTATGCTGTGGAGGAGACTAGCTGATTAATGCTAAAGAGGGAATATTAGACTGTTGTGCGAAGACTGACTATATTTTTTGGAGAAGACTAGCTGACATTACGATATAAAGAGACTAATTGGCTGTATGTTGTATAAAGACTAACTATATATTGTGGAGGACTGACTGACGGTATTTTGTACAAAGAAATGATTGACTGTATGTAGTACAAGGGACTGATTAATTTTATATCCTAGCTGCCTACTGCCTGGTCATCAAGTATTGACATTGTCTATCCTCGTGCATTGTTAGCTATGCATAAAAAAAAAATAATATTAATTAACAAGAAATAAAGAGCATTTTAGTTTGCCATTTGATTTGTGCCATTTTTAAGTTTCTGTTATTCCTGGCATACTTATTCAGCACATTCTTTCTGTCTTTTTTTCTGTTTTTCTGTTCTTTCCATTCTACACCGAGTTGTGATTATCTATTGCTAAGTGACTGTCACCACTAGCTCGTTAACACCAATTTCAATAAACATTGGTTGTGTGCGAGGAAAGGCCACCATTTGAGTCGTACCTGCTTATTGCTGTCTATGTTTTATCATTTCAGGGCTTCTCTTCTGTAATGGAACAGCATGTCTACTATGGGGAAGCTGGACGCTATCTGTGCACGTTTGAAATCTACCCAACAGCACTTGTCGGCTTCAGGCTCTAGCGATGACAAAGGTAAACTGCAAAGTACCACCGAAGAAGACATTGGGGTATCTTTTCTAGACACAAAAACATGTAATGAGATAGGAAAGAGCAAATGCAGAAATGAATTAAATCAATATACAGACGTAAATGACAAGCTTCAGTTAGTCTATCATAAAGATATCCCAGAGGATGGACAACGGCATACAGAAGTTCTCGAAAAGGTCAAAGTTCAAAACGCGGACAGTGATGTCGTCAACGAGTACAACACTCAAGACGACAGCATTAATAACAAGCACAATAGCACTAATAATAACAACATTGCAGATGCTACTGACTACAACAACGAAATAGATTTCTCATTCCAGTCTACAACATTCCAAACTGCTGATTCTACAAGCAGCGCCAATGCTGATTCATTTGTTTCATCTACAACTGCTGAACCAATTCTATGCAACGAAGACATTGCTGCAAGCAAGGTGTTCTCTATTCAAACACCACTTTCAGTGATGCCGCCACATTCCGATCCAGTATCTGCTGTGAAGTCTAGCACAGCATCACGCCAAGGACAGTGTCCTCGATCTTTATCATCAGTTGCAGCATTAATACCACACCCCGATTCACTGTCAGAAAGAAGTCTGTATTTCTCATCACGTCACGAGAAATCGACCCGGAAACGAAGTCATGACACGTCCGATGTTGCAGCGAGTGATATTCAAGACTTTGATGGACATATATTTAATATGCTTGATCCAACTAGCTCTTCTGTAACATCGACTCAGGCCACTCCTTCACATATATCCAGAAACTCTTGTAAATCACTACAAATTAAGGAGAATGTCACTTCTAATGATGTTGCATCTTCTACAGCTTCATCGTCATCTCAAGCCTCTCCAGAAAATCCTTCAATTTTGTCAGTATCACCATTGTTAAAGTCATCATCTTTTCAGAAAGCGCCATTTAATGAAAAAGGTCAAATCGAAACGGATACTGACTTAAGTGTCCCACCAAACCAAACAGTTGTATCACCAAGTGATCATCCCGTTCCTTGTGCTGCTTCAGTGCCATTATTGAACAAACAAAAGAGAGACACTTCAATAGAACAGCAGTCTAGTCAGGACTTATCTTCTCCTAAATGTCCAGGGAGGCGTAAAAGTCGAAAGTCTGCCAAACCGCAAAAGCAAATAGCAAATATGACGTACTCTGATCTCATTTCAGAAAAAGAGCCACAATTAGGAAATCCAGATTTTTTAAATCCCATGGAACTCAGTAGTTGCCCGGATTCAAACCCAGACTTGCTGGAGTTTTCTACGAAAGTCAGGAAGCTTTCAGAGAATAAGTTTTGTAAAAGTGAGACAGAAAAAAATGTATCCAAGAATTTTGTATTTTTCACTCCAAATTCATCATCACCTTTGGATCTTTCCTTGGAATTTCCAACAGCAGCTCCAGCGATCGAAACTTTTCTAATGAGTCAATTAAAAACTGTGCCACTGACTCAGTTGTTAGATCTGCAATGACGTCTTGTGATGCGGCCAAAAGTGTCATCAAGCCAGACATGAATAACAGCACTAGTTTGGATGGAAATGGTACAGTTGTTGACAAGATAAACAGTGACCACGACGTTACAGACAACAGAATACCAACCACAAAAAGTCCTGTTTTAGAGGCATCGGATTCCAGAGTATTAGTGGACTTTGCCAATAACACAATGAAGGAACTACTTGGAATCTACGGATTCGATGGTCAGGATGCCAAAAATGTCAACTTCCAAACTGATAAACTGAATCAGTTTCCAATTAATGCTGATGATAAATCATCTGTAATGCCTACGGAGCGAAAAGAAGAGGATGCAGAGAGTCCACCATTCAAGAAACACAAGAGCAAGTTTACGAAGAGTAGTGCATTTCGTAGGGTCGTATACACAAGTCTGGCACAGCAAGCATCGAAATCAAGTGAGTAATACTGACTTTATTGTCCGTAAGTTTCTGTATCGTCTTGTGATCTCAGTGTATTGATTAACTCTCTACCTCACAACTTAAGGAAAATGATTTGTTCCCGACCGAGCACTCCCTGTCTGACCATAATGCACGAAAGGTTATTGACTGTAATGTCAGAGTTATTTGCAGGCAATAACAAAAGCGACTTTGCCTTCAGATGATAAAACCCAGTACTATGAAATAGAGACATATATAGTACCCCTATCACATTATAAGCTATTTGGTTATATTTTACACTAACAACTTGTCATTAATCACCCAGTGGCTCAATATACCCTTCAGTCAAAATTATATCTGAGATATCTTTGAATTCTCAACCTCTACCAGATAAAAGTAAGTAATATACTTCCTAATTACTTGCGTGGTTTAGTTGTGCTTCCTTCTTCACACAAATTGCTTGCTGTACTAAGCAGCAGTATTTATTTTATTTCTATCTGATATGACTTTTTTATGTTTGAAAATAATTTTGCATTGTTAATAATTGTGTACTTTGTGTATCCTTTCTTATAGTTGAGCCTTTAAACTTACTCCTCATTTATTCACATTCGAAAACACAACATTCATTATCTCCGTCAGTTTCATGCCTACTTAACGTATTGATGTTGCTTCAATATGATCACAACCTTTCCCCACTTAAAGCCTTCGGGTATGAGCTGAAAATACCTCATACATCCATCATCACCGCAGTTCACATCTCAGGAGTTCAGTCAGAGGAAGCCAGCCGTAAAGCAAGCATGACAACGTGTACTAATGCCTCCCATGTCTGACTGATTATCAACGGCTTTCTCGTTTCAACGCTCATTGAGTCTTTAACAAGTAAGTCCCCACGTCGCACTTTTAAACTGGCTGGCATTCTCATTGCAGAGTTTTTCATACGGGAGTAATGTGGATCCTAAGGATTTCCTGGCGTGTTTTAGGGATTATATAAATTGTCGCAAATATTCTCATGACAGCAGTTAGTAACAACTAAGTGTTGCACTATGGGTAACAAGCTATTTGCCATAGAACATCATTCATTTTAAGCATCTGTTCGTTCTAGCATGGTTTCTAATATAAGTATTTCTGAGTTGTCAATCTAATCCGCAACCTACATATTGTATTATGGTAATCAAGCATAGTTATTTATGCACACAAAAAAAGAATAATATACGATGAAGCATATATACGTTAAAACAATATACATTGTATATTTGAAAAACATTAATTGTCATCATCGAGTGCATCTCCGCATCGAAGGTTGGCTACCATGGAGCGCCATTCCGCTCAGCCTCTAGCTTTGATGGTGCAGGTTGTCGTAGGCTGTCTTGTCCATCGTTTCATGTTACTCGTCCATGATAGTCTTTTTGTCTGCCTCTGCTCTATTATCCTATATTTTCCCTTCCAATATTACTTTAGTAGGCTGTTGGGTCTTTTAACATGCCCCCAAAATTTCATTTGTCTTGTTCTAATTGTGCTTAGTAGTTCTCTTTTAATTTTTAGTTGTTTTAAAACTACATCATTTGTTCTCTTTTCTTTCCATCAAATTCTACCTATTCTCCTATAAAATCCACATTTCAAAGGCTTCAATTTTCTGTTCTGTTTTCTTGTCTAATGTTCATGTTTCTGCACCATATAGGAATATTGAGAAGATATAACATATTCCTGTATGGTGATGTAATGAAAAGCATTAGCCATAGATAATCTTTACTTACTGAAAATATAGCAAAAACATTCCCTAATGTAAATCATGAAAATTACGTAGAGGCGTACGGGAGTAGTCATACTTGAGTGACCATGTCGTGGGAGGTGCATCGCTTGTATGGCGTTTAAATAAAATTGATTTCAGTTTGCCTGCTTTGTCTATAATCTATATAGACCCTCCAAAATGTAGGCCATAAAGTGTCATTAAAATAGTTAAGGCGCATTGCGACAGTATTATTAGATTAATAGTCGCCCATAATTTGGGCATTTCCAGTTAGGGAATTTATCTTTAAGGTTATCAGTAGAAACACTGGAATTTCAACGTTCCTAAAAGTTATCTCAAAAGTCTGTGCTTCATTGTAAAGCTCTTCTATCTCCTAAACTAGCAGCTCCTTCCTGTGGTCCTTCACAAATCTTCATCGCCCTTCCTCATTGACTGCCAGGTAAATGACATTTCCTCGACATACAGTTTACTCTACAACTCGTGCAACAACTGATGGAAACCTTCAAAATCGTGAATCAGTGATACAAAGTAGCAATGTTAAATTACCCTTCTGCGGCGTATGGGCAAGCTAGGTGGTATTATACTTTTGCTTTGATAGGGTATGTTCTCTATAAGAAAATACCGGTTTTGTCACATTTCAACATCTTCAGTTAACAACACCTCATTTATCAATTATCTTCTTACTTTTGTGACGATGTTGCTCAAGAAAGTACCTACCTGCTTCACCATTCCTCACAACAGTGCATAACCCAGCCTTTTTGTGATCTTCAGTAAAACCACCTTTTATGGTGGAAAAACGTCCTTAACATAACCAGTATTTTGTACTTGGAGCATTAGCATCAAACTCCTCAAACAATTTTCTTTCTTTCTTTGGTCCTACCGCTCTCTCTCTCTCTCTCTCTCTCTCTCTCTCTCTCTCTCTCTCTCTCTCACACACACACACACACACACACGCACATACATATAATCTCCCTGACTCTGTCTCCTGCCATTTGTTTCTCGCTGACTCTGCCCCTGCCATTTGCTTCTCGTTAACATACACTAACAGAATAATCGTTTGTATGGTATTGCAACTTATAAACTTGTTAAACCATAAAATCACCTTCACAATTTCTGCTTTTATTTATTCAAAATAATTATATTGATCGTTGATTTAACCTTATCATAATCAGCACTTCGATCCCGCTTCCTCACTTGGAAATGATTTTTTTTAATATGTCCATATTTTATTCATGATTATACAATTATTAATGGACAGCTAAGAAGAGTAATGAAGAGGTTCTGAGAGAGGTCAAAGCAAAAAGAGAGCTAATTTCCAATGTTAGGAAGAGACAATCATCATTTTTTGGTCATGTAATGAGAAGAGAACAACTTGAATATATTGTAACAACTGGAAAAATTGTAGGGACGAAGAGATAGAGGGAAGCAAAGAGAAAAAATAACAGACAGCTTAAGAGAATGGCTTGGCAGAAGGTCAACAACAGAAATGATAAATAGCTGCTAATTCTGATTGTGATCAGAGCTTTTCTGTTATCCCATTCGTTTGTTGTAGCATAGTTCGTGGTAATTTACCTGATTGTTCTTCCGTGGGAAGTTTTAGTTCCGTGACCGTCTGATAGAAGTTTTATGAGTGATAACTTGTAGTTCTATGAATGATGATAGAAAAACGTTCCTTGACTGCTTGGTGTCTACAAATCCCGTTAGTGAGTTATAGTAGTTCCGTTTAAAAAAAAAAAAAATTCAGCTAGTGAGTGGTCTTTAGTAGCTCCACACATTTAAGTTAAAGTGATAATTTGAAATTATGTAAGTGACAGATAGAAGTTCAGTGAATAGTTCTGCTAGTAACTTTGGGAAAAAAAGTGTTTTTCTTCTGTGAGCTCGGCGATTGAAGTTGTCGCCCACTTGGCTCGTACAGGAGTTCGACTCTATATGGTAGTTGTAGTTCAGTGACTGATACTTATAAGTTACTTGAGTGTTACTTAGATGTTATGAAAAATTTTGCCGCAGGTTCAGTTATGGGTTGCTAGTAGTTCCATGACTGGCAGCTAATTATTATGTGAGTGGTGGCTAGAAGTTCTGTGTTGTTTGCAATAGCGAGTTCCATGAGTGATGGATGGCAACTAGTAGAAGTTCCGTGAGTAGCCGTTAATAGTTCCGTGAGTGGTGGATAATAGATCTGTGAGCCGTAGCTAGAAGTGCGTGATTTATCAGTAGCTAGTAGTTCTCTACTAACTACTATCCGTATTAACATACGGATGCGAATCATGGACAATAGGACAACAGACAAGAAAATCACTGGAGTCTGTAGAAATGTGGTTTTACAGAAGAATGTTGAGAATACCATGGACAGCTAAGAAGAGTAATGAAGAGGTTCTGAGAAAGATCAAAGCAAAAAAGAGAGCTAATTTCCAATGTTAGGAAGAGACAATCATCATTTTTTGGCCATGTAATGAGAAGAGAATAACTGGAATATATTGTAACAACTGTAAAAATTGAGGGACGAAGAGATAGAGGGAAGCAAAGAGAAAAAATAACAGACAGCTTAAGAGAATGGCTTGGCAGAAGGTCAACAACAGAATGATAAATAGCTGCCGAGATCGAATGTTGTGGAGAGACATGGTCACCTACGCCACTAGGCCCGGTACTTGATGATGATGAGTAGTTCTCTAATGGAAAGTAAACCAGATTTAGAATCTTTAATAATACGGACATTATTTTTTTGTTTAATTTGAAAGTGTGTAGTTTTACCATTATGTTGCTATTGTACAGTCGTATTATAAGTATTTTGTGTGTGAATTCTTTTTTACAACCACGTTGTTATACTGTGATAGCGCTACATTGGTTAGTTGCATTTGAGGAAGATGCGTCCCGTGTACCATCGATGATCTTGTATATTTAATGTCTATATCATCATCATGGAGTGCCTTCTCCGCAACGAAGGTTGGCTACCATGGATCGCCATTCTAATCTGTTTCTTGCTTTGATGGTGCAGGCTATCATAGATTGACTTGTCCATCTTTTGATGTTACTCGTCCATGTTAGTCTTGGTCTGCCTCTGCCTCTTTTACATTTTATTTTTCCTTCCAATATTACTTTCAGTAGGCTGTTGTGTCCTTTAACATGCCCCAAAAATGTCATTTGTCTTGTCTTAATTGTATTTAGTAAGAATTTCTCTCCATGGCTTTCTTTTGAGTGTTACGTGATGAGGCTCCAATCTCTTTCACGAGAGTTTTGCTGATTATTTTAATAAAATAACTTTCGTTATAGCGTTTTCCCAGTTACATGATTAAACTTTAACAGGGGCTTCTAACCGGAGACCTCGTTTACGTTTCTTACTGCGGATGCGTTTTAAGGGACACTTGAATATATTTTAAGGCGTTTATGGGTATATTTTAATGGATCTATGAATAGATTTTTTCAGGCTTTATGTGTAAAATTTCTATGGTATTGGATGAAGGGTAAAAAATATTATAATGGGCCTATTAATGTATATTTTAAAGCATCTGTGGAAAGATTTTTTTTTTAATGGGCCTACGTATAGATATATATTAAAGGCTGTATGCAACGATTTTAAAGGCTCTGTATTGCAATTTTAAGATTTACGTAGAACAATTTTGAGGATTATGTTTGAAGGTTTTAAGTGTGTGTTTTTGAAGAAGAAAAAAATTGGTAGGAATGGGGAAGGGTATGTGAATGATTTTGAGGCGTGTACTGCAAATTTAATGAGTATGTAGAACGAGTTTGAGAGGTATGCAGAACTATTGTAGAACGATTTTAAGGGATTTATAAAACAATGTTAAGGGACATGTAGAGCAATTTTAAGGGATATGTATAGCGACTTTAAGCGATATTTATAACGATATTAAGGTATGTTAGTAGGATCGTGTGTCTAGTATTTGGCGTTTTGGGAATATGATGTTAGACCTACTCAAGACTACACAGATGAACAAATAGAGGCATACTATGAAGACCTAAATAAAGTTATGAAGCAAGTGAAATCTTCAGACATCTTGATTGTAATGGGTGACATGAATGCTAAAGTAGGAAAATGTAGATATAAGACAATTATAGGAAATCATGGTTTAGAAAAAAGAAATGACAGAGGAGAAAGATTAATACAATTCTGTGAAGAAAACAGGCTGATAATATGTAACACCTACTTTGAGCAAGAGAAAAGGAAACTATACACATGGAAAAGCCCTGGAGATAGGAAGAGGAATCAAATAGATTTCATAATGATAAAAGAAAGGTTCCGTAACAGCGTAAAGAAAGCCAAAACCTACCCAGGAGCAGATATTAATTCTGATCACAATCCTGTAATGATTAAAATGAAAATCAAACTAAAGAGAAACAAGCAAAAATCTGATTCATCAACAAACCCACTCGACATAACAGCTTTAAATCAAAAAGATATTAAAGATACCTATACAATACAAGTAAAGAACACATACCAGAAGCTGCTAGAGGAAGGAATTGAACAATACAGAAGAGAAAATCCTGATGAAAAAGTAACAACCAAATGGCAATGCATAAAGAAAAGCATACAAAAAGCCTGCGACACCTTACCCAAAAGAGAAAAGAACAAAAAACAAAAATGGATAACTAACACCATCTTAGAAAAAATGGAAGAAAGGAGACAAGCGAAGAACACTGCCCAATACAATAAAATAGATAATGAGATACGCAAAATGTGCAAAAAGGCAAAAGAAGACTGGCTCAGCCAAAAATGTAGAGAAATAGAAACTATGGAAAGCAAACAAGACCTAAGAGGAATGCACACAGAAATAAAGAGAATGACTAATAAAAATAAAAAAGCCACAGAAGGTGGATGCATTGCAGACAAAAAAGGAAAAATGCTAACAGACAATAAGGATATCATAGATAGATGGCAGGAATATATAACAGAACTATTTCATGATCAAAGGGACAAGAAACCAGTTATAAAATGTACATCAGGCTATAAAAACTTAAAATCTGAGGTGGAAAAAGCTATAAAAACAATGAAAAGGGGAAAAGCAGCAGGACCTGAAAGCATACAGATAGAGATGATACAGGCACTTGAAGATTTTGGCATTGAAGTGATTACAGACATATGCAACGACATATACCACACAGGATACATACCAAATGAACTAAAAACATCAACTTTCATTGCATTGCCTAAAAAGAATGGTGCAGTTGAATGCAGTGACTTTAGAACAATAAGCCTAATGAGCCATGTTACAAAAATCTTGCTAAAAGTTATACAAGGAAGGATTCAGAATAAAATCAATACTGAATTAGATGAGCAGCAATTTGGATTTAGGAAAAATAGCGGGACAAAAGAAGCCATATTCTGCATGAGAACATTAATCGAAAAATACACAGAAGTAAACAAACCAATATATGCCTGCTTCATAGACTACACCAAAGCTTTTGATAGAGTACACCACAAACAACTTATAGAATGCCTAAAAGAGATACATCTAGATGACATGGATATACGACTAATATGCAATCTATACTGGGAGCAAACAGCAGTAATAAAATATAACAAAGAGTTCTCTACACCCATTGATATAAAAAGAGGAGTAAGACAAGGATGCATCCTATCACCAAGCTTGTTCAATCTATACACTGAGCAAATCTTTAAAAACATCATAGAGATGCCAGGCCTACAAATTAATGGAAAGATAATCAATAACCTAAGATATGCTGACGATACTGTACTACTAGCAGAAAATCCTAAAGACCTACAACAATTACTTAATGAAATAAACACGACAAGCAAAAAATATGGACTAGATATGAATATCAAAAAGACTAAAACTATGATCATAAACAAAGAAAATACTCAAAACCCACAAGTGGATATCAAAGTTGAAGGAATAGACCTGGAGACAGTTCAGAACTACAACTACCTTGGACATACTATAACCAGTGATGGAAAATGTACAACTGAAATAAACAAAAGAATAGGAATGGCAAAAAGTAATTTTAATGTCATGAAGGACATACTAACATCAAAACAAATAACACCAGAGCTAAAACTAAGAATAGCAAAATGTTACATCTTCTCAATATTCCTATATGGTGCTGAAACATGGACATTAGACAAGAAAACAGAACAGAGAATTGAAGCCTTTGAAATGTGGATATATAGAAGAATAGGTAGAATTGGATGGAAGGAAAAGAAAACAAATGACAAAGTCTTAAAACAACTAAAAATGAAAAGAGAACTTCTGAACACAATTAGAACAAGACAAATGCGATTCTTAGGCCATGTTAAAAGACACAACAGCCTACTGAAAGTGATCCTGGAGGGGAAAATACAAGGTAAAAGAGGCAGAGGCAGACCAAGATTAACATGGACGAGTAACATCAAAAGATGGACAAATCAACCGATGACAACCTGCACCATCAAAGCAAGAGATAGAGCAAAATGGCGCTCCATGGTAGCCAACCTTCGTTGCGGAGACGGCACTCAATGATGATGATGATGTTAGAGACCACGTTTTATTGATCGTGGGCATATTTTTAGTTAACGTGGTCAATACCACGCCAATACCGTTAATTATTTCCCCAAAAATCTTTGTTACTCATATAAGGTTGAATAAGTCTAGGACGAACGGACGAAGAATTGAACAGTACCTCATGTCTTCTGCTTTAACCCCTTCGCTGCAGCGTAACGCATCTGCTTACCATGGATCATCATCATTAAGTACCGTGCCTACTGGCGTAGGTGATCATGTCTCTCCACAATTTTCGATCTCGGCAGGTATTTCTCATTTATGTTGTTGACCTTCTGCCAAGCCATTCTCTTAAGCTGTCTGTTATTTTTTCTCTTTGCCTCCCTGTATCTCTTCGTCCCTCAATTTTTCCATTTGTTACAATATATTCCAGTTGTTCTCTTCTCATTACATGGCCAAAAAATGACGATTGTCTCTTCCTAACATTGGAAATTAGCTCTCTTTTTGCTTTGATCTTTCTCAGAACCTCTTCATTACTCTTCTTAGCTGCCCATGGTATTCTCAACATTCTTCTGTAAAACCACATTTCTACAGACTCCAGTGATTTTCTTGTCTTAACTTGAGCTATATATACATTTTCGCGACACTTATTATATGTATTTCTATACGCTCACGAAACATGGACCCCTACAGTAGAACTACAGAGTAAAATAAATGCTATGGAGATGAAATGTTGGCATAAGATTTTGGACATCTTTTACTTAGAGTGTATCACAAATGAAAAAGTTCGAAAAAAAGATAAAACAAGTAAATCTGAGTACCTGATTATCTTGTTACTGAAATGATTTGGCCATTTATCTCATCGTCTAGATTACAAAAGACCATTTTGCAATAAAACCGCGAAAGGAGCTAGACGGATTAGTAGGCTATAAAGAGATGGGAAGATAAAACCAAATAATGGTCAGTCCTCGACTTTTATAGAGTCGATAACTGAAGATAGAGAGAAAGGGAGAAGATTAACTAAGTCTGTCATTCGTGCCCGAAATATATATATGGCCCTTTTTGTCTTGTCAGATGGTCTAGTGAAAGCTATTGTATATATATATATATATATATTTAAGGTTTTGTTTTTGTCGAACAGCTTCTCTCGTGGTTAATTCTACTAATGTTTGACAAACACACACGGCCACAGAATGAGCAAATCAGGCCCACTAATCCACAGGTTTTTCCATCCTTTTTCATGAGTCTTTTCTCTTCTAAGTGTTGCCTTAGCACAGTCTCAAAAGATGTTATACCATTCCTTATACTTGCTCTCCATGATGTGCGATCATTTGCCAGATGTTCCCAGTCATTTTCACAGATGAAGAAGTCATTCAGAGATCATTTACAGATATCTCTATATCGTAGTTTAGGTCTGCCGATTTGTCTTTTTCCGTGTATTAGTTCACCATATAATATTTGCCTGGGGATGCGTTTTTCTTCCATTCGCTGAACGTGCCTCGGCTATCTTAGTCTTCGTCATCTGAGCATCGACATGATTGTTGGGGTCTTAGCACGTTGCAGGACAGTTAAGTTGGTTATTTTGTCCTGCCATTTGATGTGCATTATTCTGCGGAGACATCGCATGTGGAAAAAATGTAGTCTTTTTTCGTGATTTGAGTATGTTGTCCAAGTTTCAGATCCGTATAATAGTGTGCTAAGCACACGAGTTTGATATATTAAGAGTTTGGCCCAAAGCATGCCCCAAAGACTCCATGGTTATAGGATGAAGAAGATGTGTACATTTTGTGGGTATTTTTAAAGGGTATGTGGAAGAAAAGTGTTAAAGGAATATACGATACAATGATATCTACATGGATATAATTTTAACCTGTCATTTGCCAATCATGTGCATAATCTTGGAAAGGTCACGGATTTTTGTTGTCAGGATTGAAGTGAAAACCCTAACCTATACACCACGGTATGGACCCACCGGGAAGGCAACTTTTATCTCTTTATAAAAGTCATCAGAACCAAACATGTGCTAAAAGCCACACTAAATAGTTCTAGTAGATATATTTGAAAGATTCTGTGGAAAGATATTGCTCATGAATAGATGTTAAAAGTATTATGGCTGCATATGTTATTATGGCTGCATATGTTCAGAGATCTGTGGATGGATAGATTGGAGAATGTGATGAAAGGAAAGCGTTGTGTCTTCATTTTCATGTATAAAATTTAGCAATCTTACTAATATTGAATATAGACAAGAACGGAACAGCTAATGTATTGGTCGTTTCAAATCTAAATGTTCACGATTAACATGAAATATCTCCTCTTTCCCTGCACTTACAAACTTGATTTTTTGCATCTGGCCTTGTTTTTCCAAGTCCCACCGATTTCACAAAATTTAATGATGTAGGAAGTATGCTTCATCATGAAGCAGCACTTTCCTTGATCTCAGTGAATTTACGGATCTTTTTGCTCATGGAGAAAATAATTTACCGTACATTAATAGAAATCAGCTTCTCGACATAGGCGTCTCTAAACAACTTGAAAGTTGGAGGCGTTTATCAACTGTTTACTTTCTATTGTTTACTTTCTTTAAAATACTATGAGAATGTCAATGTTATAGCGTTTACAGACGGTCTAAAACAAATCAGCGTATAAACAGTTCCATTAATGAAAACTATTTAAACAATATACAACAAAGAATACATTTAAAAAAATTAATTATCCGTTGCGAGCGATAACGAGCATGACATATCAAGCAAAGTTATTGTTTATGGGTACGCATGTGACTAAAGAGTCCGATGTAAGCACGGGATCCTCTTCACTGTAAAGAGCTACATTGTTCGTTTTATGTCTTTCCATGTGACTTTCATTATTTTACGTAAACAAGACATATGAAAGTGATTAGTTTCTTTGCATGCCTGCAGTACACATATCAAGAATCTTTACATTTTCAAAACGTTATCAACTTTAGCTAAAGATTGATCATGCGGACATATAAAAACGTCCATTATTATTTCATTTATTCTGAATCAGAGGAGTCTAACATATTGATTACTAATCTGGGCTGAACGAACGATAGTCCATCTTTTTTCCAATAGTCATTTTCTTCTTTAAGACATGATCTTCACATTTGCACCAAAAATCTTGTCAATCTGTGGATAGAGCAGCATATGTCAGTCCTTTTATATCGCATAGTTTAAAACTTGTATTCTCAGCTGCCACCTGCCCTTTAATTTTTGCCCAAACGAGTTCAATGGGGTTTAATTGTGGATGATAAGGGGGCAGTCTCAAGCACGTATGACCATGCTGTTGAATGATTTTGTCTATTTGGAATACTTTGGTCTTTTGCGATTTCTTACAAGTGACAGTAATTCAGGTTTCAAAATCCCTCGTTAAATGGAATTCCTTCCTTTCTTAGCCAAATCTTTATAACATCTTTTGTACTGGTAGATGTAGGAATTTTGTCTTCTTCTGCCACAGCGTTGTGGTACGACGCGTTGTCCATTACCAGACAGGATGGTCTGTCTAGAATTGGAAGAAGAGTATTTTCATCCACTCTCTAAATATATGGCCATTCATCTCGGTGTGATAGTCCCTGTTGTCAGTATAATTAGAGGTGAATATAAGTTCTGCATTTTCACAAACCCTTCTTTTCGGCTGCCTGCATGTGCCATTATAATACGCTGTCCTTTTCCAGTGGGTACACATCTTTAATACTTCCATCTGATAACTGCCATTCCTTGGCACTTGTGTGGTGAGAATTTATCCAAGATTCATCTAGAAATACAATATCATAACTTGTTACGCATTTCCCGTACTTCACGTAAATATTTACTCCTCATAGAAACTAAGTGCGGCTTCTCGCAGATGACATTTCTACCACTATCGTACTTTCTAAACGTAAAACCGATGCTTCTAACAGTTCTCCATAATGTTGTTTTCGACACAACAATGTCATTTTCTGCTCTCAGTCGAATTTTCAGTTTTCTTAAAGTCACAGTTTCTTTGGAATCGAACATTTTACAAATTGCTCTTCTAATCACTTCCTTGTCAAAAACTATCTACTACTTTCTTTCTTCCTAGCGTCCTAGTCTTGATTGAACTGGACACTCCGTTAGCTTTAAGCACTTGTTTGAAAAAGCGTTTGCTTATACCCAATGCGTGAATAGTTCTCTTTTCTGGCTTTGAGATGCTTCGATACAGTTTTCCACGCTTAGCTTCTATGCAAAAATATTTATACACCTTTATTGCCACTGATTGCAAGTAAAGGAACTTTACTTTTATACCCATTGACTAACAGATCACAAATTTAACGAAATTACCCAATAATTAGGATACGCCGTTGCACATAAATCACAACAAAACGACAGGAAATGGGATGCACCGGATATAAAATTATAACTATGACGCGTTTTATGTGTTTTTTAGTGCTTAAAACAGGGAAATTGGCGCGCATTACGTTCAAGATGACAAGTCCGTGGGTGCTCACTCATATGAAGCGGTAATTCCTCCAAATATATGGTTTGAACAAAATGCCTTAAATTTGTATACTTCAAATAAAGAATATTTAAAACTATACGTTTGTTGGTGAGGAAATGAATGTACTTCTTGGGACCAAAAAATCACAAGACCATATGCAAAATTTCAGCATTATCAATCAATTGGTTTCAGAGATATGGAATTTTAAACACCTTCAAATATTTTGAAAACGACCAATAGTATATCAATACTTCGATTTTTTGTATTTAAAATATCTCGCATATTTTATCTACATTACAGCTGCTCCATATATATATGTGATGAGAAGAGATAATAACCGAATAGCAAAGCAAGCTCTCATGTGGGAAACAAAGGTAGAGAAAAAGAGGAAGACCCAGGGAGACACTGAGAAGACCATTGATGAGAGAGGCAAGAGCAGCAGGATTCGGCTCCCTCAATAGATAGAGCAGCTTGCACAGAACAGAGACAAATGGCGAGAATTTGATAAAATATCTTTAAAAGAAAACTGGTAGAACAAAATTCAGATAGGAGAAGAAGTATCTTGGTCTACGCCCTATGGGCCGGCTACGGCTCGAAAGGTCTATATATATATATATATTATATATATTAGATATATATATATATATATATTATATATATATATATAATATTTTTTTTTTTTATTATTTTTTTTTTTTTTTAAATACACGAGCGTTTATCACACCTTGAAGCTGTGTGTAGCTTAGAGATATGTGGCTAGATCACGAACTTTATTATTATTAAACAATATCTTTAAGGGTTGGCTATACAACAGCTAATGGGAGCCGCGATAGCTCAGTGGTAGTGAACTGGACTACCACGGACAAGGGGTAGGTTCGATCCCAACCGACACCTCCGGTTCACCCAGCCTTAAATGGTACCGGGATTTTTTTCTGGGAAAGTAAAGCAGCACTGGCGTAATACCGACCACATACCCAAAAATCATGTGCTGAAGGTCTGTAAAATATAGGGTCACTAACACCATATTGCCCTATACGCCACTTGGCGTGACGGGGGTACTTTACTTACTTTTTTATACCACAGCTAGTAAAATTATAGGTGGCTGTGTCTATACTGTCAGTACCATAAACTCCATCGAACTCTCAGTGCTTTCAAATGCTTCGCCAGAACGTTGTTGAATAATGCACATGTCAATACTGTCTTTATGGTTGATGTGCTTCCTTAGATTAACATTTAAATATTTAGAAATCACTGGACAATTATTGGAATCCACAGGTTTAATTCGGATTAGACAGTCAATAGGAATTTGCGTGCTTCCCCAGAATGTTATTAGGACCTGAACGTTTCATGAGAATGCATTTTTTGTCGGTTTCCAGTGGTTAATTTTGATTAACAAGATCTGGGACCTTTAAGATAAAGATTATACAGGTGGAGGGTCGTTGCAAGATTGTCGCAACTAAAAAATACTTAGCCGAATTTAATCACTTTAGTTAACTCTCGCGTGAATGTTTTGTCTTAACTCGGCTTGGAAGATGAGAATTTTCCTCTCTTTATAGCGTCGTAAATGTTTCACTCTCATGTGAAAGTCTTGTCTTAACTCAGCATGGGGAAATGATAATTTTCCTCTTTTTATAGCGGTGTAAAGGTTCCACTCGCAACGTGAATGTCTGTCTTAACTCAGCAATGGGAGATGAGAATTTTCCTCTCTTTATAGCGGCGTAAAGGTTTCACTTTCAACGTGAGTGTCTGTCTTAACTCAGCAATGGGAGATGAGAATTTTCCTCTCTTTATAGCGGCGTAAAGGTTTCACTTTCAACGTGAGTGTCTGTCTTAACTCAGCAATGGAGATGAGAATTTTCCTCTCTTTATAGCGGCGTAAAGGGTTCACTTTCACGTGAGTGTCTGTCTTAACTCAGCAATGGGAGATGAGAATTTTCCTCTCTTTATAGCGGCGTAAAGGTTTCACTTTCAATGTGAGTGTCTGTCTTAACTCAGCATTGGGAGATGAGAATTTTCCTCTCTTTATAGCGACGTAAAGGTTTCACTTTCTACGTGAATGTCTGTCTATCTTAACCAAGCATGGAGGTTGAACTCTCTTAACAGTGTCATAATCGAAACGTTACCATCTTTAATTATATTTTAATACGAGTTTAGCTACCTGCGTGAGAGTTTAAACAGTCAGGGAATATTAATATTAAACTCTCAGTTGGTGTTTCATACTTTAACAGAATGATAGCTTTAACTCTTTCTTAATAACTTGTGATATTAAACTAAACGGTAGAGTAGTTTTAGTTCTCTTAAACTGATTTCAATACAACTGGCGTAGCTCTAATTTTGTCTTGTCTAATACCGGTCTCGCACATTAATAGCTTCAGCCATTCACCAAACTAACCATTCCTTCAGATCAAGTGTAATGTCAGGCAGAGCCCGCCAACTGTAACCCCAGCAAACACACAGTGTCACTGTCTGCTGCAGCGTGGATTTCAGTGGTTCCCACCTCAACAGTGTGTCGCGACTACTTTAACGCGGCGCAAACAAAATATATGCTGACTTTATTAACCGTGTTCGTATTTTTATAGTTGAATTTGAAGTGCAAGATGCATGTTAAATTCTGTGAAATAAAATATCAAGATTGGCAAGGTCCATCATTCATAAGTGACACATTTTAAGTAGGAATGTTTATATCCATCATCATCGTGTAGTAGTCTATCCAGTCGAGGATTGTTGACTGCCAATCTTCAGGTTTCCTTTTTGTCTAAGCTGTGATGACTGCTTCAGTGAGTGTATAAGTTCTTGATCTCTTCGTGACATCGTCTTTTAGGTCATCTACTTCACATTCACAAGTGGGAATCTTTCACTATAAAGAAAATAATGTGCATGCCAGCGATTATTGTCTGTACTCTGTTCTAGTAATCCTGATGTTTGTCTTTGTTTAAATATTTTTTTTAAAGTATTTAAGTAACGTGGGTTTATTATATTCCAATATTGCAAAACCCTGCTTATTCCGAGCAAGAACCTTCTGTCACTGATCATGCCCCGATCCAGGATATATTAGGAAGCACTGGTCTAACCCAAATCTCAATGCATATTTTTTTTCCCGCCGTCATTTGTTATTAACTTATGCCCACGTCAGCGAAAGGAAAACAGCGTTAATTTTCGCCCGGGAACATGACCATATTATCATTTCCCGGCATTTCTACGTGAACTTGTTTACATTCAATTATCACCAGCATTTTGTCTGCGGAAATAGCTGAGCGTTATTTATTTTAATTATTATTTTTGTAATCAGCTATTTGGGAGATGTTGGTAGGGATTGCAGGGCAATAGACATGGTGAATTTAATTTGAAGACACCGACTCCCCTAATCCTTCTCAATATGAACAAAAATATTGCATATTGCATTCTTAAAATACAAAGTAACACAAGCACAGAGTTTCCCACAAAATTCTCTGCAACATGTCTCTCTTAGTAGAAGTAAGAAAAAGAATTCTCCCTGTGTTACATAGGCCATGCCGGCTATACGGATGTGAGCCGCGGATAATTATTAATGATTAAGTAAGAAAAGAAGGTGCCATAAATATTGTACAGAAAAGTATTGAGCCTACAATGTACAGCTAAGAGGAGTATTGAAGGCGTCTGAAATTAAAGCAAAAAAAAAGAAAACCTTTTGAAACGCATTAGAAAAAAAAGTCTACATTTTTAAGTTATATCAGTAAAAGAGGAAACATGGAAGTGTAGTAGCAAGTGAAAACTTAGAAGGAAAGAGAGACAGAAGAGAGAAGTTTAATAATATTCTGGCACGAAAAGAGTCAACAGTAGTATCGAAAAACAACGTCAGTAATAAAAATATATGAATGAACATGATCGCCCACTCTTATGTACGTGACATCTGATGATATTCCATTTTTTCCCCATGTTAGTATTACATTTAAATAGTCTAGGTAAAAAAAAAAATTAGCATTATTTTATTAAAACTTTAACCGTATCGTACTGATGAAACATGCTAATTAGAGTGTCAGTGAGTTCCTTATTTTCTCGTGAATAAAATTTAGAATATAGCGTTATCTCTCATGTCTGTGTGCACACACAAAAGTACACACACAGATATACACACACACATATTTATACATATTTCAATAACACAATATTCTATGTGCACTCATTGCAACGCCTCGAGTGTGAATAAAAAAGTGTGTGTGTGTGTGTAGGGGTGGGTGGGGGGGTGGAGTGGGGGGGGGGGGGTCTTGTATTGTTATTCAATAGGATTGGGGTTTCGGAAGTCGTAATCGGAAAAAAAATCTAATTTTTAAATGAAAAAGATACTGAGGAATGTACAAGGCAGTTGTGCTGAGTGAGAAGTAATTAGTGGAGTTGTCTGACGGGAAAAGGAAAGTGGCAGAAATGTGGATAACCTTCTAGGAAATCGAGAGGTCTAATTGATTCCTGGCAGTTAATTAATGAAGCATTGTAGCCAGCGAGCATGTTGGTTCTGTTTGATGTCATGAGAAGAGTGTCCTCGGCCTATGTTCGGGAAATATTTCTTCTGAAAGGTGTGTCAGCAGACAGAGGACTGCACGCGCTTATATGTCCGTGTTAGCGAGTACCTGCCAGGACGTAGCTTTCTGCTGATGGCATGTTTTCACTTTCTATAGCACTGAATTACACCGTTTATTGACCTTTCTTCCGATGTTGTTGCTGTTTACTTCGTTTGCAATTAGCAACAAGCAATTTTCGACTTTGCGACAAGTTCTTAAGCCAACATTTACTGCTTCCAGTCGAAGCAGCAGTCAGCAGCACTTTTAGGCTTTCCCCAATCAGTTGTGATGTTGTCTAACAAGTTCAGGTTACATATGTATTTATTATTATCTTTTTTTTCCCCCCCCGAAGACCAGCTCAATATGTAATATAATATCGATGGAAGTGCCTTTCCTATTCTTTTATTATTATAAATATTATTGCAATATAATGTTTTTGGATCTCTTTACACTTTCAGGCACTATCTTAGATGAATGTAATGAATGTAATGCTTGGGTTATTTATTTTCACCGCCAAAGATAGTACAGTAAAGTCTCGATTATGCGGTACTCAATAATCCGGAATTCTCAATTTAACGGACTTTTTTTTTTTTATTATTATAGGGAGAAAGCTTGAATCATGTTTTGTTCAGTTAAATTAAATGCCTTTATCCGGAAATCGAAAACGCTACAACACGGTTTGTGCGCTGCGCTTACTTCTACAGGCTCTATCATTACACAATATTGCGTTTACAATAGTGTATTTACAGTAATATACTTCAAATAGGAGCGAACATATTTTATTCAATCCAGACATTGTGTCTCCAAATATTCCAAGTAAAAGCGACAGACAGTCTATATCTTCACTTTTTCCCCCGACTAAATGTTTTTGTCGGGAAATCTTAGTCGTGCCAAAAACACTTATCTACATGATTTTACAAATTTGCTTAATTTTCTCATAGCCTGCTTTAGATCTAAAGTTGGTCATGAATTTGTCAAAAATATGGCGTTTGACAGTCTGACCGAACATTAGAAGCAGACGTATTGTTTGTGAAAATTGAAGAGCCCATAACTTTGATGATTATAAATCAAAGGTTGAGCAGCCGGCGTGCAGTGACATAGAGATGGTGAGAAGAAAGGGGAGGGGTTCAAAAATTACCGACTGGAAATTCAAAAAGAGTAAGATACAGAGTTTGACGTTAGTTTGTCTCAGACATTTGTGCAAGCTGAAATTCGTTCCATCAGTATAAATTATACATGATATGCTATAAACGCATGTGTGCATACTTTTTAACGGAATACATTTTTGTGTTAAATAATGGCCTCTGCGAGTGCAAACCACACCTCAATTTCCCGCAAAGGTAAACGCAAGCGAACTGTATTGACACTGAACCAGAAGATTGAAATCGCTAGTAGACTTGAAAAAGGCGTTAATCGCAACGTTTTGATGACTGAATTTGGCATAGCCTCTTCAACATTATATGACATACGAAATCAAAAAGATGAGTTGTTTAAGTTTGCGTCGGAGTCTGAAAGCAGCAACAATATACACCAGAGACGAAGTATGAAACGGCCAAAATTTGAAAAACTCGACGACGTCCTTTATGTGTGGTTTTTAGAAAGAAGAAGAAAAGGAATGCCAATATCAGGACCCATGTTGATAGAGAAAGCTAGTGAATGTCACACGAATTTAAATATTTCTGAGCATTGCAATTTTTCAATCATGTTTTTCATAAATTTTGAGTTTGGTTTTCTTACTCTCGATTATCCAGAAAAATTCAATTATCCAGAATGGGTTCTTCCCCGAGCATTCCGGATAATCGAGACTTTACTGTACTAATAAAGACCGTGTAAACTTTCTATGATCCTCACGCGATAAGAGCACGTTTTGTTATGTCTATATTGCTTTTATCTGTTGTATACGACATCGCGTCACTCTGCAGCACTACAACAACGGTGGAATTTATTTCGTCACAAGCATCATTATTGTTATTCACTCCCCGAAAAACATAGAAATGTAATTTCTCATCAACAACTTGTTTTAGACCGCCTATTTGACATATATTTAACTAAAAATTGAAAATAATTGAGAGTTATGTATACTCAGTACTCTCGTTGGATGCTGAACAATAAAAAAAGTAAAATACCCCCGTCACGCCAAGTGGCGTATAGGGAAATATGGTGTTAGTGACCCTATATTTTACAGACCTTCAGCACATGATTTTTGGGGTAATGTGGTCAGTATTACGCCCGTGCTGCTGTACTTTACCAGAAAAAAATCCGGTACCCATTTAAGACTGGGTGAACCCGGAAGCCGTCGGTTGGGATCGAACCCTACCTCTTGTCCTTTGTAGTCCAGTTCACTAACCACTGAGCTATCGCGACTATGCTGAACAATGGAAAATATAAATTATGATATAAAAAAAACAACAGACAATTGAAGTCCTTAAAACGTGGATTTATAGAAGAATTGGATGGACAGAGTAGAAAACTTCTTCAGTGATCAGTTATTGCTATGCGTTTAGACATCTAGACCAGCACGGGTCACGAACAAGACGGCGTGTTAGATGTCATAACATGGATTTCCGTCTCCAAGATGGCGGATCTAGTCTACGTCCTCTCGATCGCTGCAGAAAGTGCATCCAGGGTCTGAGTTATTTCGACTCTCCGTTGCATTTTTCTGCGTTAAAGTCAAAATGATGATAAACTTAATACATATGTGCCGCTAAAGCGAGGTCGTAGGCCGGCAACAGTCGTTTTTGACAAATCAAGTGTTGTGAATGACACCTTCCACCGTCTAGACTTGATCTGCCCGTTACGACACATAGGTGCTGTTCATGACCGTTGTTGGAATTCCTTGACGCAAGTTATGTCCATGTTATTCGTTAATGTAAACTACTTCGTCAGCCGCAGTTTTGTCTCTTTGGGGAATTTGCTTCGTGTTTTGTTCGTCGTAGGCTGCTTACACTAGAGTAATCAGAAATCTACAGGGAGCGAGATTGTGAGTTCGACATTGTTGTGTGCTACGTCATCGTAATGGTTCACTAGACCGGCCTTGCGCTAATCTTACGGTTTGCTGTTTGATGTGCGACGGGGATAATTTGACGACTAACTGTGTGTCTATATATTCGGAATTGGAGTCAACAACTATGGCCTAACATCATCAAGTGCTACGACTATCATCATTTTCAAGAGGACGTGAATTACCGGTATATGGGGAATTGCGGCGGGAACAATTGAAGGCTATGCATGTAAAGTGTTCCTTGTTGCAGTTTCCTCATATTCCAAGTCGCATGTCTGTGTTAGTCACCTCTAGTGACTCGGACAGATGGTGCTCGTAAACCTGGGAGGGCCGACCATCTAAAGGCAGAATCCCCATACAGAAAAGATCATCTGCTGCCTTGCAGGAAGATTGGGGAAAATCAAAGGCTAAGGAAAGCAAATCTGAACAAAATGCTGGCTGAAATCGGATGCACTGGACCACTGGCGCAGAACACAGTGCAACGTTTTAACAGGTATTCAATCGAAGTGGATCTAACAGGCTTAAACAGACAGCTGTTTTCGTTCGAGAGTCTGGAGTCCTACTCTGATTGAGTCCTGATCGCAGAGAGAGAGAGAGAGATGTCATAACCGTTTCCCATAACTTGTCATGAAGTGCTGTTTCTGTGGGGTGTTTGTTGTGTTCTCAGAAAGTGCTGCAGTCCTGTAGGCTCTGGAGTTTGTCTCGATGCTCTGCAGTCACATGTTGCAAAGTCACTGAGTCCTATCTTGTGTAGGTGTGCCCTGGGGCCTCAATGAGCTGTTGTGAGTCTACTTGGCATACCCATGCTAAGCTTGTTTAAGCTGCCCTGTAAAGTAGAAATCAAATAATAAAGTTGTGTTTAGCTGAAAATGAAGAAAAAATTGCTTAATACAATTCCTACACGCTATAACATTTTTGGATTTATAAAGAGACACAGTAACTTATTTAAAGTTTTCTTGGAGGAGACAATACAATGTAAACCAGTTAGAGGCAGACAAAGACTAAAGTGGACTGGCAACATCAAGCGATGGACAGGAGAAACTGTGACAGCATGTACCGCCAAGCCAAGAGAGAGCGAAATTGCGATCCGTTGTATCCAATCTTGGCTGAGGAGACGACGCAAAATAATGATAGTAAATTGTCTTATTTGGTTTCACCAGCTTTATTTTGTTATCTTATTCTCTTTCAAATTTACTCACAGGTCCTTTCATCGTGGGTGCAATCAATCACTTGTAATTTGTTTTGAAAAAAAAATTGTTCTGTTTTCCTCTTTTTAAAAATAGTATTTTTGTTTCCCTCTCTCAATCTGTTGATCTTATTATCGTTCTGATCGTTCATTCGCTTGTTGTAATTCCATACCTTTTATAGCCTTGATTTCATATTGAGTTTGTGGAAATTGGACGCCAGTGGGCGTTTAGATTGTAGGCTATAATAGCAATATACCATAATTGCCTGAGTATAACGTGAATGCCATACATTAACGTAGGTGTGAATATTACACATGATCTTAGCGTTACTATATGTTTGAACATAGCGCTAATACATACGCGAACATGTTAATTTTATACATGAAGATAACAAGATAGGACTTAGTGACTTTGCAAAATGGGACTCTGGAGCATCCAGACAAACTCCAGAGCATATCCTATAGGACTGCAGCATTCTCATGGTTACAGCTACAGAAATAATCCTTCATGACAATCTATGAATGAAGGAAGACCTATAATGTCTTGTTCGTGACCCATGTTGTCTAAACGTCTAAATGCTTAGCAGTAACTGATCGCTGAAGAAGAAGATACATGAACATAGTGTGAATGTTTTATGAACAGACGGGAATAGTAGGTTAGCGAATGCTATATATGAACATAACGTAAATGTTACACATTAACAAAATATGAGTTTACACGTGAACAAAGCATGAATATATCATACCTGAACGTTGCGTGCATATTACACATGAACATAGTATGAGTATATCATACCTGAACGTGGCGTGCGTATTACACATGAACATAGTATGAATATTAACTATATGAACATGGCAGGAATAGTTGGTTGTGAATATTATGCATGAACATAACGTAAATGCTGAACATTCCTGCAACATGTTTTGAGGAATTAATTTGAATTTAACAGCTGTGCACAAGAGCAATAGTATAACTGATTTAATTTCACGTGTATACGCCATGCAACGAATAGACCAACAAATTTATAATAAAAAGTTGAAACTTGTCACAATCTTGTACATGTACAACTTTTCTATAATTGCTTGGTTTTGTCAAGATACACCCAACGATACACTATTCCTAGGTGAGGTTCTTCTTATCTTTTTTCTTTCTTTCTCATTTGCCTTCCAGCGTCGATGGGAAATACAGTTTGCGGTCTTCATCTCTTCTGTTGGCCTCGCCTGCTACCAATTTTCCTAATGTCTTTAATACTCCATAAGTCATCTTTTTTTTTCAAGAACAACCTTTTGATCTAGTTTTCTCGTAGCCTTTGTTGATAGCTCTTTGTTACACTTAAGTCTTTCTCTCTTATCACGTGGCCAAACTATTTGATCTCTTGTTTCTTTATATATATTCAACGGCTATATTTTTTCTAGCGTTTTTCTTATTTCTTCACTTATGATCTAATCTCTCGGCAGTTTCCTGTCCTTCGATTAAGACATATCTTGTTGATCCTTGTTATTCCTATGATTATTCTTGACTCTATGATGTTCATATCTGGCAATAGTTGCACAATGTTAGAATAAAGAGAGTATTGTAGAGTTCTCATTTTCGCTCAAATACATGTATTACTTTCTTGTAATGATAACTGTCCGATAGTTTGGCAAGCTTTGCTGCATTCTTGAAATATTTCTGCTGTTTGGGTGTTGTCATATAGCTAGACCTCCTGGGATACAGTAGATCCCCGGTATTCGTTCGCCTGTCTCCCGGAACACCTCGGAATTCACACAACTTTTTTTCATGTAAAATTCGACTCTCCCGAAATTATGATTCGGGTCCCGCTCCATCTCGACTTTCACCTGGTCAAGTCAGGGACACCATTTTGGATTTTTTTAAAAACACAAATTCCACATTTTTTAAAGAAGTATAGGTAAAGCTTCTCTCAGGATACTGAACCATAGAGTGCTAGAGAGCCAGCTACAAACTTTGAAGGTCTTAAGAAAGATCCTAAAGAGGAGGAGGATGTGGTTGTATGATTTTATGTCCCTGGGTATTTGGAGATGAACGGTGAGAATATGTTGGCTGTAGAGATATTGATGGAAGACCCCAAGATGAGCTGACCTCTGAAGAACCCTATTAACTAGACCGAAAGCAGTAGAAAGTAGCTGGGGAGCTTTCTTTAGAGGAGGGAGGAAATTAGGTAGTGGAGCATTTCCACTAATAATACATAACTTTGTTACTATTGGGTAGAGAGATACCTCCTTTGAGTGGAATCCCTTTTAATGCTCTTACAGTCCACGCCAGTACTACGAATGTCTGTTTCTAGTCTTCTACGACTTTCTGTTGTTGTTATGCTGCGTTGAACATTTGTGAAGCTGTGTATGTTTCTGCTGCGGCTATTATTTCTACTTGTCGGTGGTCAAGCCCTGGCGCTTTATTTCTAAATACATGTTTTATGACTTTTCTGTTTCTTCATTTGTGTATTTAGGTTAATCTCTGCAGTTTTGCCTGATTTTTGTTTTACCACTGATAAGTGGTTTCATATTCATTAGATCTTCAAAATATTCGTTCCATTTCTGTAACATTTTGGTTGGTTACATTGATTAAGTAGGATCTCAAACATAAGCTGAAAAGAATACATTTGAAACGAACGGATTAGAGACGAATCGGAACAACAAAACGGTCTAGCTTTATAAGAAGACTTACATCGAAATGCATGTACATCGGCCATGTGCTGAGAATGGGATAGCTCAGTGGTTAGTGAACTGGAATACAAAAGACAAGAGGTAGGGTTCAATCCCAACCGACGGCTTCCGGTTCACCCAGCCTTTAATGGCTACCGGACTTTTTTCTCAGAAAGTACAGCGGCACGGGCGTAATACCGACCACATTACCCCAAAATTCATGTGCCGAAGGTCTGTAAAATGTATGGTCACTAACACCATATTCCCTATACGCCACTTGGCCTGACGGGGGTACGTTACTTTTTTTTTATGTGCTGAGAATAAATGAAGAAAAAAAACAGATTTCTCTCTCAGTCATTTATGTGGAAACCATTTGGTAAAAGAAAACAAAGCAGGCCAAGAGAATCGATATGCAAGACAATTACTATGGAAGTCTCAACCAGGGATCTAAGAAACAGCGAATATCTACAAGAACTAGCAGCAAATCGTCCGTCATTGGTGGAGTATATGACTTCCGCCCTATGCGCCGTCTTCGCCCGAAAGGAAATGAAGAAAAAAAATAATAATGGCTGCATTATCATTATTTATGAGTTCGATTGGATCGTAGATTTGTTGTTTCCTTTTCTCATTTACAGCGTTTGCCGTACATAAGAACGCGGGTTCGAATCCCGGTATGGTCAACAGTTTTTTTTTTTTTTTTTCTAATCGGGGGTGAAATGAAAAAATAAAAACTCAGATCTGAATACCTCGCGGCGACTGCACTGAACTAGCGGTCTTTATTCTCCGATTCAACAGTTCCCCCGGCAGACCCCAGAAGTAATTAAAATGCCGTTAAGTCAGTTTTCCCCCCTAGGCAATTGAGGAAGGAAAGACGGAGAGCTTTTGCACATGAATTCTTGTTACTATCTTAGTCTTAACTCATCATCTGTCCGAATACTGTCAATAATTTGTATTTTGTTTCTTTTTCAAGTGTTTCTCTTCTTTTCTATTATTTTCTTTTTTTTCATATTCATATTGTCTCATATTCCTGGTGTTTCTTCTTTCATCGCTAATATTTGCATAGTTTTTTTTTCTTTTTTTTTTAAATTGCTTTTTTTGTTTCTTTCTACCATTAGATGTTATTCTTTCCTTCTTTATTTCCCTCTCGTTCTGCATACTGTGTGCCGGCAATGTTGATTATTACTGCCTTGAACTGTTTCTAATATTTAATTTCCATTACTTCCTTTAGTTTTTTCTTTTACTTCGAGGGTCTCGATGTTTCATCTTTTAGTTGTGTTGTCTGTTCTCTTTCTTTCTTTGCCTGTTTATGTATCTTCTTTGCTATTGGTTTTCTGGTGGCATTCATCATTTAGAACAACAGCTGCACTACCAGTAACTCTTCCCTCGATCTGTTTTTATTATCGTATAATTTTATCTCTTACAATGCTTCGCTATTTTCTTCGTATCTATCGTATATATGGCGCATGATTTGTATGTATGTTATTTTCATATCTTCATCTAGTATTGATGGCGATGATTCTTCCTGAATGAAATCGTATTTCTAAGGTTTTTTGACAGGTCTGCATATGCATATACATTTATATATATATATATACAGTAAAGTCTCGATTGTGCGGTACTCAATAATCCGGAATTCTCAATTTAACGGACTTTTTTTTTTTTTTTATTATTATAGGGAGAAAGCTTGAATCATGTTTTGTTCAGTTAAATTAAATGCCTTTATCCGGAAATCGAAAACGCTACAACACGGTTTGTGCGCTGCGCTTACTTCTACAGGCTCTATCATTACACAATATTGCGTTTACAATAGTGTATTTACAGTAATATACTTCAAATAGGAGCGAACATATTTTATTCAATCCAGACATTGTGTCTCCAAATATTCCAAGTAAAAGCGACAGACAGTCTATATCTTCACTTTTCCCCCCGACTAAATGTTTTTGTCGGGAAATCTTAGTCGTGCCAAAAACACTTATCTACATGATTTTACAAATTTGCTTAATTTTCTCATAGCCTGCTTTAGATCTAAAGTTGGTCATGAATTTGTCAAAAATATGGCGTTTGACAGTCTGACCGAACATTAGAAGCAGACGTATTGTTTGTGAAAATTGAAGAGCCCATAACTTTGATGATTATAAATCAAAGGTTGAGCAGCCGGCGTGCAGTGACATAGAGATGGTGAGAAGAAAGGGGGAGGGTTCAAAAATTACCGACTGGAAATTCAAAAAGAGTAAGATACAGAGTTTGACGTTAGTTTGTCTCAGACATTTGTGCAAGCTGAAATTCGTTCCATCAGTATAAATTATACATGATATGCTATAAACGCATGTGTGCATACTTTTTAACGGAATACATTTTTGTGTTAAATAATGGCCTCTGCGAGTGCAAACCACACCTCAATTTCCCGCAAAGGTAAACGCAAGCGAACTGTATTGACACTGAACCAGAAGATTGAAATCGCTAGTAGACTTGAAAAAGGCGTTAATCGCAACGTTTTGATGACTGAATTTGGCATAGCCTCTTCAACATTATATGACATACGAAATCAAAAAGATGAGTTGTTTAAGTTTGCGTCGGAGTCTGAAAGCAGCAACAATATACACCAGAGACGAAGTATGAAACGGCCAAAATTTGAAAAACTCGACGACGTCCTTTATGTGTGGTTTTTAGAAAGAGGAAGAAAAGGAATGCCAATATCAGGACCCATGTTGATAGAGAAAGCTAGTGAATGTCACACGAATTTAAATATTTCTGAGCATTGCAATTTTTCAATCATGTTTTTTCATAAATTTTGAGTTTGGTTTTCTTACTCTCGATTATCCAGAAAAATTCAATTATCCAGAATGGGTTCTTCCCCGAGCATTCCGGATAATCGAGACTTTACTGTATATATATATATATATATATATATATATAAAGACATATTCTGTGTTTTGCGACTAAGAGAAGATGTCGTTAATGAAGTTTCTCAGAAAAACAACCTTAATAATAATAGTCTGTCAATGACGTCACATTGTTAGTACATGTACTACGTGTTTGTATGAGTTAATTTTTTTTATTTTAATGGGGAGTGGATGGGAGGGTGGTTCATTAGACCGAGGGACGGGCGGATGTCCTATCTTGTCACGTATTCATTGCTAGCAAGACGACATATGTATTCTCCTAGCAACTGATAATGTTTGAACTATAATATTCATATCTTGCACAACCTGGATAAGTGATACAGTGATAACATTAAATTGCGTGTCAATTAATCGCTGGTTACCAGCAAATTCAAATACAAAAACCTAAAAAGAACAGTAAGTAAAAAAAAAATGTTCCATTTTCGTACAATCTGTTTACTAAAAGTAATTACATAAAATGCATGGCCCTCATTTAATGCATACTTAAGCGCACATAGGCATACGCGCGCAATCATACAGTTTCTGCAGCTATTTCTCAGTGTTTGATTGTAACGAACAACTCATTTCTAGCGGGAACTGCATTGTAAATATACAACCAGGTTAAACATGTCACGGATATAAGTAATAAATCAAATATCACTTTTATTTTGTAGCAAATAGCAAGTATACAACAGGCACAGAAAAGGCACAAAATAATGAGTTATGGGAAATAAACCAACATATAACCTACCTTAAACTATGCACAGAAACAGCAAATGCCGTAAGTTTGCCCGACCTGAAGGCGTGCCGTGCGATACTAGATTATATAAAGTCTATATAAAATAGACAGCCCTAAACTCACAATTAAAATAAATGCTCAAATGTGATAGCTTTAAAACAGGTTAATTAATTCAAATAACATGTAAGTGATATTAACTACGGATGGTAGATATACACAGCGGTGATGTGTAGAATAGCTCAGACAAGGTCTACATAAAGAAAAAAGACTTGCTTCCTATCTTTGCACTGAAGATAAGAAAAATATTTCTTCAGTGTTATGTAAACCGCCGGCTTTGACACATGAAAGTTAATTTTGAACAGTCATAAAAGAACCGCACAAAAAAAAAGTTGGAGGTCATAGAAATGTAGTTTTGCAAACAGAAGAATGCTGAAAACACCTCGGACAGCTAAAAGGCATAACGAGGGCATTTTAAAAGAGGGCTAAATAAAAAAAAATAAAACTAGATGGTTGCCAACATCTGGTTTGAGCAACCATCATTAAGTTTTGTCCTTGTAATGTAAAGAAATATTTGGAATATACTGTGCACTGGAAGAATTCATAAATAAAAAGGACAGAAAAGATACCAGTTTAAAAGAATCAGTGGTTGGAAATCAACAACAGAATTGATGAGCAACCGTAAAAACCAAAATTTGTGCATAGACATGATCACCTACGTCAGCAGTACGTATTTAATGGTGACAAAAGAAGAAACGAAAGCAAGGCCTAAAGCACAATCGTAGTGGCATCGTGGGGCAGTGTCAAGGAAAAGCTACAACAGCATCAAGTGACAAGTGTGCTTGAAATTGTTAGAAAAGCGGAAATAAACCGTTATTGTATCTTTCATGCGTTAACATCTGAAGGAGGGTATAAGAGAAAGTAGTAAAGTAAAGTACCCCCGTCACGCCAAGTGGCGTATAGGGAAATATGGTGGTAGTGACCCTATATTTTACAGACCTTCAGCACATGATTTTTGGGGTAATGTGGTCAGTATTACGCCCGTGCTGCTTTACTTTCCCAGAAAAAAATACGGTACCCATTTAAGGCTGGGTGAACCCGGAAGCCGTCGGTTGGGATCGAACCCTACCCCTTGTCCGTGGTAGTCCAGTTAAGAGAAAGTAGAGAACAACAAAATATAGCAAAGTTGTGATGTGTATTTAATATGACAAAAATGAAACTACAGGGAAACTTAACTATCAATTATGAATAAACAACAAAGTTGTATGTTTGCAAACAAACATAACAGGCTTATATGTCAGCGTGCTCTCATTCTTTCAACCACCCATTCGTCTGCTCATCTAAAGCTTGCCTTCGGTACTTCACCACCACGAAATCAAATGACAGGTTGGCTTTATGATAAAAGTGATGAAATGAACAATAAGTTCATTCACAAGCACCGTTTATACAAAGCTTACTTAAAGTATTTAAAGAACGCTTTCAAGAAAGATGCTCTCAGCAATATGGGCAGACAAGTCGAACTCCAGTTATGTCAACGTGTAACTCAGAACTGAGAAATAAAGTAGAAGAGCTTCAAGACTTTGCTGACATTCATGGCTTGAACATTTTCTACACTGCACAAAACGCCATCTATGACTCAACCTCTTCAGAATATTTTCCAAGCTTTAATGCATGTGAGAAAACACTTTTAGCAGAAAAGGACACAATTCTTCATCGCTGGTCTGAACATTTTCACTTTTTCTTGAATTAATCGTCATTAGTCATTACTGGAGTCAACAGTCGCCTGCTATAAATTCCAATAAACGGATTACTAGACGACATACCTTGACTTTCACTGGAGGAAAACAGTTCATCAACTTTCCAACGAAAAAGCTCCCGGTCCCGAATAAATTCTATTGAGATTGATAAGGTACGTTGTTCTGATGATATAAGTTAACTCAACCTGATCTTCCAACTTGGCGGAATGAAAATACCTTCAATATACGTCACTGTACACTTACACAAACGTAAAGGTTGACTAGAAGTCTGCAACAACATCAAGACGTCTGACTGCTATCAACTGCAGGAAAGATATTCGCCATAATCCTGTTCAATGACTTCACAGCACAGACCAAGGCCTTCTACAAGAATCTCTGTGTGGTTTCAGACAGGAACCTGAGACATCGACGTGCTTTTTTGCTGGAAAACAACTACAAGAAAATGCCAAGAACAGAATCTCGATCTGATATCATCTTTCATAGACTTGATAAAGATCGTAAAAATCGTGGCAAAATGTAGCGGTCATTTGAAATGTATTATCATAGTCCAGCAACTGAATGATGGAGTGTGGTCCAGGGTTCAAGGTTACAGTGAGCTATCGGACCCCTTCACCGTCACAAATGTAGCCATGCAGGATACATACTAATACCAGCTCTTGGCATCATGTTTTCAGAAACGCTAATTGAATCTTATAAAGACGGGAATACATCAATAGATATAAGATGTAAGTAAAGGTTCCCTTCAATCCTTGCCAGGCGTATTGGGTATTTTTTTTTTCCGTTCGCCAGCTTTTACATCTGACGAAGTCCCTAGAGACTAGGAACTGAATTTTGCGTGTTAATCCATTTTTCCCTCTCCACCGAACAGGCAGATAACTCCGACTTCGGAGGTACTCATATTTTTTTCCGTCGATGAGTAATTGACGTTTCAAGCCGGGCCTCGTTGCTGAGACCAATGGTGGTTGCCGCAGAGAGAAATCATAAATAAAAATCCCTAGTCGGAATTTGAACCCACAACCACTCTGTCTCGAGGCCGACGTCTTGCCTCGAGACCAACCAATCCCCATATTGGGAATATGGTGTTAGTGACTATATTTTTCCATGACTACGGCACAATTTTGGGTAATGTGGTCGGTATCACGCCAGGTCGCCTTAACTTCCGAGAAAATTCTGTAGTGCCTATTTTTATAAGCTGGGTAAACCCCGGTGCCTTGTCCGTCGGGAAAAAAAAAATTCGCCATTTCTGGAAATTGTACCTTCTGATCAGGGAGAGAGAGTGCACTAATTACTCAAACCACCGAAGCTGCCATTAGATGTTGTACAGATGGAGAATTATTTAACCTAAAATGACTTCCGTAAAAAAAAAAACCAACGAAAGTAAAATGATCACCATAAGAGAACTTTTGTTTGCTGATTATTGTGCTCTCAATGCTATTCCAGAATTTATATGCAATATAATATGGGCACGTCGTACAGTTCGCATGCAGGCTACCGACTGCCAGAAATATTATATGGCGAGTTGCAGATAGATAAACGGCAACAATGTGGACAAATGAAATGCTTTAAAGATACGCTCAGTGCCTCATTAAAGGCTTTAATATTAATACTGAAGTAGCACAAGAAAGAACTCTCTAGCGCACATCTCTTATATGGGGTGAGCTACGTTCTGAGAGACAAACAAAAGAGTAACAACCGAACAACGGGAACAGACTAGAAAGGCTTGTGAAATGAATCCACTACCAACTATTAAACGTCCAGGTTGTCCTAGATTTCGCCTGGACCGCATCAATTGTCATAATCACACGCACAAACAAAATTAACTGGATGAAATAAGTGGTCTTCATCACCCGTTGGACGAATAACATGTTAGCGTGCTATATAAGGAGCTGGACCTGATGAAGACTTTTGCCGAAACGTCGTAGCGTGTCTTGTCTTTCTATTAGTTTAGCTGCTCCAGACCATTTTATGTTTATTTTATACGTGTTATATAAAAATGAATGATACTCTTTGTTTTAAATGGACTATATGCTCTACTCTTTAATTGCGAAAAAACAGAACAGTAAATCAACTATTCTTCTTACAAGCATCAAACACAAATCTAGTTTTAACAAAAGCTGTATTATAAAAGTACAACAGTAGATACCATCGCCACAACAATTAATACTAATTATCACTCACACTAAATGTTTTCAACAATAAATGGAGTGTATCAGGGACTCGCTGCGTCACAGCTTCAAACTGTCAATCCATCATGAGACTAACGAACCTGTTTCAAAAATAGCCCCGGAACAAAGTCGAATGTTTAGGCCGAAAAAATCCAACAGTGACGTATATCGCACTTTATGCTCAAACTGCCTCCAAATAACTAGTTCAGAAGTTTTTTTTAAAAAAACGAGAGAAAGGATAACAAACACATCAACGTGTGTATATAAATATCAGCAGCATCTACGTATACTATTTTTTAAAAAAACTATAACATACACATATACATATATATATATATATATATATATATATATATATATATATATATATATATATATATATATATACGAGCCCGCATAAAGGCTTATGTTTTCAGTTGAAATTTCTGTAATCAATGGACGGTTTAAAGAAATTCCTTTTAACTGCGTCAGAACGATTACCTTATTCAGATGCGAAATATTTTGAGCAAATTATAGTTCAACTTGTTGGCAAGGGTTGCTGGTGGAGTCAGTGGTAAACTTGAACAAAAAAAAACTTTTCGTTTTAAATATGGCTGCAGCGTGTAAAAATGCATTACATAATGCATATAATTGCAGTAGCATAATTTTAAATATTAAAACAACGTAAATTGACTTTAATAATTTAATTATATAAGTTTATATTATATTTCTGAAGAATAATATAACTAATAAAGCAGCAAATAATTTCTTCAGGCATTCAATAGAAGAAATATATACCAACCTTATACATTATAGTTGACATTATAGTGTCCTTGTATTGCAAAATTCTAAAGGCACAAAACACACATACATGCATACAAACATATGGAAATATACAACATACATAAAATACAAAGACTGTTTCAGATTTGAATTCTACATTGCATAAATAAATCGTTTTATCTATAAATCTGGGGTCATTTTGTGTATTTCTTAATTACATCAACAAGCAGTAATGTTTGTCTCTGGCAAATGAAGGAAAATATCGGAACAAAAATACTTTGAAAACATAGATGTGTGTTTATTAGTTTGTCTTATCACTCTCCTCCTCCAATTCTCCCCAAACATCGCATTTGAATAATTTGCCGCCAGACGACCATGTCTACATAGTTTGTTCATCTGTTCTGCAGCAACAGAAAGCAATAAAACCTTGATGTGCTTGCTGCAGTCATAAGGAACCTATAGAAACAAGATGAATTTGTTTCCCTTAAAAATATCTGCAACCATCATTACCAGTACAATTCCATAACAGAATGCATGGGAGTGGCTTAAGCTTTTACGCCAACGAGAAACGCATTAAAACTGACTTCTAAAAGTGTAAGCAAATGAAGATTTGCTCAAATTTCTTCGTTTCCAAATAAGGTAATCTCTTTGACACATTTGAAATGAATTTGTATAAACCACCCAGCGACTTACAGAAATTTCAACTGAAAAATGGAGGCTATATTCAGGCTTAGATTTACAGAACAAAAACGGTTAAAAAATCTCGATTTTTCTCTGCTGGCTGGCTCGAGTTTCAGGCTACGGTGTTGTGTGTTTGTGTGTTGTGGCGTTGCTAGGTAACTATTTAGCGAGGACCTTGTTAATATGCGAAAACCATTGAGGCGAGCCGCCGCCAGCAAATGCCAATAAACTCCGCATAACTTACCTGTTTAAGGTTATCTCAGCTTAACCTCTACCCATTCTTCTACTCCCAGTCCTAGTGTCCTCTCCCCCTTATTATTTTACAATTCTCAAATTTGTGTTTTATGCTACAAATTGCATAGCCGGCGATGTACAGAATCTTTAGCTATGTTAATAATTGAACCGGGATTGGGGCTCTTTAACAGTATAAATCTCGGTATGACAGTATTTTTCCTCGCTCACCCCACCTTAATACACAAGTAAAGAAGAAAGAAAATAAACCGGTCACGCCACGTGGCGAATAAATTAATAAATAGTTTGGTGTTTGTGCCAATATTTTTTCCCTTGGACAGATTTGTGGGGTTAATGTGGTCTTTATCACGCCAGTGTCGTCTTTCTTTCCCAGAAAATCCTGTAGCCATTTAAGACTGTGTTAACCTAAAAGTCTTCAATCAGGATTAAAGCCGATCTTTTGTCCCCAGTAATCCATTTGATTAGCCACTGTCCAACACAGCCTTGTTCAGTACTGCCGCAACCAAACCCATTAGACACTAGAGCAGCGGCTCCCAACCAGCGACTCTATTTTATAGCGGCAAAGTGACTCACCGATTATCAAAGAAAAAAATATGTTTTAATAGGGTAAATGAAAACACAACGAAATTAGATTTTTTCAGTATAATTCAAAATAATGTTAAATTACTACATTTTTAATGCGATGATTGAAATTGTAACTCGTTAACAAGCTTACACATTTGTGGTTGAGCAACGTTATTATATTTCATGTTTGGGTTTTCAATTGAAGAAACGTTGGAAATCCATTCTCACAGAGATATGTAGAAACAAATACTTGTAAAACTCAAAACGCAAGCCTAGTGACATTTGGATATGATCGACACATAACAAACACACCATAATTGAGTCAGAAGTTTTTTCATCAAATAAGTTGCCTGCCGAGGAATCGTTCGCAGGTCCAAGACTTCATCTTGTACCTTATCGGAGATGCTGGCGATGTTGTACCAGCGCAGTTTCTTCTTCTTTCAGCTCAGGGAAAAACTCTGGAGTTGGTTTTGAAGATAATCGAGATGCCCAGTAATCTCTTCTTTCAAATTGTTATTTATTTCACCTTCCGATTCGGCTTCCACGCTGCACAGTTTCTCAAACGGGGCAATGATTCCTGGATTTATTTTTCTTAGCCAGTTCTGGAGCTTTGACATAAATGCCCCCTGGTTATCTTGAAATTCGATAACAGTTGTTTCCTTTCCTTGTAGTTTATGGTTAAGCCTATTTTGCTGTTCTGTCTGCTCGGTAAGAAGCAGTCCTTCTCAACCGAGTTTCGTCATTAAAATATGCCGCAAGTTCATGTTTCCCTTACATGAATAATTTGATTTATTCTTTCTACTCGGAAAAAAAAAGATTTACCATATTTCCTTATGGTAACTATCGTAGAGCAGTATTGGTTGTTGTTTTTTTTTAGGGGGGGGAGGGCACCTTATAATCAGCATTACTGTCTTTACGCAGCTGTTTAAACGTTACGAGCTCAAAATTTGATGTCATTTACAATTTTGATCACTAAATCAAGTGCTTCTAGCAGGGAAGCTTGACGAGCCTTACTGGCAATAGCATATCGGTAAATCATGCAGTGGTTGCCTTTTTTTTTGGGGGGGAGGGGGATACTAGTAATCATTTTCTGAAAACCAGACGTATAGACCCCAGCACAGATGGTGCACAGCGGTCCGTATAACCCACACAGACGTTTTTTTTTTCATTCTAGTCCTCCAGTAACAAAAATGTTAATTATCTTTCAATAATATCTTCTCAATTTATATTTTCAAGTATCAAGTATACACTACGAAGTAGTAAAGCCGAACAATGCTGCCCACATTTCGTCGAGCCAATCGCCGAATTGCGCATGATCTATGACCTCATAATCAACTAACCCGTCGTTATACGTTTACACAAACAAATCTCTGTGCCTGTCGTGATTTTTTGTTTTCCATTTTTAAAATGTTCATAGCTCACCATAAGCCCGGCAAACCCACACAAAACCCTTCGCGAATGGGGTCACGACCCATAGTTTGAGAACCAGTGTTCTAGAGCAAGTACAACATGACGAGAACAGTGGAAACAGAGGGGGAAAAAAAACCTGTGTGGACCATATGTTAGGTATCGAATATATGGCCAAGGACCATGAAGTGAATTAAATTTGATGCTGCACTACAAGATGCCAAAAGACGTGTAGATCATATTTTTTGGTCCGTCGTCGAGGAGAATAATTATAAACTAAAACTTAACACATATAGATATGTTTCACGTTATATTTACACTTTAATGTTTGTATTTATATTGTGTCGTTTTTGGAACTTGCTCAACCACAATGATTTTTTGGGTAATGATTATATAATATGGTTGTATAATTGGACACCTTCGTTTGATAATAATATTAAGAGCACCAGTCACGCCATTGCGTATGGAGAACATGGTGTTCATAGCCTTATTTTTCATCAGCAAACAGTAATGGTTGATGTGGTCAGCCTGCGCAACGCCGCCCTAACTTTATCAAGAAAATCTCTGTTACTTATTTCCAGAAGTTGAACAAACACAGATGACGTTTTTTATGTGGTTTGTGGGGTAGAGAGATAGAGAGAGACTTACTAACTTCAGGTTTTGTAACACCCGCCGACTCGATTAGCCTAGTCAGCAAGCAAGTAACAATTAGCACAAAAATGTGTCCATATTTCAATGGAGGCCATTATCATTAATATGTGTCGGCTTGCTCACTGTGTTTGAGTATTGAATATGATATAATATTGTCTTATGGGAAACTTTCATCTTCTTTAGCACAGACGGGTATTCAATAATCCACTTACATGTGCAGCGATGTTTCTTCGGAATATAGTGATCCTTCAATCAGAGACCATCGTCCCGATTTTCCCTAATCTTTTTACATTGATCATTTTCATTTTCTTAGATTCGAAAGTAAAGTTTTCAAAATAAATCAATAGTAAGGTAAGGGGCTCCCTCCACTTCTTAATGGCGTATGGGATTGGGAATGTGGTCTAATGCCCATATCTGTCGATGACTACCGGTATATTTTATGAGTGATGTGGTTGGTATCGCACCAGGTCGCCCTACTAACCCATAAAACCCAGTATCCATTTAAGGCTGGGTGAACCTAGCAGCCGTCAGTCTGGATCTAATACGATCTGTTGTCCTTAACAGCCTAGTTCATTAACTATGGGCTACCACGGTCCATAAAAATACATCAGGACATGTTACCGCGATGTGTTCGTACTATAACTATTCAGCAACAATATAATTATAACGTTCTCTAACTATCTATTAACCTTTCGAGCCGTAGCCGGCCCATAGAGAGTAGACCCAGATACTCCTTTTCTTATCTAAATTTTTATTCTAGCAGTTTTCAATTTTTTTAAGATCTTTTATCAAATCTCGCCATTTGCCTCTGTTCTGTGCAAGCAGCTCTATCTCATTGGGGGAGGCGATTCCTGCTGCTCTTGCCTCTCTCATCAATGTTCTTCTCAGTGTCTCTCTGTGTCTTCCTCTTTTCCTCTTACCTGTTGTTTCCCACATGAGGGCTTGGTTTGCTATTCGGTTATTATCTCTTCTCATCACATGTCCAACATATGACCATCGTTTTTTCTTTATTACTGAAATTAGTGGTTGATTGGCGATTTCTTTAATTTCCTCGTTTGTTTTGAATTTGTTCTACGCTATACCAAGTATTTTCCTTATACGTTTATTTTCTAATGCGTTCAACTTTGTTTCTATGTCTCATGTTGTTTTCCAGATCTCACACGCATACGTAAGGGTTGATAGCACATTTGATTTGAATAGCCTAAGTTTTGTGTTTGTGCTAATGAGTTTTGATTTCCACAACTTTTCAAGGCTTCTGAAAGACATTGCTGCTTTAGCTATTCTGATTCTAAGTTCTTTACTTGTATCCCCTTCTCGATCAATGTGACTTCCAAGATAGATAAAGTGATTGATCTCTTCAACTGGTTTGTTTTCCATGTATATTTTGTCCCCTGTTGGAAATTAAGCTTTTTATTACCTTAGTCTTTTCATGATTGATCTCAAGCCCAATTTTGCTGGCTATTGATGATAGTTCATTTGTGTTTTCCTGCATCGTTTGTATCTAACTGCTGATGAGAACTATGTCATCAGCAAAGTCGAGGTCCTCCAAATGGTCTCCTTGTATCCATTCGATGCCTTTATTACCAGTGCAGCATTTCTTCATTACGAAGTCCATAACAACTCCAAACAACAAGGGCGATAAAATACATCCTTGTTTAACCCCAGTTTCTACGGTTCATTAACAAAATCGTTTTTTACGATAGCGGCTTGTTAAACCTCTGATCAACGGTTCTATACCATGCCGGAGAAAAATAATTCCTCCATTTTGGATACAACCGGAAACAAATTCTAATGACAATTACAAAGTTGGTAAAGGTTAATAATACTAAAATATGATCCTTACTTGATTATTATGTAACATTGACACAGAGCTATCCATCGGTCACCAATTAAACGTTATCTCCTTCTTAGAAAGATTTAGCAGCTGAAATAACAACTTGATCAGAATAGAGCACGATAAAATTAGACTCTTACAGCCACTGAACACTTGATCTACGGTGAACTTAATTTAAAATACTTTAAAATGGTGTCTGAAATAATTAACATGCAAACGTGGCAAATAAACTGGTAATAAACATACAATAAGTAGCTTAACGCTTTAGAATATACATGTCATTTCTAAAACGATACGTGCCCTTATATTCTTCAAATACACTCGAAACCAAAAACTTTTTAAAAAGAATGTGTATTTATCTTCATTTGATGATTTCTCCTAATCTGTTATCATTTGTTCTTTTTTAAGTTATATTTTTTTAAATTGAAACGTTGAATATATTTAGGAATATGTGCTTATACAGAACCTATATGTTCTTGTTCCTTATTTTTCATTTCGTTTTCGCAATTAGTGTTGCTGTCGGTCTGGCCGATTGTTCGGTTATTAAAGAATAATTTGATCCTTTCAATGAGGAAACAAATACAGAAGAAACAAATTTTTGGTAAAGTCTCCTTAATACAGATATATCCATAATTCTCATCCTCAATGTTAATATATGTCTGTGTAATGTAATGTAATCTTAATCTAATCCGACTATTTCTCTGCCGCCTTCCTTTTTTCTTTCTCTACCTCACCACCCCCACTGTATCTTCCCCACCCCCTCTCGCTCTCTCTCTATCTCTCTCTCTTCCTATTTTTCGCTTATGTTTGTGCGCATGTAGTTGTAAGATACTTGCAGTGCATGTCTAAACAGTTATTTAAAAAAAATAGATGATAGTTTTAGTCACAAAGACAACAGCCGCGACCTGTTTTAGTTCTTGGTTATTTCTGAGACCCGTAGCTACGTTTTCTTTGATGATGGTTTCTTTCAGTCTTCCTCGTTTTCTTTTATCTTCTGGTCTCCATATAAGGGCCTGGTGAGAGAGCCTTCTAACGTCTATTCTGAGAACGTGACTAAGGTCTTTCCAACGACGCTTTCTAACGTAATTGGATATGTAATCCTGTTTAGTTTCATGTCTTATTTCTGTAATTGGTTTGAAGTCTGACCAACAAATGTTTAACAGTCGTCGAAGGTATTTGCGCTCGAAAGCTTTAGTGTTTGGTCAAGAGCTTCTGCTGGCTCTATGTTTTCCAACACAATATATAATCTAATAAATTATTGTGTACGAACTCACTGTGTTAATTACAGTGAACTATTAATAGCCAATCTAAATGGTTTCCTGTAAAAATGTGTGTTAAATAAGGAAATATCGTTTACCATTGTTATTCCGAAGTTTTAAAAAAAAGGTGACTCGAAGGCCAGTACAACGACCAGTATGATATACAATAAAACATTGATACAATTTTGAAGGCTACACTGATTTTGCTTATCTGAACCTACTTGCGTTAAAAGTCCAGAACTTCGCTATTTTCACGGCACACAGAGCCTGTGATCAATATAATTGAAATAAAAGTAATGGATTTGTGTGTGTGTGTGGGGGGGGGGGTGTTAAAAGGGAGGAGGTCACTGTCAAACGGGAGCTATCTACTCCAAAAGATGAACATTTCATCTTTATTAAAAGTGAAATGGTAGTTGATGGAGACGCTGCGTGGGAGATTGCCACCCGCAAAGTCGTGGCCTCAAATGCTTTCAGCAGACTGTAAAACAATCTATGCATTTTTTGGGTGTTAAATACAGAACAAACGTACAATAACATACGTGGTGCTGGTACTGACAAGGATGGTGAAGCTGAAAGTCAACTTAGACACTAATTAATATATATCTATATCTAACTGTTGATTTAAAAAAAAATGCTTGCAAATATTATTGAATAACAACGGGAAATATTTGCTCTTAAATAACTCTGTAAGTGAAGCGATCTACAGAGGATATATTTTTTTATATTTTGTAAGGACTTGTATCGGGCGTACAATGAGTGATATTAGAATTTTACTTCACACACTAAAGTAGGCAGTAGATTTGATGGCAAGAGGTGAAAGGGAAAACCAAAATAGACCCACGTAAAACCATCACAAGAGAAGGTCCATACTGAGTTTTTGAATGCACAAAATCTTTAGAAATTCCTAGGAGAGCAATGCTTCATGTGCCGTAATCGACATTGTCACAATCGGCTGTGGTTAGTGCGATCGTTTCCTGAATACATGGGTTGGGTTCAGTTTTTGGAAGTGGCGGATTTTTATTGGCACGACAAGGCTGTGGGGTTCACCCGGCATCTAAAAATGGGTATCATATATTTTCTTGGAAGTAAAGGTGGCTTGGCGTGATATTGACTACATCTTCCAAAAATGTGGGGGGGGGGGGTGTATCGGACATCGTACTTCCGTATACTCCTAGCAAGGCAGGAAAGCGTGGAGAGAACCTCTACTTTACTTACCCTAATTGACTCTAAAGAACAATATATGTTTACGTTGCATACGTTAGTTTTATTGTTGAAACCTTATGCTAAATATAATTATGTGCATGTGTGTAAGAATAATTGAATAATTCAGTTTACTCCCTCCACCACCTTCCCATCACATTCGCAGTGTATGTGAGTGATATTGATATTACAGCTAAGAAATATAGTTACATTATTTATCAGACTATTAACTAGCTAAACATCCAAGCTCAGACTTGCAAATCTTCTGGCATGCCCAAAGCCTGTTGACGAGCAGAGTCAGGGGACGATTTTGAGGCAAACTAAACGGTTGGGGAACGAGGCACTCGATATACAACCAATTATCTGGGCCTGGATTGGCCCTGCGCCTAAGAGTGTAATTTAATTTTAGCATTTGATCTCTTGAAATAAAATGCTGGTCCTAGGGCTGTTCAACGTTTTGTACCTTTGTGTTTGTGTGTGCGTGCTTGCGTTTGACGTAAACACTCATTTGCTGAATAACATGTATACTCTGCCTTCGTTTGCTAGAAACTCGTATTATTTCATTTGTTTCTTCCGCCACTGAATTTATTCAATAGCCCATAATAGTTGCATGGGCATCAATTGAGGAAAGTAAGAGGGCAACACTGTCTTCCTCTCCTCAAGTACCAAACATTTTCCCTCTAAATTTGGAATAAAAATTAAAGAACAATATTATTAGATTAGGTGTTTAGTAGACGCCGTTTAAAGCTAAGAGCTGAAGAATGTTAAGTTTTCTTTCAGAAAGTTTGAAGTGAGGGTCTAGAGAAAATACTTATGCGAAACCTGAGTTTGTCCTATCCGAACATATCACTGAAATGTTTGCATTTAAATCATTCATGTTATTTGACATTTCCTATTTAACAAGTCACTTGTTAGAACTGTAAACAGAATGACACTGGACATCCGTGATTTGTTCAATAATTTTATGTTTCCGGGTTGGACAATAGCATGAAAATTACTGTGTGAAATTGTGTACTTATCAAAGATTATGCTCTAGGACATTGTTTGTTCAGAACATGGTAATTTAGTTGAGGCAAACATCACTATAGCTGAAGTATTTTGTGGCTGGATGGATACATTTAGGGGCAAACTGACTTAATGGGCGGATAGGTCAGTATTTTTATCTAGACCGACAGTAAGTATTTCATTATAGATTTGGGCTTCTAATGATAAATTATTCACTGACGCGCGAATCTCACTAAAATGTATCGGTTGATAACTAAACGTGCTTTTTCTTGGGTTGACTTACAGCCATTTAGTACACGCCCACGGGGAGGCGGTGCGGTCGGTATTAATGAAATATAAAAGAGGTATGCTTGTACTATAAGTCAGTTTTGTTTATGGACAGGGAAAAAAAACGCAATTGAATGCAACAGTTATCCAGAAATTACATAAACAAAACAACATAAGTGCCTGTGGTAAACGTGGATATGTTATAACAATGATAGATAACAGAAAGATAACGCCCATGTACACAACGATTTAGCAGAAAATACACGGCGTCACAATAGATTAAATGTTGTAATTGAATTGACCTCATAAGAGATGTAGACATGGGTGTTAATATTATTAATTTTATGAGCTCCAAACATAGATTAGAAAGGGTGAAACGGGAAGATGTCGGGGAATGAACGTGGTTTGATTATAACATCGACAATTTGGTGAATAAGACTGCAGGGAAAAGTAACAAACATTCTTAACGTAGCATTGAAATAATCGTCATAATCTGAACATTTGCCTATAATGAAAAGGAAAAATATAACTAATATTTACAGTGATGTACTTTTGTCCATATTAATACCTGCTACCGATTTATATCAAAGTTTTCTTTTTGTGAATTTAACATCTTGAGCCGAAAAGATACATGAAATTGTATTCATGTTATTATGTAATTTCATTATTTTCACATTAAAAGGGGGGAGGGGGAAGAGATAATTGTACAACATGAAAGTTTTCAGCTGTAAGGAGATAAGACATGTATGCTCCTTATAAGACGATGAAGATATAATGTGTATGTTAATTCAAGATCATGAAGATAAGTTGTGTATGATAAATACAGGATAATGAAGATAAGACATAAATATAATTACAAAATCATGAAAGACGTGTATGTTAATTACAAGATGATTAAAGATAAAACGTATGTGTAGTTAATTATAAGATGATGAAAGATGAAACTGGTGGGACTTTTTGGTCTCGAGGCAAGACGCCGGCATCGAGACAGAGAGGTGTGGGTTCAAATCCCGGCTGCAGCGGTTGGGATTTTTATTTATGATTTCTCTCTGCGGCAACCACCCCTGGTCTCAGCAGCGAGGCTCGGCTTGAAATGTCAATTACTCATCGACGGAAAAAATATGAGTACCTCCGAAGTCGGAGTTATCTGCCTGTGAAGCGATTGACCCCAGTGCACACGGCTGCCAGGGAAAAATTGATTAGCACACAAAATTCAGTTCCTAATCTCTAGGGACTTCGTCAGAGGTAAACGCTGGCGAACGAAAAAAAAAAATACAAGATGATTAAAGATAAAATGTATATGTAAATTACAAGACGATCAAGAAAGATAGAACGTGTATGTTAATTACAAGATAATTAATATAAGTTATGTGTGTTAATGTACTTGACGAAGATAAGATGTATATGTTAATTACATCATGATGAAGAAATGAGATGTATATGTTAATTATGACGAAGATTGGGGGGGGGGGGGGGCGGGTCGAAAACTATTATTTGTTGAAAGTACAATTAAGAAAAAAATTGGTTGCACCGCGTGGAGTTGAGTGGGATATTTCTTTATCTACTGTCGTTGCCGCTGATCGTGACACAAGTATTGAACTAAGAGTCGCAGACCCCATGATACCGTAAAGGCGTCGCGGCCTGCATTGAAAGGTGGAAAACATTCTTTTTGCCCACTGATCTTCAGATTCACTTTCCATTAAATGTAACATGTTGGGGCTACTTACATAATTTTAGCTTTGCAGGGGGCACTTAGTCAACTAGTTTATTATGTGTGTGTGTGTGGGGGGGGGGGTGTTTTTATAGTTATCATCTTCATGTGTCATACTGGTTGAAGTAAGCGATCATGCCCCTCCATAATTTTCTATCCACAGTGCATCGTATCAATTATGTTGTTGACTTTTTTTCATGCCACAACAGATATCTAGTATCTTCTCTCTTTTTCCTCCGCGATCTCTCTTTCCCTGTGTTTTGCCAAATTTACATAACCAAGTATTCCAACTATCTTTTCTCAGGATGTGTCCGAAAAATGTCGATTGTTTCTTTCTATTATTTTTTAAGAGCTTCCTTTTTGTGCTATCCTGTTTAAGAATTTTCTTGTTGGTATTTTCAGCTGTCCAGGGAACTTTTAATATTCTTCTGAGAGATCTCGCTTCCGTGGCCTCAAAGCTATATATAGGTTTATGTTATCAGATTACGCAAGAGAGTATTGGTAAGGTTAGGAAGGATTGGTAACTTGAGTAGTAACGTAAGACAGAAGCAGTATGCTGCCACATTATTTTGGCAAGAACAAAGCTGAATGCCTACATCATTAAGAATTGTTAGGATTTTCAATTATTTTTGTTTGATCGACATAGTTTTATTAGCTTCCAGTAAAAATAGGCCAGGTTATAGGGCCTTTTTGTGACTATGAATGTATGGCAGTTTGTTTGTTACACTTTTGTTATTGGGAAGTGGGGGATTAGTGGATGTTGAAATGGTAGACAGAAACTGAGAGGAAGGTGAGAGAGAGAGAGAGAGAGAGTGTGTGTGTGTGTTTCAGGCGACACTTCTTTTTGCCAGATAAATAATATAATTCTTTTAGTTTCTATGCAATACTAAGGTTTTATCTCTAAGTTACCACCCATTTTTTTTTTTTTTTTTTTGCATTTCTTTCAAGTGTGCGTGAAAACCCCTAGACAAGCCAGACGAATTTTGTTTTACCAAAACTATCGTTATCCCCCCCCCCCTTTCCAAACAACAAATAAATAATAATAATACATTTTAAATGAATAATAAATAGTAATAACCAAGATCCCATTCATCGCATTGTATTCTTGCCCATTTGCCATTAAACTTGCTCTGGAGTGTGGTCTTAACCAGCGTGTCATGTCTCCCTTTCTTTCTTTCATTGAAAGAGGGAGGTACATGTCCAATTTTTTTACCTTAGTAAATGTTTCTTCTAAAGTCTATCTGTAACTTATTTGCTGCATTTTCTTTAGAAAGTTATATTCTTCAGTGTAGTACCTACATCTCGAAGCGTCATATCTGCTTCATTCTCCTTTAGAATATGCTAAATGTTCGAAATAACGCAATAAGGACACGAAAATGAGACTATGTTATAAATTAGTCATTTTTTAAATATTTGAAGAAAAAAACAATTAAATAATGCGGCATGCACAAACAGGAAATTCTCTGACTGATTAAACGGGCAAAGTATGGTTACAATTATGGAGAAGCCTAACTTTAGACTTTTTGTTGGCCTAAAATATTGACATTCAAGACACAGCAGTTTAATTGTTTTATTTATCGGCCAGGTATCGGAAACAGCAACCCATAAAGACGCCCTAGTAGCTCGCCCACCGTCTACGCTGCAAAAACTAAGGCTGTAACGATAGTAATAATTCGTGTGTGATTACGTTGGGATACGATTTATAGTCTCTATGGCAGGCAGTAATGTATTCAGGGATTTATGAAAATTTGCATTTGGAAAGTATGCGAAAACGAAGCTAAATTTAACCGAAATATTCGTGTATTGTTAAGACATTTATTTCATGCAGCGATGTTACAATAAGTAGAAGCATGAGTGAGCGCATGCACACACTTACAAATGCAATGATGTGTTTTTATTCAGCAAGTAATTATTTGTATTTTTTTTTTAACTGCTTTATTTAAGCATTGGTCACTTCGCCTACTACAGTTAAGCGATTCTTAAATGGTATTCTGAAAAAAAAACAACAGAGATGTACTTTCATTCTATCCACTTTAAAACATCAGGCTGAAAAGTCTACATAACACAATCAAACTTTGTACATAGCTTTCATTGACCAGGAAAAGCATTCGACCGCGTAATCAGAGAACAACTGCGGGAGATACAGTGTACTAACAACATACGGAGTAAGCCAGCCAACATCTAACCAGCCTAATTGAAATGTCTCTACGTCAACAGCAAGCTGCACAGTCAGAACAGCAGCAGGCTACACAGACCACTTCTAAGTTAGATCAGGTGTAAGACAGGGGTGCGTGTTATCTCCCTTTCTGTTTATTACATCATCATCATCAAGTACCTGGCGTAGGTGATCTTGTCTCTTCACAACTTTCTATCACGACAGTTATTTATCATTTCTGTTGTTGACCTTCTGCCAAGCCATTCTCTTAAGCTGTCTGGTATCTTTTCTCTTTGCTTCCCTCTATCTCTTCGTCCCTCAATGTTTCCAGTTGTTACAATATATTCCAGCTGTTCTATTCTCATTACATGGCCAAAAATGATGATTGTTTCTTCCTAATATTGGAAATTAGCTCTCTTTTTGCTTTGGCCTCTTTCATAACGTTTTCATTACTCTTCTTTGCTGTCCATGGTATTCTCAACATTCTTCTGTAAAACCACATTTCTACAGGCTCCAGTGATTTTCTTGTCTGTTGTCCTATTGTCCATGATTCACATCCATATGTTAAGACTTGCTCTACATAACATTTAAGAACTCTTTTTTTTGGTTTCTATTGTCAAAAATGGATTGCAATGTACCATCCTCATTTTTTGGGAAAGCTGCTTTTGCCTGAGCCATTCTACATCTCACCTCTTTTGTATATCTTCCGTCTGAGGTTAACAAAGTTCCCAAATATTTAAATTCATTTACCTGTTTTAATATTGTTCCACTTGTCTCTATTTTGCACTGAGGTAATGTCTTTTTCTTTGTTGTTACCATTACTTCTGTCTTTCTGCTATTAAGGCTGAGTCCTTTATTTTTGCTTTCTTTCACTATAATGTCTAACATTTCTTATAACGCATTTTCACTCTTAGCGATTAAGACTGTATCATCAGCATACCTTAGATTATTTATATTATGACCTCCAATTTTTATTCCAGGCATGCCCCTTATGATTCTTAAAATAATCTCACTATAAATATTAAACAAATCTGATGACAGCACACAACCTTGCCTAAGACTCTGTTTTATTTGTTGAAACATTCCCAATTGGTTTCCAGTTCTTATGGCCGCTGTTTGTTGCCAGTACATGTTCTTTATTATTCATAGATCTTTGCTGTCTACGTTTATGCTTTCTAAAATTTTGATTATTTCTTGGTGCTTTGCTTTGTCAAATGCCTTGGTGTAATCTATGAAACATAGGTATAGATCTGTTTTTTTTAATTTTTATAATATTATTTCTGTTCCAAAATTACCCATGGCTTCAATCTTTTCTTTAGTTATATTGTCTTGTCCAGGAGCTTTTCCTGCTTTCATATTTCGCAAGGCGTCTTCCACTCCTTTGAGTATTTCTGGTCCTTCTCCATTATCCTAAATATTTACTTCTGTTCGTTCATCATTATAAAGATCTTTAATGTATTCTGTCCATCGTTCCATTATGCTTTCTTGTTCAATCAACAGTTCTCCTTCTTTTGATCCTAAACATCCATTTTTTGATTGCGTTTTTCTTCCTGTTAACTCTTCAATTTGTTTGAATATAGCTTTGGCATATCCTTTTTGTTGCATTTCAATCTCTTTGCAACTCTGTTTTAGCCATGCTTCTTTTGCTTCACGGCATTTTAATACAATTTCTTTATTTAGTCTCTTATACTCATCTTTATTTTCTTTATTTCTTCTTCTTGTATCCATTAGCTGCAAAATGTAATCTGTCATCCATTTCTTTCTTGAATTTTCCTCACTGGTGGTATGAACTCTTTTGATGTTTGTTGCATCAATTCTTTTAGCATTTCCCACTGTTCATCAATGCTTTGTATCTTCTCTATTGCATTGTACCGGTTCTGAATTGTGATTTTAAATTTGTCTTGCAAATTCTTGTCCGATTTGAGTAAATCTGATTTGGATTTATTACCTATACGGACTATATATGCAAGTTAACCAACTCGTCAGAGACAGGGGAGATCACCGAGTTTCTATTCGCAGACGATCATGCACTAATACATGGAAACATAGCAAACTACAAGAACACTTAAATAGACCCAACCGCACAGGCACAAAATATAATATGAAAACCCACATCAACAAAGCAAAAGTTATGAATATCGCAAAAGAGAAGCAGAACATCAACATAAATATAGAAGGCAGACAACTAAAACAAGTAGAGGAATTTAAATACCTAGGAAGTTTAGTGGCAAACGACAATTCACAAACGTCAGAAATAGGCTTAAGATGCAATAGAGCCTGTCAAATCATTGGACAGCTATCACCACTATTGTCCAACAAAGAAATAACTATAGAGGCTAAACGAGCACCCAACAATACAATCTTCAATACAACGTACTGCCAATGTCAGTCCTGGAGCCTAGATGCAAGAACAAAAAGAAAAATAACCACTACCGAGATGAAATATGTTAGACGAATGACAGGAAACAGCCTGAGATATAAGATCAGAAATGAAGAACTGAGAAAAAAAGCTAGGAATGACCTCCGCCAAAGAATATACAAAGAAACAACAGATCAAATTTTTTGGCCACGTGACAATGCAGAAAGATTAAAACACAACACAACGAGCCTTCAATAAACATTTTTGAGAACACCAGACCCAATGGCCGACCACGACAAAGATGGATTGACGAAATATTAGAGACACTGAGAAAATAACAGCAGCTGATGTGATCAGAAGAGCAAAAGACCGCAAATTATTATCTCCCATCGACGCTGAAAGGCATACGAAGATGGAAAGAAGAAGAGGAGCTTGCGAACAACATTATGAGAATCACTGATCTATGGTAAGCAAACGGGTAAACATAAAGTGAAAGGTGGACCACAGAACTGAATGTTACATAAAGCATGTTTTTTTAAATATATGTTTATTTTTCAACAAATAAAACTGCCATGGCGACATCGTTAGAACGGGGCGAAGGGTAGTCATATTGGATAAAGCACAACAAATGCAGATCGGCAAACACGTGCTACAGTTGGCGCCATTGTCGCGTGTCAGTCGACCGGCGTTGTTGCTATAGTAACGATTGCTTTTGTGAACGTCGCCGAATTGATTGTAAAAATAAAGGTGTATGGATTTCTGATAGATTTCTTTTGTTAAGCAAGTTTCGCAATTGTCAGGGAAACAAGGCGGCTTTCGTTCATTAGAAGTGTAAATGCCCATTCCAGTACTTGTTTGAGCCTCGTTGCCGCTGCTAATATATTCATGGAAGCTGCCTGGACTAAGAATGGATTAAAGATTAAAATAAACACGAAATGAGGTGCGTGTGAACTAAATATGCGCGTTCTGCTAATAAGTTGTGCTTGCTATGTCACACTGTGACTAAATCTGATAGTCAATACTGCTGGCATGTGTTGAAGTTTGAACAAATGATTTTTGTGTATTCTTCAATGCTATCGTGATTGTTATGTTCAGTGTAATTAAAAATGCGCTTTATAGAAATATTCATTATCCTATCGCTAATTGTATTTGTCGCACTTGATCGAATACTTTAGTGCTTTATAGTGCATTGTACCAAAGCATCAAAAGAGAAAATAATGAAAGCGATGATAAAACGCATAGACTGATGTGAATTTCATTGTTATTGCTAACATTATTATTGGAGGGCACGGTAGGCAGTAAAATGGTATACAGGGTACAAGAGGTGTGGTTCATTCATCACAGAAAATGGGAAAACCACCCCACTAGCTACCGACGTTCAGACAACCTGTGTTCAATTCCCGCTGGAAGCAATTTGTGAAATGCATGGTTGGAAAAAAATACCCACACGGTCGACCCAGCCACTGGTTAAAATGAGTATCAGGGTAGCACTCTTGGAAGGTGAGGAATGGTTACTCGTGGGTTACAATGCTTGAGGCGACCACAGACAGGAGTCTCCGAGCACTTCTAGATAGGCGACCAGGCACATATGAGTAAAAACCCGCGTATTATGACGCCGATTCAAGTCTCGTACTTTTACCTGTTTATAATTTCACCAATCCTTAGATACGTACAGGAGATGGTTTTATCTTTTGGAGAATGAAAAACGGCTTGGTTTAGTTCTGACCACATTACCCTAATAAAATGTGCCAATAGTACACATCATATTGCATATAAAGCACGTTTGTGGCATGGCGGAGCTCGTTCGTTTTTTTTATTTATTTGTTAAATATTTTTTTTTAATTTTCATTCTTCTGGTCTTGTTCATCTTGTTCTCTATCCTCTTTCTTTGTGTGGCCACACTTTCGCTTCTCCTAGCTCTTCTGTTGTTGTATCTTGTTATTAATGCTTGTTGTGGAATGTTTGTCGATGCTTGTGTTACGTGGCCAGACTTTTTCATTTGTTATCACTGGAAGAGATTATTAACTGGTACTACATTCATTTTCTAATTGTATTTTTTTATTATGATGTTTCGTCTATTTTGCAACAGATTAATATTCCAGCGAAGTAGTTGCTAAAGGACATTAAAAACTATACAATTAAAATATTTTGGACACATAAAATGACAATGAGAGATCATTATGAATTACATGGTTCATGTAGACGAGAGAGAAAGGCCAAGGAGAAGAAAATGAGTGCAAGATGTTTTAGGCAAACTGAGCTTGACTGAAATAGGCGCTGGTCATCTCGCGCAACACAGAAACTGCAAAATAAGCAGCCACGGGAGCCAGTTCTAACAGCGAGGGGCTAGATGGTCTTGATTTGGTTATGAGTATGTTGTTATTGCTTCCTTACGTTCTACCACCTCTGTTGACTTTCAGCAGAGTGAAGTGTTTTTAAGAGTTGTTTTTTTTTTTTTGGAGGGGGGGGGGGGGGTGTCGTAATGTCTGTAATTTCATTGGTCCATCTTCTTTTAAATCTACACTTTTTCTTTTTTTGCTCTGTTGATTCTGATTTATACTCCTTCCTGAGAATGCCATATGATTATACAATAATTATAGATAAACAACTGGACCCAGAGGTATTATCACTCAAAATATCATTCCTTCTATTGTGATCCTCAGGGGATGATTGATGTATGATGGATAACAATTAATGTATTATTCCACGGCACTGAAAATATATTACACTATAAATAAACATAGGTAAGCCAGAGCGTCAGAAAATGTTAGACAGCGAATGCAAAACTCAGAGGATTGCCTTCAGCACACAGACATGAGGAGGTCAATGTGGCCCACGCCCACCTTCCTGAAAGAGAAATTCTACTATGCACCCGAATCACTGAAACAAACAACGACCTTCATAAGAGAATCTGGAATCCTAGTCTGAATGACGTCATGATCGCAGAAGAAGAAAAATAAGAAAGGACAGCGAATTCAATTGATGAGAAAACTGACAAGAATTGCATCAAAGTAGACATTTGTTGGTTGCAAACACGATAATATTTCTAGCAGAAAACATAACCTAAATATGAATGAGATACCAGAGAGAACTTCACGGAGCAATTATTTAAATATGAGTGAGATCAGAGAGAACTTCACGGAGCAATTATTTAAATATGAGTGAGATCCCAGAGAGAACTTTACAGAGCTATTATTAAAATATGAGTGAGATCCCAGAGAGAACTTTACTGAACAATTATTAAAATATGAGTGATATACCAGAGAGAACTTCACGGAGCAATTATTTGAATATGAGTGAGATCCCAGAGAGAACTTCACGGAGCAATTATTTGAATATGAGTGAGATCCCAGAGAGAACTTTACTGAACAATTATTAAAATATGAGTGATATACCAGAGAGAACTTCACGGAGCAATTATTTGAATATGAGTGAGATCCCAGAGAGAACTTCACGGAGCAATTATTAAAATATGAGTGCAATTATTTAAATATGAGTGAGATCCCAGAGAGAACTTCACGGAGCAATTATTAAAATATGAGTGCAATTATTTAAATATGAGTGAGATTCCAGAGATAACTTCACAGAGCAATTATTTGAATATGAGTGAGATCCCAGAGAGAACTTCACGGAGCAATTATTAAAATATGAGTGAGATTCCAGAGATAACTTTACAAAGCAATTATTAAAATATGAGTGAGATACCAGAGAGAACTTCACGTAGCAATTATTTGAATATGAGTGAGATCCCAGAGAGAACTTCACGGAGCAAATATTAAAATATGAGTGCAATTATTTAAATATGAGTGAGATTCCAGAGAGAACTTCACAGAGCAATTATTTGAATATGAGTGAGATTCCAGATAGAACTTCACAGAACAATTAAATATTAAAAGACGTGGACTAGATTAAACACCTACGAGTGATGTATAGAACTTATTCTTTTGAATTCTACTGCAGTGTAAAGTGTTAATTCTTACTTTCAGTTCAATAAAAGATTAAGATGATGTTACAGTGGTAGACATTATAGAAATTTGTAGAGCTCAAATATCTAAAGAATTAGTCTTGTTTTGCTACCATAAGTTACACAAACACATATAAAATGCTTTAAAGAAGTGCACATTTTAAATTAGGAGGAAAACACCTTATCAGACAAGAATATTGTTGATTTTCTTGAGACATTTTGTAAAATCTAACGAGGTGTCACATAACCGTGATCTATATTATAAAGTTGTGCCCAAAAAAATCCAAATACGAATAAGCTTTCTGAGCTGCTTACCCATGAGAGAGAGAGAGAGAGAGAGAGAGAGAGAGAGAGAGAGAGAGAGAGAGAGAGAGAGAGAGAGAGAGAGAGAGAGAGAGAGAGAGAGAGAGAGAGTCAGTCGCAAATCTTCTTCGACGATGTTACAAACCTATTTTATTAAAACTGTTCAACATATGAGTCTGTTCGGGGCGCAAAGGCCGAGTAGGGTAGTGGCATGTAACCACGAACAAAGCACAATAATATACATTCAGTAAAGACACATTTAATGGAAATAGGATAGTCCAAGAAATTATGATGAAACCACTCCGATTTCTCTAGCCAGGCCTATTAGTCTGAGATAACAATAGGTTCTTAACTCGTATTATTGTGCAGCGCTCAGTTTTATTAACGCATTACCCTGGCGAATAAGAAACATACATTATAGGTTGTAGATTGGTAATTTTAAATGTCATTTCTTATACATGACTCGTAAACATGTCTTATGACCACAAATGTTAACTTTCATGTTATATGTTGTGGACATATTCACTAGGGAATTGTAGTGTGCACGCTTTTCGTGGAAATCTGAATTAGAAGCACGCAATCTCCATTAGGTCTAGCTGAAGCGAAGAAAATAGGTACACAATCATTGGTCAACAAAGACATCAGAGAAGAAAGCATTGGGCCGAACTTCCAGAAAAGTGAAAGTCCTAAACTGTAACTCCAACGTCATTAAGATGGGATACTTTCTAAACACACCTACACCTATTACACTCTGAAGTTTGACAGGAATATTTCAGCAATTATTTTAATAGTGGTATTTAAAAATATTGATAATACGTAGCTTATGATCAAGATAATAATTTGACTTTTGAAGTAAATGCAGATGAAACAGTAATATTAACGTTGATGATTTTTAAAAAATATTAATAGTAGCAATAATTTATTAATAATGACAAATATATGACGGGTTACATAAATTGTATACACTATTTTTAGGGATTACATGTTTTTTTTTTTTTTTTTTTTTTTTTTTTGGGGGGGGGGGGGGGAGAGATAAAGCCGTAAATATCGCTTAATTCAGAACAACGTTAGCTGGTTATCGCTTGTTATTTTACCTTTAATGTAACTTTGTGTTATTTTTAAAGTTGTTATTGAAAATAAATGACGATGGTTCAAGAGAACAGAAATGTGAAGATAAAACCTGAAAGGACAGCTGTAAAAACCACTATTGAATTTTAAAAATAAACTATTTAAAAAATGGAAAATATGAAGGGTCTCGTTGACCTAGCCAAGCAATGTGACATGTCGATATCTACCGTATTTTCTTTATATAATGTAAATATGTGCTTAAAATCGTATTAATGTAGCTGAAAATGAGTTAAAACACTTGGAAAGATGCACAACCAAATTGTATTTTAATGGGAAAACTTGTATTTGTGTACATTAATGAAAAACAACTCACAAGATGGCGACAGTGTTTCAGAATTAGTCTGTGTTAACAGCACGGTATATATACAGTTAAATTGTAACAAACATGCGAGTCATCAAATTGAAATTCTTACCACCTAAGACTTCTCTAATACAATTCGTGGATATGACAATTTTTACAAACTTGGAGGGGGAAATTGAGGGGGGTGATGGAGAACTGTACCTGGTATTCTGTTGCAAAGATGTTTTGACGTGACCAAGTCTTCAAACTTTGCCATCAAATATTGTTGGAAAGGACTCGTCAACATCTTCATTTTTTAAAGATAACAGTTAAGCGAATGGGGTATTGTCTTTTACTTGTAATGTTTAGAGTTAGAGATTGCGGTGGATTAAAATGTGCAGATAGGCTCGCAATTGGTATGGGGATGAACGATGAAGACATATAAGAGTTGTTGGAAAATCACAGACATGAACGTGCCATAAGAGTTGTGCAAGGAGGAGCAAGCAGAAACTACATCAGAGATGCTTTATTCTTCTTCAGATGATGATAACAGGAGACCACTTTTCCACTGGGCTAAAACACAGAACTTAATGAAGAAATAACACCTTAGTTTTTTTGTAGTGAATTTAAACAACATTATGAGCTTGGAAATGTCCTTTGTACTTCATTTATGTTTCTAAATAGCAGCTATAGACAGCAGCGTTTTTAAAGACATTTAATAGCTTACACCGGCCTACACTTAGGAAAATACTCAACATTTATTGTGTCAAAACTGAGGCCGACAGCTCTAACTGGCTCGTAGTAGAGACCGGAGTGAAACCAGCATGTGTCATGTCACCAATTTGGCTATGACATGAGAGGAATCGATTGAGTTGTGCGGTAAAGTATTGGTGACAAGCAGTTAGGCATCAAATTGATAAACAATAACATGTTAAAAGACCTCGATTTCGCTAGAAAAATAGATCGACTCATCCTCCTACAAAGAGCCACTACAAAAAGTTACCCGCTTCAACTACCTAGGGAGCAAAATGTCATGAGATGGAAACACAGCAACTGAAATTTGGTGTCATATCCCGGTGCTATCAAACGCCTTTAACAAATTTACAAATATTCGGAGATCAAAGATACTTAGCAAGAACACAAAGCTCAGACTGTCAACTCTTGTTTGATACTCGTACTAACAAATGGATGTGAGAGCTCAAGCTCTAGAAAAGAGTCGAATTGTCTTTGAAAATACATACTTCCGAAGACTTAAAAACATAAATTGGAGACTACACCAAATGAAACTATAAGAGAAAGAACTAAACAAGAATACGTATGAAGCTACCAGTATATATACAGGAAAAACGCTGGAAGTACATTGGTCAGGTGCTCAGGATGGACGAAAAAAGACTACAGTGCTTGGCGTTTACGTGGACACTGTGGCAAAATAAAACAAGGAAGACCAAAATAAACTTTAAGAAGAACAAAGAGAGGGCTCTATCATGAGCTTACGAGCAAGACAAGACTTACAAGGGAGTCGTTGGACAAAGAGGGTTATGATTTCTTCCTAGGTGCCACCTTCGGCCCAAGAGAAACTAATTATAGACAGATAACATTCAAATTAACAAGTTCTATACCCCAGAAGACAGAAACAAGCCACACTATATAAATGGCAATTGCCTGATGTTTATTTGAAAGATGATTCCTCTTCCAGACAATTATGTTCCTCTTTTGTTATCACTTGCTTCACTCCGTAATCACTCTTCAGTCATGAAAAACAATTCTCCCTACGTTTTCAGTTTTATTTCTACAATAAAACTGAAAACGTAGTTTTAACGTAGTTTTAGTATTGTTACATGGGAGCCACGATAGCTCAGTGGTTAGTGAACTGGACTACAAAGGACAAGAGGTAGAGTTCTATCTCAACCGACGGCTTCTGTGTTCACCCAGCCTTTAATGGGTACCTGATTTTTTTCAGGGAAAGTGAAGCGGTACGGGCGTAATACCGACCACATTACCCCAAAAATCATGTGCCGAAGGTTTGTAAAATATATGGTCACTAACACCATATTCCCTATACGCCACATGGCGTGACGGGTGTACTTTACTTTTTTTTTAGTATTGTTACATGGTTCATGGATGATTTCTTTCTCTCCCCCAATGAAAATGTTTGAACACTCTCATAAACAAATTCATTCATACATACATACATAAAGGTTTACTGTATATTCTATTAATGTAAATATATATATAACAATGAGTTACTTCCGGGGCGGAAAGAGTATACCTATAGCCACTGTCACTTGCCACCCCGACGTCGTAAGAAGCGATTAAGGAGGTTGAGGATCTATGTCTCCGCTTTTTGCTACAGAGTTCGTGCATCTGATCTGAAACCATCTTCATTGTTTTCGCTAATTTGTGGGAGATGCGTCATGCATGGGAACATGCTGAGGAGGAAACTTGAGTACTAATGAGCTTTCAGTTGTGCAATGAAGATGATCTGTCTACTAAACTAACAATGAAGATGATCTGTCTACTAAACTAACAATGAAGATGATCTGTCTACTAAACTAACAATGAAGATGATCTGTCTACTAAACTAACAATGAAGATGATCTGTCTGCTAAACTAACAATGGAGATGATCTGTCTGCTAAACTAACAATGGAGATGATCTGTCTACTAAACTAACAATGAGATGATCTGTCTACTAAACTAACAATGAAGATGATCTGTCTACTAAACTAACAATGAAGATGATCTGTCTACTAAACTAACAATGAAGATGATCTGTCTACTAAACTAACAATGAAGATGATCTGTCTACTAAACTAACAATGAAGATGATCTGTCTACTAAACTAACAATGAAGATGATCTGTCTGCTAAACTAACAATGGAGATGATCTGTCTGCTAAACTAACAATGGAGATGATCTGTCTACTAAACTAACAATGAAGATGATCTGTCTACTAAACTAACAATGAAGATGATCTGTCTACTAAACTAACAATGAAGATGATCTGTCTACTAAACTAACAATGGAGATGATCTGTCTACTAAACTAACAATGAAGATGATCTGTCTACTAAACAAACAATGAAGATGATCTGTCTACTCAACTAAATTAAAGAGGTGCTTCAAGACAGATGGAGAAGCAGAACAAGAAAATTAATTTGTTTCTAAACAATGTTGAACAATTACATGTTAATATAATCAGCCCTAAACGTAAAGTAAACAGAGAGAGAGAGAGAGAGAGAGCGAGCGAGTAGCACATGCGTTATTGTAACCACGGTCATCACTCCTTGTACAACATAATTCATAAACGTGCATATGTACTATGTAAACAGTTTAATTTGAAGTAGCACTCGTTAAAATATACATTCATCAATATAAAACAATGCAGTGCCTGGAAATGAACCCACACTCATCGACACGTTCCCTGCCACTAGGCAAGCGCGTTAAAACTGGTACGTGCTTTACTCGATAACCACAGTGAAGTGCTGTCGTTGGACTAGCCCATTCACACACACATCTAAAAATAAGTGACTATGCCATTAGGACTAATGATTCAGAACTTTACGTTTAGGCCATGACTACTCTAACTTTTTTTTTTTTAACAATCAAACAAGCATAGTTACATAACATACAGAGGTCATGGTGTATCAACATCCCTAATAATAATAAGTCATTATGTATATGCAGTTGTGTTAATAACAACGACCTCTGTTTGGGAAATGTGCAAAATCAGGCAGCTGCCCAAATAAACACTACTTTGGTGCGAGGTCTAGCCACTAGACCTATATCAAGCCACACAAACATTCGGTGTGCACAAAGTCACTTAACTTAAAACACACATATCACTAAATTTACAACCATAGATTATGGGCACAATCTGTACGATATTCTAAATGACAATGTTTACATAATAAAAGCTTAAAAGGTATGGAAAAACAGACTGACAAAAAGAAAACTAAACGTAATTTGTTATGGTGAGAAAGCAGTTCTAATAATGAAGGCATTCTTAAGAGGTGTTACATTTTGAAAGAGCAAGCCGCGATAGCTCAGTGGTTAGTGAACTGTACTACAAAGGACAAGAGGTAGGGTTCGATCCCAATCGACGGCTTCCGGTTCAGCCTTTAATGGATACCGGATTTTTTTTTCTAGGAAATTAAAGCGGCACGGGCGTAATACCGACCACATTACCCAAAAATCATGTGCCGAAGGTCTGTAAAATTTATGGTCACTAACACGATACTCCCTATATGCCACTTGGCGTGACTGGGGTACTTTACTTTTTTTTTTTTTTATATTTTGAAAGAGGTTCCTAGATTTACGAATCATTTCAGAGGAAGAGGTATATTTACAGCACTCGGAGAAAAAATGACGTGGCAAGGCGCTGTGCCACTGAGTACGGGTTCGATCCTGCTTCGGACCATATATTGTTGTTTGTTTGGTTTTTTGTTTTCTGTTGATTATTTGTCATTTTTTCCAAGTGCTATAAACATACCTTCTGAAGAGGTATCTCTGAAATGATTCACCGATTATCGCCTCGGATGTTTCCTTCTATAATAATATTCATTTATTATTATTTGTCTCCTTTCTAGATTTACCCAGTTTCATTTAGTTGAGATTGAACAAGGAAAATAATATTGGAGGTGAAAGGAGAGAGAGAGAGCTACAATCCACCTGGACATAATTAATCAGAACTGTCAAAATGAACAAATAAACCAACTGCAACACAACACGGGAAACAAGAAAATCAATGTAGAATGTATCATCATCATCATGTGCCATACCGGTTGGCGTAGGCGATCATGTCCTTCCACAATCTTCTATCTTCAGTGCATCGTATCAGTTCTGTTGTTGACTGTTTTCCATGCCATGACACCAAGCTTTCTAGTATTCTCTATCTTTGTCGTCCGCGATCTCTCTTTCCTTTTATTTTGTCAGTTGTAACCAAGTATTCCAACTTTCCTCTTCTCATGATGTGCCCAAAAAATGTTGATTGTTTCTTTCTGATGTTTTTTAAGAGCTCCCTTTTTGTGTTGGCCTCTTTGAGAATTTCTTCATTGGTCTTTTTTAGCTGTCCAGGGAATTTTCAACATTCTTCTGAAAAATCCCATCTCTGTGGCCTCTAATTGTCTTTTCATTTGTTTGTTTACTGTCCATGATTCGCTTTCATAGGTCAGAATTGGTTCTATATAGCACAGATGAACTCTCTTTCTCACTTCTATTGGCATAGATTTATTGCATAAAATATTTTTTCATTTTCTTAAATGCTATTTTGGCCTGAGCTATTCTGCCTTTTATTTCTGTGGTGCATCTTCCATCTGATGTTATTATTGTGCCCTGGCGTTTATTTTTATGTTGCATGATGGTGATTATTGTTTTTTTTATATGACCATTACTTCTGTTTTCTTACTAATCTGACTGAGACCTTTTTTGTTGCTTTCTTTCACTATTATGTCTATCATTTCTTGTAGCTTATTCTCTGTCTTTGCAATTAAAACTGTGACATCCACGTATCGAAATTATTTATGTTGTGACCATTGACTTCAAATGTCTTTTGACATTTTTGTCTACTATTGATGTCATAATATGTTCGTTGTAAAATGAAAACAAATCCGGCGACAGAACACAGCCTTGTCTGACTCCTTGTTTTATATATTGAATTATTTTTAGTGTTTTATATATTGTATTATATATTGTAGAATGTATAAAATATAATAAAGTACAATGTGTGACTCGATATAAAATAGATTTAAGTTCAGAAAGTTTTTCCGTTCGTCTGATATCCGTTGGCTTATCCATGAGCAACCAACTGACCAATTACCCCAGAAACTTTGAATTTGTAGATCTGTTCATAGTTGTGTTATGTTAGCTGAATATAAATGTTGATGGTTTATCTTTGTGAAAAGGATATTTTCACTTTTTAAAAAAAGGGGGAAAAAGGGGGGGGGGAGGGGAGGAGACGGATGTATTCATGATGCGGAAATGTCGTAGAAACTTACAAATCGCAGTCAACCCTTGAAGGCTAAGAGAGGAATACAACACTGCATGCGGCCATAAGGAACAAGACTATAAAGCTGTAGTATGTACTTTAAAAAGAAAGTACAACTTCTAACACATGGGCAGCTACTGACAATTACAGAAGACTTTAGAGGGAACCAGCTGAAGAAGAAGAGGAAATGTTCCTTAAACATACAGAAAACACAAAGTTCTGAAAAATGACGGCGGTCGATAACCTTACATAATCGTGATATTGAAGCAGCCGGAGAAAAAGGGGCGATATCAGCTTTGGAGGCCGGAGAAGCACAACTCCAGAGAACCAGTTTCGTACTCAGCCGACATTTCCCGCAATAAAGCTAATGAAGGGGAAATTAAACTTATACGTCTTCTTTCCTTCCTCATTTGCCTTTTAGCGTCGAGGGGAGATATAATTTGCGGTCTTTTGTTCTTCTGCTCGCCTCTGCTGCTATTGTTTCTTAGTATTTCTAATATTCTGTCAATCCATCTTTTTCGTGGTCGGCACTTGGGTCTTGTGTTCTCGCAACGTTTATTGAAGCCTTGTGTTGTGTTTTGATCTTTTTGTCTTGTCACGTGGAAAAATTCAAATCACCTATTTTCGTTGCTTCTATGCTGCGACCAGAGTAAGTTTCAAAGATGAAACTTAATCAAATGCTTACTAAAAGCGAACATCTCATGATGAAGGAAACAGATATAGCATGTAGTGCCGATGAAATCATTTACGCAATTGATCTTAATTTGTAATCCAAAGTGGAGAAAAACAAATAGCGGGTTCAAATGTATAAGAGTATTCCGTACGAACATCCTGATGTCATATCTCAGTGTCCCTGTCCCTCCTAAAAGATCTACAAATTTAATTCCACACTTACCGTACTACCAAGAGAACGTGTGCACAAGTGAAAGTAAATAATCTACACCAAGCTGTAATAATGATCGACATCTACTTTTTCGCTCATGAAGAAGCTACTTCCCACATTATAAAGTGACTTTTTACATGCAGTGCAAGGGAGATGTTTCGGTAGTAAACCCACAGAAATAGACTGATGGTCGGACTACATTGACATATAACATCGCTGACCAATACGGAAAATTGATGGTGCTCAAAACGCGGGGCAGCGTCTATAGCCCCATCACTATAGTTTATATATATAAACAACTATAGCCCATTCACAAATTATTGCCCAAACTCAAAATCAATTTTCTTAAAAACTATTTGTAGATGGCTGTGATATTTTGGTTGCAGTCTTATATTTTCCTTAGTACAATATTTCTTTCTATTAATAAAATCATCTAGTGCAGAATTTTGCTTATATAACTTATATAGAAAAAAAAACACAAAAGGCTTTAAGGACAAAAAATAAAAGGTTGTACAGTCAATCCACTTACCCGTTCAATAATTGGCACAATTTTCAAATTTTAAGTGAAAAAGCACGTTCTCAAAGTGCACGGGGATAACCAGGTGAAGACAGCGTTGGCCTTACCAGAATATAAAGTAGAGCCAATCACCGTGACATTGTGATGTACAGTGCTGTAAAATCTCATGTTTCTTGCACACTATTTGTTTTTGTACACAATTTATACAAGAAATACTCATATTTGCAAAATCCACTTGACTTTAGACTTTTTACAAATTCTTAAGGTTCAGTGAAATCTAAGACTGCATACTACAAATGATGGCATTATGCCAAATAGTTTCTGAGAAAATGTATGTTGAGTTTGGGCATACATTTGTGAACGGACTATAGTTAACACAAACGAGTAAGAACAAAGAGGGATGGTAAACTCAATACCCCCCCCCCCCCCCCCCCCCAAAAAAAAAAAAAATTTGTCACACTGGAGACTGATGTGTTGGACAGAAAGATATAACTTAGTAAGCTATAAGCAAATAACACAGCGTAATTACATCCGTTTAACGTCTTTAAAAGCTCGTAGGACGAAATGAAGTAACCGTCGAGAAAATAGTTACATGGAAATACTGGAGAGTGGAGACCTTGCTGCAGAGGCAGCACCTGATCTTCAGTTGAATAACGCTAACTTTAGTGCCACAGAGAAGTCAACGACAATCTCACCACAGAAAACATATGTATCGTTGTATACACCAGAGACGACTAAGTGGCACACACAAACACAGCATGCTATATAGCACAAATACGTCCTACTATTCGTGCCCAAACTTCCAGCCCCAGAATGGACCGGGACGATGAACACTAATACTACAGTCAAATTGATCTAGCTAAGCTTAGGTTTCGCATATCAAATGACAGCGCTCGTTAAACCGGTATAACTGAGAGCTTTCCCAAAACCAATATCTGGTGCATAAATTAGAAAAAAAAAAACTCTTCGAATTCTGAACTGTGTGCATTTAATCAATCAGAATTTGTGTATTCCGCCTTGCGACAGCTGTCATTTTTGTGTGAACTAACAGTAGCCCTTGGATAAAGTAAATGATATCTGCCGGTAGTTTAATTTAAATGTTTTAAAAATCTAATAAATAGAGTACAGTATATGTTGCCATGTGTGTGCGTGCGTGTGTAGATTTAACACACAGACAAGACAGTACACATAGAGTACAATAATTATTACCTGAAGTTTGGAAAGTGTTGTGTATGATTTAACATATTAACAAACTAATAGGTTAAAACGTAGTCAATGTAGTGGGTTTTAATGTGCAAACAAGCTCATGTCAAGAATATAGTAAACGTTTTATTGAACAAAATAAAGAAGTTAATATATTGAATGTATGTTGGTACTTTACACATTCTGTATCAGGTCTACGTTTCATTATAACAACAGCTTTTTTACGATAACGGCTCGTTAAACCTCTGATTCCTATACCAAGCGGGAGAAAAACAAATCCTCCATTTTGGATCCAACCGAACACAAATAGAAACAAATGGCGAGATTTAATAAAAGATCTTTACACATATTGAAAACTGCTAGAATAAAAATATAGATAAGAGAAAGTGTCCATGCCCTATGGGCCGGCTACGGCTCGAAAGGTCAATAGATAGATGTTGGTAGTTTGTTGAAATGTGTGGACTTTTGGTGGTTTGTTGAAATATGTGTGTGGACTTTTGGTGGTTTGTTGAAATATGTGTGTGGACTTTTGGTAGTTTGTTGAAATATGTGTGTGGACTTTTGGTAGTTTGTTGAAATATGTGTGTGGACTTTTGGTAGTTTGTTGAAATATGTGTGTGGACTTTTGGTAGTTTGTTGAAATATGTGTGTGGACTTTTGGTAGTTTGTTAAAATATGTGTGTGGACTTTTGGTAGTTTGTTGAAATATGTGTGTGGACTTTTGGTACTTTGTTGAAATATGTGTGTGGACTTTTGGTAGCTTATTGAAATATGTGTGGATTTTTGGTAGTTTGTTGAAATATGTGTGGACTTTTTATACTTTGTTGAAGTGTGTGTAGATTTTTGGTAGTTTGTTGAAGTGTGAAAAGTAAACTTTTTTTAGTTTGATGTTGTTTTTGTGAACTTTTTGTAATTTAATGAAGTTTATGCAAATATTGTTCTAACCGAATGAGGTTTATTATGCAAACTTTTGATGGTCTTATAAAACCTTTTCAAGTTGTGGTAATTTAATATAGTCAAGCAGTTTAGCGACGTTTGTGTTAACCTTTCATATATTAATGAAGTCATGTTGGCATTAGGTAGCTTAATAAAACGAATGTACCATTTTAGTTATTTCACTTTAAAAAAATTAAATCTAATACAAGTTACCAACAAACGATACAAGAACACCAGACCAAGAGTCTGATCAAGAAAAAGGTGGATAAACGAAATACTAAAAACACTCGGAGGTATAACAGCAGAAGAGGTCAATAGAAGAGCAAGAAACCGCGAACATATCAATGAGGAAAAGAAAGGCAGGATGGAAGGGGTAGGGAGGTAGGGACACTTTAATAAAAACTTTCTTTAACTACCTCGCTGCTACTGCACTTGGTTTTGCTGCATTTATCCTCCAGGAAAACGTTGTGAGAACACCAGACCCAAGGGTCACTGCGAAAAAGATGGATCGATGGAATATTAGAAGCACTAGGACAGCTGTAGAGGCGAACAGAAGAGCAAAAGACCGCAAATTATATCTCCCCTCGACGCTGAAAGGCAGATGAGGAAGGAAAGAAGAAGAATCCTCCAGGATAAAGTACACGAGCTGCAAGAGCAGCAGGAATCGGCTCCCTCAATGAGATAGAGCTGCTTGCACAGAACAGATACAAATTGCGAGATTTGATAAATATCTTTAAAAGAATTGAAAACTGCTAGAACAAAAATTTAGATAAGAGACGGAGTATCTTGGTCTACGCCCTATGGGCCGGCTACGGCTCGAAAGGTCAATAGATAGATAGATAAAGTTAAAGATAGTTAAAGACGGTGGTTGAAGAATTTGTGAGGACATGCCCTTAGTTTTTGTGTCGAACAAGAACAATCATGTTTTGTGTTTTTCAATGACGAAGACCTAAAACGAATAACACAGTTCATTGAATCAGGTGTGTAACAAGCTAGCTATGAAAACAATCGGCGTGCATTACTTTGTTTAATGTTTTTGCACTGAACGCCGAATTGTTTGTGTACCACATAAACAAATCTTCCCCTCAGTAATTTATAATCATTATATATGTTGTGAATGTTTAAAAGATGGGAAATTAAACAAAGAGTGGTATATGCATGGTTAACTAGGCACAAAGGGATATGCTCGTAGACAACAGTAATCTGTTAATGAAGCTTTAACCTGTATTGTGCAATGAAACTTGAATTTTCTTATATTATCTAGAACAAACTCTTCAGGGCGTGCTTTTATTATTTTAGCTGGGGTATTTACCGTTATCAGGGAGCCGAGATAGCTCAGTGGTTAGTGAACTGGACTACAAAAGGACAAGGGGTAGGGTTCGATCCCAACCGACGGCTTCCGGGTTCACCCAGCATTAAATGGGTACCGGATTTTTTTCTGGGAAAGTAAAGCAGCACGGGCGTAATACCGACCACATTACCCCAAAAATCATGTGCTGAAGGTCTGTAAAATATAGGGTCACTAACACATTTCCCTATACGCCACTTGGCGTGACGGGGGTACTTTACTATTTGCCGTTATCGCCTCGGTTAGTCAAACAGCCATCATCTTTAGTCCCGTAACCTTGGCGTTTGCTGGGGCTCTCGATAACGGTTTGACAATTTCCCTCTAAAATTCATTTACGATTAAAAGCGGCTTTCTGAGATGTAACTCAGAACTAACTATCCATCCTCTGATGTTGTCTTTCTGCCGCGCGCTCTCTCTCTCTCTCTCTCTCTGTCTGCCTTGTTTTCTTTTGGTACTGTGCCCTGCTGTTCTTAACAAGTCATGTTGATCTTGTGACAGGTACGTGCGGTTTTAATTTTCTTTCCTTTACCATTTACCAGTAAGTCTTTAATTGGCCTTGTGTATCGTTGGATTGTTTTGACGGTCAATGGCGGACCTAAAATATTTGGCACTGAGGGGGAAATGGTTGTGAGCTCTCTAGAATAACCTCTTACCCCCTTTTTTGTGTGCTTCCTTCTTTATGACAACCACTTCACAATGTTGCTTTATTTGTACAGTTGTATTGACTGTCACTCTATACGGCCTGTCGTCCCTACATCCACTGCACTGATTATAAATGACAAGAACCAAAAATGGAATCTAAAAATGTGATTTTTTAAAGAATAAAAAAAACTGTTGAGAAAATCAAAGACAGCTGAAGAGAGTAAAGACATTCTAAAACATACCAAAGTAAAAAGAAATCTTATTTGTAACATCGGGAGGGAACTGCTATCTTGAGAAAGAAACAACTAAAATCTTTTGTGACAATTGGAAAACTTGTGGTGAAGAAGATATAGAAGGAAAACAGGGAGAAAAGGTACAAGGCATTTTAAGAGGATCGTTGGGTAGGAGGTTGACAAGAAGACTGACAAATAATTGTGGACAAATAATTGTGGACATCGAGAGTTCTATAGGAGCAAGATCACCTACGCATCAGACACGGTACTTGATGATGGTGGTTCCGTGACATCGCATTTATGATCATGCTATATGGATCTTAGTCTACAACCTGGCAAGATTGTGATATTGATATAAGTGAGCATTAAATAGCAAATGATGGATAGTGTTTGTCAAATGATGTTCCATGAAGTGTCATTCGATTCTTAGATAAGCTTAAGCTTTAACTAACTTTGGCGCCCCGTACAAAAAGACAGGCAGGTACTGTTCTTTTATAAATGTTTTGCTGCCTGCCAATAGATACTGTCAGTATATTTTAAAATGTTCACCTCGGACAAACAAATATGCAATTGTTTATTTAAGATCAGTGTTTTATAATGAAGAATTGTTTGATTCAATTGGATTAAATACACGCCATGCATTAAAAAAAAAACCCAAACTGATTACCGCTTTGGCACAGACCTGGTGTACACTTATTTATAAACAGTAATGATTTCGCATTTGACACCATCTTACCAATTCAGGCCTTTCTAATATATATGGAGGTATATGTGTAAACATTGATCGTTTCCATGACCACCATTTCAGTGAAATATTTATTTATATTGATTATTTTAAGTAATCGAGTTAAGTAATGTTTGCCCGGGATAGAAAGTTCTGAGAAAAAAAGCAAGTTTTTACTTTATTTTTAAAAAAAAAACGCCCAAGACTCTAAAATCGATCAGCACATTAATCTTCATTTTAAATGCAAGCACGCTGTTCGATTCTTATCTAAGAATCGTACTTGTTTTTATGTCGAGATCTCTCTCACGCACAAAAAAAAAAAAAGGCAAAATATGTGTCGGAACCTTTTGATTTTCCAAGGTGACGTGCCTAGTGGACCTTCGTATGCGCCGTGGATTCCTTTTTGTTGATTGAGCATTTACCACTTGAGACTTTTGCATGCCTTGCAAATTCCCGATTACAACAACGCACATCTCTCTTTTCGTTTGTTGATTGTGACTGCTGAGCTGTAGGAATTTTATAAAACCATCTCTTAGATTAATTGGACCCACACTTGCACTTCGCATCGTTATCAGGTGCCGTGAAAGTTATTTATTTTATTTAGATGGTATCTTCAACGCTGTATTATTAGGACGTCAGTTATGGACAGAGAGCAAACAACCCGGAAGATCTTTACAGCAGTAGATAGAGTTGGTGTTGGAAATAATATTAATTTGATAATTACACAGAGAAGTAATAGTTATCAAAGAAGAAGAAAAAAACAGTGTCCACCAAAATAAAGAGAAAGGCGCCAGCCATTGATCGCGAACTTGGAAATAATGACCAGATAACCCATGGGGCATAATTTTAATAAAATACAGAGAACAATCATCATCATCATCAAGTACTGGGCCTACTGGCGTAGGTGATCATGTCTCTCCACAACTTTCGATCTCGGCAGCTTAATATCATTTCTGTTGTTGACCTTCTGCCAAGCTATTCTCTTAAGTTGTCTTGTCTCTTTGCTTCCCTCTATCTCTTCGTCCCTCACCTTTTCCAGTTGTTCTATTCTCATTACATGGCCAAAAAATGATGATTGTTTCTTTCTAATATTGGAAATTAGCTCTCTTTTTGCTTTGACCTCTCTCAGAACATCTTCATTACTCTTCTTAGCTGTCCATGGTACTCTCAACATTCTTCTGTAAAACCACATTTCTACAGACTCCAGTGATTTTCTTGTCTGTTGTCCTAGATTCGCATCCATATGTTAAGACTGGCTCTACGTAACATTTAAGAACTCTTTTTCTTGTTTCTATTGTCAAAAATGGATTGCATAGTATCTTCCTCATTTTTTGGAAAGCTGCTTTTGCCTGAACCATTCTGCATCTCACCTCTTTTGTACATCTTCCGTCTGAGGTTAACAAAGTTCCCAAATATTTAAATTCATTTACCTGTTTTAATATTGCTCCACTTGTCTTTATTTTGCACTGAGGTGATGTCTTTTTCTTTGTTGTTACCATTACCACAGAGAACAATATAGAGTACATATAGAAAACAGCTTGAAAAAGAATGTTTATGTGGGTTAGTGATGTGGTTTACGGAAAATGGGAGGGGGCAAAGAAAAAATTACTTCTAGTTGATAAAATATGAAGATAGTAGTTTGCCGTCAGAAACACGTGATAATAATTAGCGAGTTGTGTTTTACTTGTTATTGCTTGATCATTTCGCTCAAAAAGAAATGCTTCATTTGGATGTTTTCTGCATCAATGTATAAAGCACTTTGAGACACATAGTACACGTAATAGTCACATTAGTGTGTTACTGAATTGTTCATAAACATAAAAACCAGCATTTCCTGCCAATTCACAGTATCCACTGATTTTCACGGTTGAGTGCACACTGGTGAATTGAATGTAACGTACGTAGGTACATTTTATCTTTTCTCATTCAGCAGCGGGAGGTGAATCACCATGTATTGTAAGTGCACCGTAATCATGATATGATGAAAGGTCCTCAGCTCGACATAAAGGTCACTGCATTCATAACCAGCTAAATTTGTGTCAATAATTCAGATGCTGCCGACCCTATTACGATAGCATTTTAGTTTAGCCCACTTCATGTAATTTTTTTATACCCTGCCTTCTGAAGTAGGTTGTGGGGCTTGCCTGTAGTCATTAACAACTAACTGTAAGTAAAGAGAGACTTTGGAAAATGCGACTAAAGCCGTTCATTTTCAACAGTGTCAGATATTATATTGTGTGATAATCTTTAACTGAGAGGTGGGGAGGGGGGTGGGGGTGTTTGAGTGCTACATCTTTATGTAATCTATTGCATTAGTTCTGTATTAAAAAAAAAAAAAACAGGCCAGCATCAAAAGTCACGGGAAGTCCTCCATTATTGTCACTGTGGTAACAACCTCACGGGAAAGGAGGGTGGAAAGGAGGTGGGGGGTTTGTGCATTATACATAAAATTAACATATTTTGTCAGACCATGTATGTCAGATAAGGAGCCGCGATAGTTCAGTTGTTAGTGAACTGGACTACAAAGGACAAGGGGTAGGGTTCGATCCCAACCGACGGCTTCCGGGTTCACCCAACCTTAAATGGGTAGGGGATTTTTTTCTGGGAAAGTAAAGCAGTACGGGCGTAATACCGACCACATTACCCCAAAAATCATGTGCTGACGGTCTGTAAAATGTAGTCACTAACACCATATTTCCCTATACGCCACTTGGCGTGACGGGGGTACTTTACTTTTTTTTTTTTATGCTTGTCAAATACATATTCTTAATTTGGGTCATTCGCAGATACAAGAAATACATTACTTACTGTGCAAATATATTTTTTCTGTTCAAGATTGCATGAAATTAATCATTAGATTTTCAAAAACCACAAATAAAAGACAGCTTTTTGAAATCTGATTTTTATCATTCTAGCTTATAATTTAACAGCTAAATAAAACCAGTCAATAATGAATGAAGCAAATGAACTAAAAAATAATTTGTAAATTGTCTCCCTTGCACAATTTTTTTCCCTTAGTACAATGGCATTTAATTGTAATTGTCGAATTTTAATGTAACATTGCACAGCACATACAAAGTATATATTTTATATAGACATACAACTTATGGTTCGTTGGTCCTTGGTTGATCCTTCCCTAGCAATTGTTCTGGTTAGCAATTCTCTTGGTCTACCTTGTTTTCTTTTACCAGATGGTTTCCACATGAATGCCTGATATGTAAGTCTTTCTTCATTCATTCTCATCGCATGACCAATGTATTATTGTGGAATGATATATATATATATATATATATGCTCAGTGGTTAGTGAACTGGACTACAAAGGACAAGAGGTGTGGGTTCGATCCCAACCGACGGCTTCCGGTTCACCCAGCCTTTAATGGGTACCGGATTTTTGCTGGGATAGTAAAGCGGCACGGGCGTAATACCGACCACATTACCCCAGAAATCATGTGCTGAAGGTCTGTAAAATTTATGGTCACTAACACCATATTCCCTATACACCACTTGGCGTGACAGTGGTACTTAACTTTATTTATATGTATATACATACACACACACACATGTGCACATGCACACACAATAAATCATAACTACTAAAAGTCATTGTTTTGTGTATAACAATTGATATACTCATGTTTACTTTATTTTATTTAGTATTTAACATTGTGGGAGCCGCGATAGCTCAGTGGTTAGTCAACTGGACTACCACGGACAAGGGGTAGGGTTCGATCCCAACCGACGGTTTCTGGGTTCACCCAGCCTTAAATGGGTACCGGATTTTTTCTGGGAAAGTAAAGCAGCACGGGCGTAATACTGACCACATTACCCCAAAAATCATGTGCTGAAGGTCTGTAAAATATAGGGTCACTAACACCATATTTCCCTATACGCCACTTGGCGTGACGGGGGTAAAAAAAAATAAAATAAATTTAACATTGTATAATGACAATGTGACAATTTTACATTGCTTGGAGAATTGGTGTAATCAACACATGTGGACTGGCACAGCTAGAATTGGAGTTTGAAGCAGAGTTTCAATTTCAATTTATCACTCCCACATCCTTTGGTGACATGCAATAAAATAGTTTCACAAATTACTGGCACAAGTATCAACATGGCACTTCATCAAGTGTCAAAAATCAAGGGAGGGAAGTCCAAATATTTAATGTCTGTCAGCACATTGTCTGTAAATGCAACCCTGTTCTCTATTTTGAGTTTATCTATAATACTCAGTTCATTAGTATTTATTTTTTCTAGTATTCTTGCTTTTTGGTTGTGCTGTTCTTCAACATCCACTATTTATTTTTTTTTTTTTTTACTGAATTTCAGTCATGGAAATATTTAGTTCTGTTGATAAGCAAATTTCTAAAAGTGTGTACTTCCACTTATTTGATACATATGTCCCTGAATGGTTCAGATAATACTTTTATTAGAAGCTATTATATGGACTGTCCTACCCTCTTCTCCAAGTTGGCCAGAGATTTTGGGATTTCAATAACATAAACTCCATCCCACCTCACATCCCCGCAACAACCACAAATCTTTTGGTGCTTCATTTGTGTAGAAGTATTTGAAGACAATCAAAGGTGAAAACTTACATTAGAATTTACATTATCAATCTCAAGACTTGATCCAAGCATTATTCACAACATTGGCACTCATATAAACTGTTCACTTCAAAGTGTCAACCTAAAAACTAAAATGACCAACCGGCAGAGCATTTTATTAAGGTTTTTCTCATAAATTACTTTTATATTACCATGCATACATTTAAGTGCACATTTTGTGAAAATGAATTTTAGTACTATTATTTTTTAATTTATTTAGCAATTTTTCAGTTTTTCTATAGTCAAGACACATCTTTTGACCTTAGCTTTTGACCTTAACTTATCACTTTCAATGAGAAATTGAGAAATGCTTGTAAGTTTCGGGAATCCTTTAGCTGATCTTTGCCTTTATTAAATCTTAAAAGATTTGATGAAGAAGAAAAAAGATCTTAGTAGTATAGATTCATAATTATTTTAAGTCATTGTAATATTTTATTACCCTGTATAACCCCATGTGTTACCAGGGCCTCATTATGAGGGAGGTAAAGAATAGTGACACTGTGACCTTCCAGGCATGTCGTAAAAGGCAACTAAGGAGGTTGATCGATGGCTTGACAAGCTGTCATTGTAAAAAGTATTGTTATGGAAACAAGCCATAGATTTTAGAGCAGTGATCTCTGCAATATATGCCATTTTGGCACGCATGGTTTCTGTTTTTGAGATTGTGGTTCTGCCCTATGTGCCGTCTTTGGCTCGAAAGGACAATAGATAGATAGATAGAATATTTTATTTAAACCTTATATATTTTAGATGCCGCCAACAAGAGCTCAGATGGTCAGCCATTAACAACTGCTACAGAAGTGCCACAAGCAGCAAAGCCAGTCAAGTATGCTTTCAGCAAGAAATCTTATACACAGAAGGTCCTGAACTCTGCTGACTTCACAAAGTGTATTCGAAGGTAAAGTGAAGGAAATCTTGTAGCAACAGAACTGAGACAAGATAAGGAAATATAATGTATAAACATTTCAAATTAAACAAATTGTGACATTAGAAAATCAGATAGCATTTTAAAAAACAAAAATAAGAATAAGAGAACAAGTGTAATATTTAGTCATATTTTATATCAAGGTTAAGGAATGAGTCACAATACTAAGCCACCATATTTTTAGAAGCAGTGATCTCTGCAATATGTGCCATTTTGGCACGGAAGGTTTCTGTTTTTGAGATTGTGGTTCTGCCCTGTGTGCCGTCTTTGGCTCAAAAGGACAATAGATATTTGACAAAGATAAATAGATATTTTTAGGTTGGTGTGTGTGAATGTTTGTATGTTTTATGTTTGATTGCTTTTATGCTTTATGTGGTGGCTTCACAACCTAAAATTCATGAGTGTTATTCATGACAGAAAATCTCTAATGAGATAAGGTTCCATGTCCTGTGATAGATGAAAGGTTGAGTCAGTGTCCTGTGTTCAAATTGTGCACGTAAAAGAAATCTTGAAAGCTGAAGAGAGAGACTATATGGCAGCTGCCCTGGCTAAATGTCAGAGTAAAACTCCTGCCATTGTAACTGAAATTAAATTATTAACCAATCTTCTGATATTACCCAGGAACCCACACAAGTGCAACAAGTTCATGTTCTCTGACAAGGTTTTTATTTGTATCAAGAAGGGAATTTATGTACTAATGGACAATATCCATGTACTAAGATGATGATCTATATTTAGGCAAAAGGGAATATCCTGTTCTTTTTTAGTTATAGAAGTGTAAATCTTGGTTGTAGACTTAGAGAAAGGAGCTTATAGTAGTAGTAAGTAAAAACAACCTGGCTTAAGTCTACAAATACTGCTTATTAATTATGTGATGTTGATCAACATTTCATAATTATATTATAGTTATTATAGTATGCTATGTGACTAGCAACTTAATGTTATCAAGTGAGACAGTTTACATGTTAAGTAATGGAATATGAAATAAATTGTATAAAACTGAACAAACTGTAGAAAAAGTAAATATGCCAATCTCTTATCTTGGCTGTGCTTATTTAATATTAAGCAAAGTACATATCCGACCCAGAGAGACACTGAGAAGAACATTGATCAGAAAGGCAAGAGCAGCAGGAATTGGCTCCCTCATTGAGATAGAGTTGCTTGCACAGAACAGAGACAAATGGCGAGATTTGATAAAAGATTTTTACAAGGAGTGAAAACTGCTAGAATAAAAAATTTAGATAAGAGAAAGAGTATCTGGGTCTTTGCCCTGTGGGCCGGCTACGGCTCAAAAGGTCAATGGATAGAAAGTACATTTACTGTGTTCATATTTTGTTGATGTATGGCTGAGAAATTTTGAGGATTTTACAAATATGTCTAAGTAGAATACAGCTTTCTCATTAATGCTGTTCATTTTAAACGCTGTCATATATTATATATATTATATTATGTGATATTCTTTAACGGAGAGAGAGAGATGACAGCAGAGGGATGATTTAGCAATATCACTATCATGGAAAGAAGAAAAGAATGAACTCCAGCAGCAAGAGAATTGAAGAGATGTTTCTGCTAGAGAAGCCAGTTCAGAGAATAACAAGGGCCTTGTTTTTAAATCTACAGGATACAAGAAGTGGATAAATCTAGAAAGTGTATACCTGAGCAGAAATAAATACAAATTTTACTCCATGAGTAGTTTGAATGGTTGTAATCGTACTGTATTACAAGCAGTGTATTGTCATATTATTAGTTTATTTATTTTTAACAATACTCCATTCTGTGTAGATATGGCACAGGAATTGACTGTGGTGGAAAGGTGTGCCAACAACTTGGTTACAGAGACCACTACCACTGTGTTGAGTGCCCACATAAGGTATTTAAAATAAAACATATTTTTAAAAGTCTTGTTTATATTTACACATGTAGCCTGTATACAGTAATTACCCATACATGCAGATAGTTAGGCCTAAAGCTTTGACAGAGAAGTAGGGAAAGTGGATATATTTTTTTCACCAGCAAATAAATTTTAAACTAATATCAGCTTTCTGAAGTAAAGTAAAGATAGTCCTATCTAGGATTATGCATCAATTAAAACAAGAAGTTGAATTTAAATACCTAGGAAGTCTAGTTACAAACAATAATTCACAAGCAGGATAAACAGACAAGATGCAACTAAGTGGATGGACGGACAGATGAATGGATGGGTTGGCAGGCAGATGGGTGGGTGGATGGATAGATGCATGCATGACAGGAAACAGCCTGAGAGATAAGTTCAGAAATGAAATACTGAGAAAAAAGCTAGGAATAATTCCTGCCATTTAATACATAACCAACAGATAAGATGATTTGGCCATGTGGGGAGACAAAAAGATCAAAATGCTACACAAGCTTTATATTGCTCCAATCTCAGTAGCACAACTGGCGGTTGATGATAACTCAGATTAAGGTGCTTATTTTGTGTTCAAAAGTATATCAAGGAATATCATGTGGAAGTACTATCTGATTTTTCCAATGACCCCTGACCCTCAGGACATGCAGTGTCACTGCCACATGGTAAAATGTAGAGTCTCATGTTCAAGTTGAACATTTAAAAGAAGTGTAGACTGTATGCTGCTGTCTGAATAAACACTCAAAGGAGGTAGCTATCATTATAAATTACAATATTAATCATATTTCTGATTCACACTAACGATTTTCTTTCTCATTTCTAAGGTGAGGCACTGCTTCTAAATCTTTTTTTTTTTTTTTTTTTTTTTTTTAGAAATCCTGGAGTTTCTTTATTCATGTCTTAGTTCTTTCCTGCCTTATTTGCAATTCAGCGTCGAGGGGAGATATGATTTGCAGTCTTTAACTCTTCTGTTCGCCTCTGCTTCTGTTATGTTTCCGAGTGTTTCTAATATTCCATCAATCCATCTTTTTTTGTGGTCAGCCCTTGGGTTTGGTTTTCTTGCAACGTTTATTGAAAGCTCGTGTTGTGTTTTCATCTTTCTGCCTTGTCACATGGCCAAACCATTTATCTGTTGCTTCTTTATATATTCTTTGGTGGAGGTTATTCCTAGCTTTATTCTCAGTTCTTCATTTCTGATGTTATCTCTGAGTCTGTTTTCTGTCATTCATCTTACACATTTCATTTCTGTAGAGGTTTTTATTGTTCTTGCATCTAGGCTCCAGGACTGGCATTGGTAACACAATGTTGGGGTGAAGATTGTATTGTAGAGTGTCCATTTTGCCTCTAGATTTATTTCCTAGTTGGACAATAGTGGTGATAGCTGTCCAATGATTTGAAACGCTTTATTGCATCTTGTGTGTATTTCTGCTGTTTGTGAATTGTCATTTGTCACTAGAATTCCTAGGTATTTAAATTCCTCTACTTGTTTTAGGTGTCTGCTGTCTATAGTTATGTTGATGTTCTGTTTCTCTTTTGCGATATTCATGACTTCTGTTTTGTTGATGTTGATTTTCATGTTGCATTGTGTGCCTGTGCTGTTGAGTCTATTTAAGTGTTCTTTTAGGTCTTCTATCTGCAATAGAAGCTCGTTGATCTCCTGTCTCTGATGGGTTGTCTAACTTGCATATACAGTCCATGTATATAATAAATAGTAGGGGGGATAGTATGCACCCCTGTCTTACCCCTGAACTAACTTCAAAATGTTCTGTGTAGCCTGCTGCTGTCTGACTGTGCAGCTGCTTTTGGTATTGAGACTTTGAATTAGGTTGGTTAGATGTTGGCTTACTCCATATGTTGTTAGTATCTCCCACAGTTGTTCTCTGTTTACTTGGTTGAATGCTTTTTCCTGGTCAACGAAAGCTATATACACATTTTATTGCGTTCCATCATCTTTTCTGCTAGCTGTTTTAAGGTGAAAAGAGCGTCACTACTTTCTGTTTTTTCGGAAACCCATGTGAAAATCGCTTTGCTTTGGTTCCATTATTGGTCTCAGCCTGCTTTTTATTCCACAATTTTGGCGTATAACTTTCCTACGTGGCTGAGAAACGATATACCTCTATATTGATTGCAGTCTCTCTTGCTACCTTTATCTACCATGTCTTTCTATATGTTTTACTGTGTTTTATGCTTGACATCTTCCATCTGCTGTTGTTTTTATTCCTATAAATTTTGTTTTAAGCCTTCTAATTTAGTTTTTAAATGTATGAATGCATGATTGTTGTTTGTGTTTTTATTATATTAACGGCTGTTTACTTCATTAAAGTGTAGGAGTTTCTTTAATGTTGTTGATTACTTTATGTGTAGTGTAAGATTTTCTGTTAAATAAAAATTTTTAATGGAACAGGCATTTATTCGCAAGGAGGAGACAGTTCGACATTATAAATGGCATAAAAAGAGGAATGACTCTCTGCAACATGGTTTCATGCGGTACAGCCCAATGGATGACTGTAGCAAGAAACATGGGAACTGTACACATAATGGCAGACAGACACACTACCACTGTGTTCAGGCATGTTTAATGTTTTTTAAGTTGTATCATTTAACTATTTGAATAGTTAAATTGTCAAACTGTTTATTATTTTAGAAATGCCTAAGTGAATATAACATACAGTATAGTAGTTTTTGACATTCAGGAACTTATATGTATTTAATCATCTAGACACACAGAAGCCTACAGCAACTAAACAACTAACATGCTATCTTTTAAGACATTTGTGTATTTTAGTAATAGACTACAGAGTCAAGTCACTCTATGATGGACTTTTAGATGAGGGAGGCCATGGCAGTTGATAAATCTTCATTCTGGAAAATTTGGGAATTTTAAGTTAATTCTAGCTTGAATTAAAGTAAAGGTTCCCTCCTTGTCTTGATATTGTGAAAATGATATTACCATACTTCTCCATGACCAATGACATTTTTGGATGATATGGTTGGTATTACACCAAGACGCCTTTACTTTCCAGAATTATCTTTGGTACCAATTTTCAGAGGCTGGGTGAACCCTGAAGCTTTGTCAATCTGAAAATTATTCACCACATCTGGGAGTTGAACCTTTCTGATCAGTAGTTACTGCATTAACCACTAAAGCTCTTCTGGCACGAGTGAGGAGGAAAAATTAGGGAGACTAGTGAGTGTTTAGATCCAGAAAATAAAGGAATCATCCTCTTTAACCTTAGCATCTACTGAAAGAAAATGAGTGCATTGTGAGCTGCCCAAAGTACAATGAAGCTCATTATATTAAATAGCAACTGTGAGGGTGAATGTTCAGTTGTGTTGCTAACTTTCACCAGTGTGAGTCATGCATGGACATGTTTTTTCTACTACAGATATGTTTGTTTCCTTGGCTTAGTCCTTTCATTATTTTCTCATTTCTCACTTCATATTGTATTTGTTTCATAATTATTTACCATCTTTTACTTAATACAAAAATATGCCTTTTATTCAGACACTCTATAGAAACTGTGTTCATAATATTTTGTTTTATATTTTTCTGAGTTTATATACTTAAATGCAAAAGGAGGCTTGACACCTCTGAGTTATGACCCAAGCTCCACTCAGAGTATAAAGTAGCTAAAGGACTCTACAATTACCAGATTGCATCATGTAGCAAATTTCTATAGTTTTTTTTTTTTTTATCTCTAACACATTTGAACTTACTTGTAATGCAAACATTGAACAATTGCAACCTCTTCATCTTTTTGTAGTACATTTTTGCAATTACTCATTTCATATTGTCTCATTTATCATTGCTGTGAATGGCATATAAAATAGTATCAAGTTCTTTTCAGACTGTTACTACTAATCATCATAATTCTAAGTTATCTGTTTGGACATAAGTAGATAACATAATGTATTGCTTGAATACACTGCCAACTGTCATTCGAGTGTTGATGGTTTCATTTTTTCAGGGCGATTGTGACAAAGTTTATGTCAGTACCTCAGATGTACAAATGCATGCTAACTTTCACCGCAAGGATTCTGCAATCATCCAAGAAGGGTTCCAAAGATTCCGGGCCACTGAGGATTGTGGAACTACTTCTTGCTCATTTTATGGACAACGCACAACCCATTTTCATTGTAGACGTTCCCAGTGTCATTTTACTTTCAAGAACAAGGCAGATATGGGTAATGTATGCTTCTGCTAGTATTAGGCATTAAAGTTAGTATTATTCCTCATTCTTATAACTAGGGCTCGGATTTTTATGACCTAAAAATCCTGAAATATGACATGCAAATATGACCTAAAAAAAGGCAAAATATGACCTAAAATAAGCTAAATATGCTGAAATATGACCATAAGGTTTTTCTCATTTATGAACCAAAAAAAAAAAAACGCAAATTATTATTGTTTGCATGTTTTACGCATTACATAGTAGTCATAGTACCTACATAGTAGTAATACTTAACAAAGCATGTATAAAAACACTTACCACATTTATTCCTCAGTTTTCATTGTTTGTACAATTGCAACCGACAACAACATACATTTTTAGAGTTTCAAATTTGAACGATCGTCGATTGTCACTGAGAATTGTTTTATATTTTTAAAAACTTCGTTCTACATCACATGATGTCACAGGGGCAAATCTAAATAATGTCAGATCATTTGCTGAAAGTTCAGGTTCATCCTCTTGAAATGTTGCATGTTTACCACTAAGTATGTCTGCAATTTTGCACAATGAGAAATAACCAGAATTTCTATGAAGAACACTTTCTAATTTTACTTTAATCCTGTTGCTTACTTCACCACGTGATCCATTTATTTCTGTTTGAATTTGTTTCACAATATCTAATGCATCATAAAGTGCAGTCCCTTCGCTTTCCAGACGTTTTATTGCTTTTGAAATTGCAGAAAAGTTTGACTTTATATAAGTCAGATTTTGTGATAGTCTGGTAGAAAATAAGCTTTGCACTGCTTGTATTGATGTTGCGTCGTCTTTGTCTAGGGCATTAAATATTTTATCCAGTGTTGAATAGTTTTCACAGTAATACTCTACAGCGTCCAGCCATGTACCCCAACGTGTAAGGATAGGTTGTGGAGGAAGTGGTAGTTGAGCAGCTTCTTCTTTGAATTTTTGTACTCGAAGAGGAGCCTTGATGAATATTTTTTTCCCATTTGAAATAAGCTTGTCCACATCAGGAAAATTACCTCGAACTTCCTCAGCTACTCGATGCAGTGCATGAGCAAGGCAAGTAATATGGATCAATTTCGGGTAGAGAATTTTAAGTCCTTTAGCAGCCTTTTTCATATAGGGAGCAGCATCTGTTATTAATAGAAGGATATTATTTCTTTCTATTCCATTTGGCCACAACAGCTTCATGGAATTATCAAATAGAACAGCTATGGAGGTATGATTTGTTTTTTCAAGAACTTCACAGTTAAGGACAAATTTTTCTCCTGGTTCATCTCCTTTTAAAGTTCCAACTATAACATTTGCGACAAACCTGCCATCTACATCAGTAGTCTCATCTAAGGAAACCCATATCTTGTTATCTGCAATAGAATTTCTAATTTTATTTAACATGTCCTCATAACATTTGGAGAGATAATTTTTCCTTAAAGTAGATTCATCTGGGATAGGATGGCTAGTGTATTTCTCCAGAAATTGTCGGAAATATTGATTTTGCAATTTATTTAAAGGGATATTTGATGAAACCATCATATGACACAAATCTTTATAAAAACCGGTCTCTGTGTTTCCCGAAGAAGAAGAGGAAGGAGCAGAACATTTTTCAAGTAATAAACTTTGTCTTCCTTCCATTTCAGAAAGTCTACTTAAACATTTCATATGTTTAGAAGTATTGCAATGTTGTTGCACATTAAACCGTTTTCCAGCTGTAACCTTGACCTCACACAGTGTACAGTACAATATTTCTCCATCGGTACTAAATACTTTTGAACCAAATTCCTGCACAAATTTACGCAACTTTGCACCATTAGAATTAGACACTTTAGGCATTGTAAAGCAAAGTTATTCCAGTGAATCAACCATAAACAATATAACTATTATATAACTATGAGCTAGAGCACAAGATCATGTAGTCAGTCACTGTTGCAAATGGCAAATTAATAATTGTAACATACAAATGGGCGCCAAACGGTTTAAAATGAAACTGGAAGATTTAACAAATCCAGGAATATTCGCTCCTGACGTTGAAACATTTGAAATTGTTTCCTACAATTTACTTTCGAAACAAAACCCAGAAAATTCTTTTGAAGTATTGAGCGGATGTCACTCCCTTTTTTATTCTCAGATGCCGACTGACATCAAAGAGTTGACTGATGTCTTCCCCTCCCTACAGTCACATGAAAGACACACATGCATATTCACTAATACACACATTCAGAAATATAGCCAATCCTCACAATTTGTCTCTAGACATAGTTTAAGATGTGCTAACATTGATAAGCAAACGGAGTACACCAGAAAGTTGAGTACACCAGAAAATATGCAAAAAATGACCTAAATATGACCAAAATATGACCTAAATCTCCAATTTCAGGCAAAATATGACCTCATCAAAATTATGGTCAAAATATGCATTTATATAACAAATAAAAACAGCTTAAAATTGTTCAGAAATGCTTGAAACATGTAGAAATTAACTTAAAACTGAAAATATGCTTCAGGAAAAAATATGACATTTCATGAAAATCCGAGCCCTACTTATAACTATCTACACTCAATTATTTTTAAAATTGTGTCATTTCCTTTAAAAATAGTGGTTGAAGGGGGTCAGCTCACTGGCTTTTGGATCCTTCAAGATAGTCTGAGAGTTTAGGATTTTGTTAGAGAAAGGTAATTTGTTATTGATACAGGACAAACTATTTATTTTTATTTCTTCTCCTTGAATTTATTTCTCATTTATTGTCCAAGTTTCATTATCTTTTTTTGTACCAGGTTTTTAACACTGCATGCATATTATCCTTGTTCCTTCTCTATGAGGTGTAGTTTTCTGACACAGGTATTAATATTGCACAACTGGTATGATCCAGAATTGATCTTGTTTTTTCATGAATGATAATTATGAAGTACAAGTCACTAATGTGTTTTTATTTACAGAATATATTTCAATATTTTGTTCTGACTATTTTTATCCACCAAAATCACCTCTTATGGTAAATAGCTATTAGTAATAGAGACCACAACACTTTTAACATTTACTTTTGGGTTTGAGTATGATCACTCTCTTGCTAAAATAAATATATATTTCTTTGGTGTCATTACTTAGTTATGTACTACATGGTGCCTTGTTTGCTGTATAACGATGACTACTTTAGTTTTGCCTTCGAGCTTAACTCTTTGCACTCTTTGCAATACAAATTATTACCTGGCAGCATGGTTTGATGGATGGGTCCAAAAATGTTGTAAAAAACAATATCAAAATTCCTTTCTGCTACTATTGCATGTCTTTGAAATTCTAACAAGAAAAAAAAAACAATCTGAATGAATAATGCATTATATTGTTGATAATTCTGTGAAGTTTCACCACTGACATTGCTCATTTAGGTTAAGAACAAAAAAACATTTAACTTGCCACCACTGATCTCAATCCCTTTTGGTAAAAAGGCAGCATGACCTAAACATTTAATTACAATTATGACAAAACTGCACAGCAACGAGTATACAAAATTATAATATTAATGAACAGGTAGGTGATGATTTATTCACACTTCAAATTGTTTCTCACTGCCATGTTGTTATTTTTTCTGAAACATTAATTATTTTTTGCAATAACATGTTAAATCCTGTTAAATGCAAAATTTTGACATTTTTGCTTCCACTGCGTCAAAGATATTTGTCGCGTACAAATTTGGTTCTTTGATATGTTTCATAAGGGCAATGTGGGAACATCGTCACACTTTGCAGACTGAATCGTGGTCCACTGCTACCACTCCAGTCTTTGGCATGGTAGACCAACTTGTTATCTTTCTTGTTGATACTTTGTATGTGTGTTTAATATTGAATAGTAGATATTGCTATATTGGTTCATTCTTGTGGGTCTTTCACATCTTCGTAGTTTTCCTCCTCTGTGAGAGTGCTAGGAAGGTGGTTTTAAACTTGTGCAAGTGTTTGAAGATTGTTCAAAAGCTCTTTCTTTTTTTGTTCTCATGGAGATTGATCAGGTCTTGAATTGTGAAGTAGGTTGCTTAATTGGGTAAGTGGAGAAGTTCTTTGAGCTGTGTCAGAACTTAATACTCTTTTCTGTTATTCATTTAAGTTTGTTTAAAAAAGTTTTAAAAAAAAAAGAAACAAAAAGACTTTAGAAATTTTCTTTTTTAATAGCTTAAAATATACTTTCGTGAAGAGAATAATACTGATGATATTTGTATTGTCCACAATAACAGCAATATTTGTATCAGATAGTCAATGTAATATATATACACAACTGTTGAAAAAGGTTATAATAATAACTGGAGACAAATAATAATAAATGAATATTATTGTAGAGGGAAACTTCCGAGGTGATAATCAGCGAATCATTTCAGAGAAAGAGGTATGTTTACAGTACTAGGAAAAAATGACAATCAACAACAGAAAAAAACAAAGAACAATATATGGACTGAAGCAGGATGCCAAACACTAGGGAACACTGCCACTCAGCTAAAAAATTAGCTATCGTGGACAATGTCTTACATGCAGGTGTTCTCATGACTATAGGCTGCGATCACAGCTCGGAATACATTGTGCATCTGTATTTTTCCTATTAAGACAAGTATCTCCCGGATAGGGTAGGGCTGAATATTTGCGTTGCAGACAAACATTTAGGATGAAACAGCACAAAGAGTAGTTTCCAGTGGTTTAGACTGGAGACAAATAATAATAAATGAATATTATTATAGAGGGAAACTTCAGAGGCGATAATCAGCAGATCAATTCAGAGGAAGAGGTATGTTTACAGCACTTGGGTAAAAAATGACAAATAATCAAAAACAGAAAAAAAACAAAGAACATTTTTTTCCAAGTGCTGTAAACATACCTCTTTCTCTGAATTGATTCGCTGATAATAAATAACCACTGGAACTGGTGATTAAAGATAAAAGATGGATCATAGGGATGATCTCTATAACCTCATGCTGTAGTTAATTATAATTAGCTAATACAAAGTGCGCTAACATTTTTAATTCACAGAAAAATAATAGAGTTGAGCTCAAGATCAGATAAAATAAGTGATGGACTGCAGATGGAGTAGAGTTTAATTGGGGCAGCTGGAAATAAAGCAGAGATATTTCTATGACTTGCTGTCACTGGGAAAGGAGTATGTGTGAGTTCCACTTATCATGGGCACATCTTTTAGAAGAATGGAGCTCGCTGCATTTCTCCCATGCCTTTCTCACAAGCACTCGCATTGAACAAAGGGAGTGAAACAAAAACAAAAATGAACATTTAACATGATTTTATTATTTTTGTTTTATTAATAATATAATTTTCTGTTAGACACAACTGAAGAACAAAACATGTGACATGTTATTTTATTATAATAATTGTAAAATAACACTGAAAGATTGTTACTGGACTCATAAATTAAAGTACAACTTTCAAAAGCTCATCCACATCAGTTCTCTTTAAAGGTCCTTAACAGTCAGTTAAATTTAATACAAACAATAAGATGGGCCAGACATGGCAAACCTGTCGAAATAAAATATTCTGGATTACTTGTGGTTAGAAAGTGGTACAGGACAATAATAAAATTAACTCTTTCAGGACCAGAACAGGAAACCCATTGTTTTTAGTTTAGACTAGATTAAGTGGATTTATTTTGTGTGATACTCCCTAAAGTGCCAGTTTCATTATCAGAATCACTACCACTCGATTCCTTTTAGGCACTGATAGTGCTGGAATAGAGGCACCCACTAGCTAAACCTAAGCCAGATCGTCTTGGTTTTTTTTTTAGCATTACTATTACTAATATTAAGACTATCACCATTATCACAACAACAAAATTATTGTCCAAGTCTAAATACTATGAATACTTTATTTCTGAATCACTCAAAAACAAAGTTTTGAACATAGATCTAGCTTGTTCTGCACTATATCATTTTGGTCGACTGCAAGAAGTACCAGCAGTGGGCGTGGCCATTATGTGACAAAAATTTGAGAAATAAATAATAAATATAAATTCTAACATTCAAACTCCGAAACCACGAGGTATCAACAGGAAGTTCTAGTGAGAATTCTCCTACATCCGGAAATTAAGTATTTGTTGAAATAAAAACCAAAAATCAGTGGGGGAAAAAACAAATATTCAGCTACACTTGTCAGGGCTGAATTTTCGTCAAATGGTTAGAAATAAACACTTTTTATCTAACCGACATGTCGGTGTAATAGTCCTGAAAGAGTTAATGTGTGCTATCATTCATTCATTGAGTGTTGAAGGTTTGTTACCATGGGGCACCATTTCGCTCTGTCTCTTGCTTTGAAGGTGCATATTGTCATAGAGTGACTTATCCGTCTTTTGATGTTACTCATCCATGTAAGTCTTGGTTTGCATCTGCCTCTTTTACTGTGTATTTTCCCTTCCAAGATTACTTTTAGTAGGCTACTGTGTCTTTTAACATGCCCCAAAAATCTCATTTATCTTGTTTGAATTGTGTTTAGTAGTTCACTTTTCATTGCTAGTTGTTTTAAGACTTCAACGTTTGTTTTCTTTCCATCCAGTTCCAATATTCTTCTATAAATCCACATTTTAGAGGCTTCAATTTTCTGTTCTGTTTTCTTGTCTAATGTCCATGTTTCTGCACCATACAGGAATGTTGAGAAGATATAACATTTTGCTGTTCTTAATTTTAGCCCTGGTGTTATTTGTTTTTATGTTAGTACATTTTCATGGCTTTGAAATGACTTTTTTCCACTCCTATTCTTTTTTTCAATTTTACATTTTCAACCATTGATTATAGCATGTCTAAGGCTGTTGTTGCTCTGAACTGTCTCCAAGTGTATTCCTTCAACTTTGATATCCACTTGTAGGTTTTGAGTATTTTCTTTGTTTATGATTATAGTACTATCATTAGATTTATTAATTCTGTAAAGAGAGATTATTCAAAGATGCCATCAAAATGTAAACAATTTGAAGTATACTTATGACACAGTCATAATCACTAAGAGTGAAAAGAAAAGACTAACATTTTTGTAATGCAAGTCTGAACTGCAGAAATATAAGTAATAGTCACAACAAAGAAATGGACAAATCTTGAATGCATAATTAAAGTAAATAAAACAAAATTAATCAGGCCAATGGATTAACCCTAGAAAACGATACAGTCGTTAGAATTACAGCATCAAAACACAAATTCTTCAAAATTTTATTGTTTGTGATGTTCAAATATTACACACACACCATACACCTCCCCCAATGTACCTTCTAAATTACTACTTCTGTGACCCCTGAATGTTTAATTTGTTTCTATTAATGTAGGATTTTTTTCCCCCATTTTATGAGATACAGTCCTATAATACGAAAAGAACTTGCCAAATTTCAACAAATTGATCATTTAAAGTTTTTTTTTTTTTCCCTTTGACCAGGGAAAATTTCTCAGCTGTCAGTGGCATTAAACAACTCTTTGTGATTCAGGGAAACTCAGCGAATAATGCTTTGAGGTAGCCAAACATACTGATGAATTTACGGCGTATGTCTGAATAGACAAATAGCACCTATGGTCAGTCCAAGCGGTCATTTTCAGGTCATAAATCAATCTGAGACAGAAAATCCGAGTTCCCTCTGTGTTAAGATGGTAAAGACACATTTGCATGTCAAAAGTTCAAGGAAAATGCTATTTTTAGTGCTCCTAATGTTACAATTAATTGGTAGTATTTTGTACAACGGAATGTAACAAAGTCTGCGACAGGTAGCTTTAGTAATTAATGGTTAAAAAGACCTGATAACAATTTTAGGTTTTCATGGAATATATACACAAGTGAGTTTGGCTGAAGAGTAGTTGAGACAAACAACTGCATTACAAGAATGATAAAAATATACAGTTATTATCAATGGAAATGTCAAAAAAATATTTTCACTGATGTGTGAATCCAATCAATCTGGACTTATGGAAGTAAATCCAGGACAAACAGAAAACAGACGAGATCTAAGAGCTTGTTAAAAATATTATGAACAGTCAAAAAGAGTATAATGGGTGTTCTAAAACTGGGCATGAAAATAAAAATAATAAAAAGTAAACTTATTTCCATCATCAGAGAAATCTCTTGAGTTCTCCAAAGTTGATCTGGCTGTACAAATTCTGAAAAGCAGAGCATTGATATAAATATGAGAAAACATACAATTTCAAAGTCAATAGTCATTCTAGTTAATTTTCTTTTTCGTTAATTCAGCTGAAAAGAAAGTGAAAAGTTGCTACTAGTTGAACTTAAAGACAGTAACTGAGTTGAGTGATATTACTATTTTATTAGTCGAGGTATATCTCTGAAAATAATATTAATTTAATATAGACTTAGATATAGTTAAGTATAATTAATCTATCTCTATCTATTGACCTTTCGAGCCGTAACCGGCCCATAGGGCGTAGACCAAGATACACCTTCTCCTATATGATTTTTGTTCTAGCAGTTTTCTTTTAAAGATATTTTATTAAATCTCGCCATCTGTCTCTGTTCTGTGCAAGCAGTTCTATCTCATTGAGGGAGCCGATTCCTGCTGCTCTTGCCTCTCTCATCAATGTTCTTCTCAGTGTCTCCCTGGGTCTTCCTCTTTTTCTTTTACCTGTTGTTTCCCATATGAGGGCTTGCTTTGCTATTCGATTATTATCTCTTCTCATCACATGTCCAACGTATGACCATCGTCTTTTCTTTATTACTGAAGATATTAGTGGTTGATTGGCGATTTCTCTAATTTCCTCGTTTGTTTGAATTCGTTCCATTCTATACCAAGTATTTTCCTTAGACATTTATTTTCGAATGCGTTCAACTTTGTTTCTATATCTCTTGTTGTTTTCCAGCTTTCACACGCATACGTAAGGGTTGATAGTACATTTGATTTGAATAGCCTAAGTTTTGTGTTTGTGCTAATGAGTTTTGATTTCCACAACTTTTCAAGGCTTCTGAAAGACATTGCTGCTTTAGCCAGTCTGATTCTAATTTCTTTGCTCGTATCCCCTTCTCGATCAATGTGACTTCCAAGATAGATAAAGTGATCGATCTCTTCTACTGGTTTGTTTTCCATGTATATTTTGTCACTTGTTGGAATTAAACTTTTCATGACTTTAGTCTTTTCATGATTGACCTCAAGCCCAATTTTGCTGGCTATTGATGATAGTTCATTTGTGTTTTCCTGCATCGTTTTTATCTGACTGCTGATGAGAACTATGTCATCAGCAAAGTCGAGGTCCTCCAAATGGTCTCCTTGTATCCATTCGATGCCTTTATTACCAGTGCAGCACTTCTTCATTATGAAGTCCATAACAATTCCAAATAACAAGGGCGATAAAATACATCCTTGTTTAACCCCAGTTTCTATTGGAAACATTCGCTCAGTCCTTCCTCTGTTCGAACTGCACATGTGTAACCATCATACATGTCTTTGATAATATTTATGATTTTTGATGGTAAGCCATATTGCTTCAGAATTTTCCACAAAGAATCTCTATGAATACTATCAAATGCTTTTTTGAAGTCGATGAAGTTAAGTACAAAAGGTTTTTGCTTTTCAATATGTTCCTCCAATATAAGTCGTAGAGTGAAAATGTGGTCAAGACAGCTTCTCCCTTTTCTAAACCCAGCCTGTTCTTCACGCATTACTGTATCTATTGAATCCTTTATTCTATTTAGGATGATTTTACAGAATAACTTTGAGGCAACTGACAAAAGTGTAATAATTAATAATAGATATTAATAATAATCTATTATAAATATTTTCAATATTTTTCAACAACCTAAACTCACAAACCTTGCAGATTAAAGTTGACTTCAATAATTTCATCTAATTTCTAATCATTTATACATAACGTAATAAAGTCAGATCTGATCAGTGTGCGTACACGTTTGTTGAATTAAAAAAAAAAACCACAGTTATAATATATTAATAATAATTATTATTAATAATAATATAATTCATAATAATATAATTAATTAGGAAGATCACGTCTGAATAGTAAGAAATCAAAAGTAATCTGTCTATCTATCTATTGACCTTTCGAGCCATAGCCGGCCCATAGGGCGTAGACCAAGATACTCCCTCTCTACTCTGAATTTTTGTTTTAGCCGTTTTCAATTCTTTTAAAGATATTTTATCAAATCTCGCCATTTGTCTCTGTTCTGTGCAAGCAGCTCTATCTTATTGAGGGAGCTGGTTCCTGCTGCTCTTGCCTCTCTCATAAAAATGTAATGGTCATATCGAAAAAACAATCATCACCAGCATGCAGCATAAAAATAAACAGGACAAGTCTGAAGCAAGTGCAATGCTTCAAATACTTGGGCGCAATAATAACATCAGATAGAAGATGTACCACAGAAATAAAAAGCAGAATAGCTCAGGCCAAGATAGCATTTCAGAAAATAAAAACGTCTTATGCAACAAATCTATGTCAATAGAAGTGAGAGAGCTTATGAGTGCTATATAGAGCCAATACTGACCTATGAAAGCGAATCATGGACAATAAACAATCATATGAAAAGACAATTAGAGGCCACAGAGATGGGGTTTCTCAGAAAAATGTTGAAAGTTCTCTGGTCAGCTAAAAAGACCACTGAGGAAATTCTCAAAGAGGCCAACACAAAAAGGGAGCTCCTGAAAAACATCAGAAAGAAACAATCGTTTTTCGGGCACATCATGACAGGAGGAAAGTTGGAATACTTGGTTACAACTGTAAAAATACAAAGAAAGAGAGATTGCGGATGACAAAGAGAGAAAATACTAGATAGCTTGGTGTCATGGCATGGTAAACAATCTACAACAGAATTGATATGATGCGCAGTGGATAGAATATTGTGGAAGTGATCGCCTATGCCAACCGGTATGGCACATGATGATGATGATAATTAGCAATATATAAAATAACTTTAAATTTCCATGTTACAAACATAAAGTCTTCTTTTACAGTGCAGTAATCAGTTTATCTAAGCATTATGGTAAATTCCAATGTCAATCTCACTAATTTGTTGATTGTTGTGGTATTCCTTGTACATTTGAGCAAAATATGTTGTTGCTATATGAATGTGATATTGTAATATCAATTGCTACATTAAACTAGATTTTTTAAATCCAACTTTACTTATTTAGAAATGTTTGTAATCAAATATCTGACACGGACTTCTCAGTAAACAAATTATTGCTTGATTAGACAGCTAGGCGGGTTATTCTTCGCTGGCATGAAAAATATGATCAACTGCCCTCAATTTCTATTATTCCTATTTTATTTCATATACTCTAAAATAGATTTTTTAAGAGAATAACATAAGATTAACAAATTAAAATAATTCAATTATGATTTAAGTACTTACAAATGATGTATATTTAAAAACCTTTTGGAACTATATTTTACTAACTGTATAATGTTGACATCTTTGTTTAATACATTTCGTGCTCTGCCAATTTGCAGAAAAAATAAGGGAAACAACTAAAAGTTTGGCAACAATACCCTGTGACTATTATAACTATTATATTATGTACTGATTGTACACCAACGTTTTCAGAAATAAATGACAAATACAATTAAAAGAAAATAAATGAATGCACTCTAGGGATGAATTTTTTTTTTTAATGTACTAATGTGCCTGTTTATTCTGCTAATTTCAAACAAATAAAACTGTTGTACATAACCTGTTTCCCCTAAATGTATATATGTATAATTAACATATTAAATGGGATATAATGAAAAAAGGTCAATAAATTCAATTATCTGAGATTGATGTTAAACAATTAAGTGTTCAAAAGAAATAAGACACAGACTAGCCGCAAAGACAAAGGCTGTATTCTAAAGAATGAGAAAAAAATATGCAACTCATTTTTGACAAATGGAGTAAGAAAATAAATGTCTTCAATGTTATGTAAAACCAGTCTTGACATCTGGAAGTGAATCCTGGATATTTGAACAGGGAAGAGAATTGTTTGAGGTAAAAAAAAAATGTGGTTTTATAGAGAATATCATGGGCAGCTAAGAAATAATAATGAAGACATTCTAAAAGAGATCAAAGCAAAATGAAATCTTCTTACCAACATCAGAAGAAAGAAAAAAATGTTGGCTGTGTAATAAGAAAGGAAATCTGGAAAAATTCAGGGAAAAAAAATAGAAACATAGAGAAAACAGATTAAGATAATGGTTTAGTTATCAGCAGGGGGATAAACAACTCTAGAGGCATGAGCATCTACACCTTCAGGCAAAGTTCAATTTTGAACTAGTAATTTATTTTTTTTTTTTCCTATTTCTCCCCCCCCCCCAAATATAAATATATAAAATAAAATAAAACTGTTTAATATAATCAGCATGTTACAAAAATATTACTCAAACTGTATGTTTTAAAAATAAAAAATTGTCTAATTTATTTTTCTTTCTCTTCGTTGTTTTCAGAGAAGCACAAAAGCTACCACCAAAAGATGAAGTTTTAAGCCGAGATGGATTCAAGAAATTCATGAAATATGAAGCCTGTCCTTACACTGGATGCAGATATTCAAAGATCAACAATCACATTCATTGTATTAGACCAGGTCTGCATTTATGATAGTGTCTTTGCTTTATTTTTTGCTCAATACAACTTAAACTCTTCTACCCTACTTTCAAAATTAATCTGAATTTTAAAATTGTACATTTTATTATATATATATATATATATATATATATATATATATATATATCTTTTTCTAGTGTTCCTATGGTCACTCTGAAGCTTATGTAATTATATTTAGTTCATATGTTTCAGAGTAAATGGAGTTTGATCATGCAGTTATTTTATATTATTAAAGGGCAGATGTAAATTATTTTTTTTTTCTTTTAACTCAATAGGTACCAGATATATTCCAGGGTTTAATATCTTTTTTTTTCCTAGTGTTTATACATTTTTAATTACTCTTGCAGCTAGTAAAATATTTAAGCAATTTTAAAACAACGCACAACATATACATTTTATATATGTTTATTTCCACTCAGTTTATATTTATGTATTATTTTTAAATTTTTTTTTTAAAGAAACATGTTGTTATGTGATGAAATAATTATACTTGTTTATGGAAATAATCAAGGATTATAGTGAAAATGAGTATTTTTTGTTGTTGCTGTTCTCTATCTCTAATGTTGATGGTCACAAATAGATTCAGTGATAAGTGAAAAGGAACAATATTTAAGAATAATTTATCATCTCTAAAGTTTTTTTTTTTTATTTGCCAGTTAACTAGTTTAACATCGTACTCCATTGCTGCTAAACAAGTAATTGACTGCATCAGTTTGAATGTATCAACTTCTAGTTTGTGTGCATTTAATTATATTTTTTGTCAACAAGTTTTATGGTATTCCTAACCCAGGAGTCCTCTAATGACAGATTAGAGAATGACTGAATAAAGAGCAAGGGGACATTGCTCCAAACAGAAATAGAATACATTAAACTTGTAAACTACTGATTTTCTTAAATTCCTACTTCAGCTAACACATCTACATAAGAGGAGCAAATCAGTTATAAATTAACCAGCACAATAATGCAAAGGAAGAAATGGGTTTTAATTGAATTTAAATATTTTATTATTGTGAAGTTGTGCATTTACTTTAAGATCCATACTATGCCATTTTAATATCCAAGCAATCACATTATGGGGGTGTATGAAGTACATTTCCTCTATTCTATGTTTTGAGTTTTTTTTTTTTATACATTGTACTGCAGTTTGTGGTCATATGTTGGCTATGAGATGAGAAGAGACAATAAGAGAATCTCAAAGCAGGCCCTCATGTGGTAACCAGGCAGTAAAAGAAAAAACGGGGTTGACCTAGAGAAACACAAAAAAGAATGCGGGTCCTGTGCAAGGTTTGATGCTTCGTAACAAAGATTCAGAAACAGAGAGAGTCTAGAATTTGTGCCCTGTGTGCCAGATTCAGCTCAGAAGGACAATAAATAGATAGATGCTGCAGTTTAAATCAAAGATTTTATATTTACACCTTTTTTGCCAGGTATATTTGATCCAGTAGACAGAAGGATACCATCACAATCCTCTTAAGATATTTTACAGCGTAGAATTAGGCCAATTAATAAACAGACCCAGTTAGGTTTAGTATACATTTGAGAAAGAACAAATGAAAAATGGACGCACCTACCCACCCCTTCTCCATTTTATGTTGCAGGCTGCCAGTATGTATTACATTCCACTGCTCAGCTTTACTCCCACAAGAGGAAGCACGAGAGACGAGAGATTGACAATGCTTATCGCAACTTCCGAAATGTCCAGCAACATCAAGTGCCAACAGCAAATCTAGGTGTTCGTTTGAAAGGTGATGGTCATAATGGAGTGAAACCTCACTCAGTGAGTCAAGCAGGAATTGGTCATACGAAGATCCTACCGCTCCTGGTATCTTCTGTTGATAATGTGAGATCAAAATCTGGAATGTCTTTACAGAGTTCTGGTGGTGACAAAGTGCAGGTATTGTTTGTAGTTTAAACCAAATAGAAATTAATCTCTGAGTTCTTCAGTTGTGTGTTAGACTCATAAATGGAGGAAACTGATTATAAATGGTGATATTTGATACAGTAACATTGCTCCTGAACAACTAAGTTTGAAACAGGCTTTAACTGAATTAAATGTGGTGAGGTAGTTAAATTGATGCATATTATATATAATTCTGTTTGTAATTTATGCAAGAGTAAGAATGGTTTAAACGAGACCATAAAAAAAATAGAGAAATCTTGAGGTGAATGTTGCTTTAACTAACTTCACATCTCTGATGAATACCTTGAAAACAATTTTCTTTAAATTTTGATTCTAACATAATTTTTATCTCTTTTTTTTTTAATTTATTAATTATTTTTTTTTAAAATACTTTCAGACCTTACAGATACGAAGCAGCTCATCTGTAGACCTTGTTCATAATGCTGCTAGAAAGGGCATTCCTGATCTAAGGTTTGCTCTTGCTCGATCCATGTCATCTTCCAAGAAGACATCACTTCTTCAGGTGGCAAGAGATGGAGTTGGTGGAGTTTTAAACCTAACAGGAAAAATTGGAGAGACTAAGAAAGACCAAGAGGAACCTAGACAGACTCTTATGTTACCAGTAAAATCACTAGGAGAGATTTCCAACTCTAATACTGTAGACATGAAACCAGAGCCATTCTCTGAGGTTGTGAGTGAGGGATATATCAAATCTGAAGTCAAATCTGAGGGGGACAGTAAAATAGGCATAAAGCTTGAACTGAAGTCTGAGGCAGAATATAATGGAAACTCTGGCATCATGGACTGCAGTGATGAGCCTGAAGATCTATCAATGCCAAAGAACGAAAAAGATAAAGCTTGTTTCATAGATAAAAACCTGAAACCAGACATTTCTTTCAAATCTGAGCCATACTCTGACAGTTTACTTCAGATGTCAGAAACCTGTGATGATGATGATGAAGATGATGATGATGATGACAGCGACGATGATGATGATGATGATGACGACGATAAAGATTATGGACAAGTGGAAGAGCCAACACTGGTGAACACTTTCAACATTGGTCTCGAAAGTGAAAAGCTTAATGACTCACTGAACCTAGCCTTACCAAAACAAGTTGAGGAGACATCAGCAGGTACCGCTGTGGATAAAGAAACTAGTTTGAATATTAAAGATGTGAAGACAATGACTCTAGGAACATCTGCAAATGTGGTGAAAGTTCTTTCCACCATCCCAGAATCAGGGGAGAAAATGGCCAGTCTGCATGCAGACATTTGTGAACAGAACTCACTTCCACCACCACCACAAGGTGCTCCTCAAGCTATTCTCACATCAAAAGGCAAAGTTCTGGGTGTGCATATTCCAGTCCGGCTTTTACCTGATAGACGTGAGAGAGATGAAACGTGGAAAAGATACCTTGTTCGGTAAGCTCTTTTTGTTTTAGAAAGTAAAATTGTAAATGAGATCCGTTTCGTGTTCATATTTGTCAGGCCTTTAAATTCTAATTATTTTTGTTTGTACTACTGTATTGTATAGTCTTTCCAGAGCATAAACTTGACCCATGACAAAATAACACAATTAAGTGCCCTAAATAATAAATTAAATACATAAAGTCTATATATTAAAAATAAAAATTGCATTTACTGTAACTTGGTGTGGAGGGATGGTGTCCCTTGTGGGTGGATGGTGGAGAAAGGTTACTGTTTGAATGGTGAGTCCTTTTCAAATAACTCTACTTCTGATGTTTTCTCTCTCTTTCTCCCCTGCCTCTTGGCATGACTAGCTGGGAGTTTTGGTTCACTTTCTCTCTTTTCTAGTTCCACCAAACATGTACCACTTTCATGTTTCACAATAAATTCCTTTTCCACTTCACTCATTGATACAACAACCTTTTAGGCTTTGTTGCTCCCACACACTTTTTTTGATGCCATAGTAATAGTTAATAGATAGTGGTTATATATAATCAATCATATTAAAGATACGTGTAATGCAAGATATGATTAAGCACACAAGAATCATTTAATGCATTTACAGGTGATATTTTTCCACTGTGCCTGCGCACATGCAGTTTGAAAGTTGAAACATTGTTCTAACTCCAGGTCAAAGTATTTAGTGTATGAACCCTGGAATGTTAAAAGTTGGGGTTGTTTGAACTACAAGGCTCCACTGTAATTACATACCAGATATTGTTGAAAAGTGCAAGTTAAAGAACACAATGCATTTACACAAACTTAACCCTAGATTATGACACTGTAGTAACAATTACAGCATCAAAACACAAATTTTTCCCAATTTTACATTCCTAAACATGTATCCCCCCGTCCCCAGTGTACCTTCCTAATTACCATCTCCAGTGAGTGTTTGATTTATTTTTTTTTCCGGTTTCATGAGATACGGTCTCATATGATGTGAAACAAAAAAAATAGCCAATTTTCAAGAAATTGGTCAACTTTCCTCTTTTTTTTTACTGTGACCATTGGGTGACATGAACCAACTCTTTGCAGCTCTGGAAATGCAGCGAATAATGCTATGAGGAAGCTGAACATACCAACAAACTTACAGCTTCCATAATGATAGACATTGTAACACATCCAACCTCTGCAATCAAATTCAGGTCATAAATCAACATGAGATAGGAAATTCGAGTTCCCTGTGTTTGTAGTGTAAACACCAACTCTGTGTCAAAAAGTTCAAAGAAAACACTATTTTTAGAGCTTCTATGTTACAATTAAGTGGTAGTAATTTTTATTACAGTATTGTAAACATGTCGGCCACAGATAGGTATCGTAATTAAGGGTTAACATTTGAAAGGTGGACAATGAAGAAGAATGAGAGAGAATTTCCTTTAGTCCTCGTGTGTATGCATTGTATGTACACTAACAATGCTCACAGAGCAAAAATTTAATAGACTTAACAACACAGACCGTTAAGAACCTGTGGTTGTCACACTATTATCGGCACCATTGAATGATAATTCAGAAATTGACAAACAAGAAGAAAATAATAATAACCTGAGAACAACAGATATATGCAGTAACATAAAAATGTAATAAAAAAAAAGTAAAGTACCCCAGTCACATCAAGTGGCGTATAGGGAATATGGTGTTAGTGACCATAAATTTTACAAGCATGAAAAACATTGATAATATGTTTCTCCCATCAACTTTTCCTATGATTTGATAAATGTTTTGCGCTCTTGTTATTACATCTCATCACTAAAGGTTTTGCACTGATGTATGCAAACTATTACAATATATTATAAAACTGGTTCCATTCACAATGGTTAGTCTGACTACTATTGCATTAGAAATCTTTTAGCAAATTTGAAAGAAAACCTCTGACATGCTAGTTTGACACTTTCTCTGATCAAGCATCTGTACTGTATGGTTGTAAAAGAATGCTGAAACTAATCAAATTAGCAGACATCTAAATCATATTAACAATTTATCATTTAATTATACTTATATTTTGGTGAAACACTTTACTGTTTCTGTTAGGTACACTGCCAATGATGCTTGCTTCTCACGCTGTGCATGTTTATATAAGGACCACTATCATTGCCGCATTGAGGGCTGTCAGGTCATATTCAAGTCTAAAGATGGTGTTAGAGGACATGCTAGATTTCATGAGCTTCAGGACAGTATAACACCTCTGGTATATCTTCACTATAAATCCAAAACATCTTGTGAAGCAGCAGAGTGCCCATACAGTGGCAAAGAGGAGCATTTCCATTGTAACTGGGTAAGCAGACTTTAATTGTCTTTGTAGTAATGTTATGGAAAGCAGGTCAACAAATACAGTAAAACCATTGTCATTTTCTAAATTAATTCAGGATGTAGGTTCAAATTACAAAATGGTTATAAAGTTTTCTTCCTATTGGCAGGTCAAGTTAAAAATGTTGAATTTTATCACCCTTGTTGAAATTTGATGGAGCCTGCAGGTATGCACATTTGCAGATTAGGACTGTGTGCATGATTGAAGAATATGAATTAAGATTGTAAATGTACACTCAGGGATAGTTACTACAACTCATACCTTAATGCTACTCAAAAAGCTCACCTATTTTCGGGAATAAAAGATGATTATACTACATTTTCTGTTACTTTTTTTTAACTACTTAATTTTTCTTTATTGTATTTCTAAATATTTAAAGATAAAAGCAGTCATATCTCATTCAGGACATTTCTTTGGTTTGGAATTGTTAGAAATTTCTTGGTATCAAGATCCATTAGTTCTTATTTCCACCCTCATTTTCCCATAGTCAAATAACATTTACATCATAGGCCACTGGTGCTTACAATGTGTATACACTGTACCAATTGGGTTGAGAAGTCAATGACTTTAACAAAATGGCTGCACCGACATTCTCTAAAAGTATCAGGGTTTTTCATCCAGTATTTTCAGACAAACTATAATATTAATCATCTTTCCTGTAGTTGACTGCCTGCTACTTAACAGATGTATGTTGTCATAATTCCACTCATACTATTTTTTTTTTTTCCCTCTACTCTACCTCTCTTACCTTTCCAATCCAGGGAACAAGTTTTTTTGAGCCAACGCTCATTAATTTGTTTCATGCTTGGTATTTCAAAGCAATCTCTTAAATTTGTCATTAATCCATTTTATATTTTAAATAAATTAATTGACTGGTCCAAAAGTCACTTTATTAGCAGAAAATATTCTTCATGGCAAAGACATAAAACATTGAAGAAAAGAAGGCTAATAAAGATATGAGACTTTTGAACATGTGAAGTATGTTTCAAAAACAATGTGATGGTTTTAAAAAGTGATAAGTTATTGTATGAATGGAGGCTTTGTATTGTGTTCTGTATGTTTTAATGTCCAATAATTATAATGACACAAATTTCTTCATTTTTTTTAAATTAACAGACAGACTGCACCCATATAATTCCAGCATCTGCCCCCACATTTTACAGACTTGAACATTACAGAATTCATGAATATGCAACAGCTTCTTTGAGCAAAAACCGAAGCAGCTTTTCACCCTCAGGTAACACATTCAGAGGAGTAATAAAGTTTAAAATTCAGTCATTGTATCTAAGGGGTACAGTAATTAACTTTGGAACTCTTTATTAGGAATAATTGTAAAAAAAGATTACTTAAAAAATGCTTGTGTGAGTAGTTAGAACATAGGCATGATTTTGTGAATTTGAACTCAATGTTGGTTGTTTGTCATTGTTATTGATTCTGTGTCTTGTGTGCTTTTTGCCCAGTGTAGTGCTTTATTTTATTCAGAAGTATGCACTATAACCTGAGTGCAACAATAACCATCACATCTTCCTTCAAAAATAGTTTTAACTCCTTTCTTTCTTTTCCTGCTTACATTTGTCTAACCTTCTCTTCATTGTCCACCATTATAAAGAAGCTGTTGTGCTGTGTCATGGTTTAAGACTGCAATTTCTATTATTTTTTTACAAGATGCATCTGACTTCATTGTGGCATTTTTTGGTATTGGGTTGCCTTCCTTCTTTGATCCATCCCTATTTATTTGCCAAGACTGGTTTGTTTGTTTCCATAGCCACCACTGGAGGGTGTAGTAGAGTCATGATTTACTCTTTTCATAAGGACATAAGAGTGGCAGTACAGCATGACAGTCAGTGTTTGAATCCTTCAAATATATCTGGGTCACGCCAGACTGCCCTAGCCCCAAAAGTCTGATATCTTCTTTGCCACCACACTATCTAAAACTCCCTTTTAAAATATCAATAAAAGGTGTCTATCTTCACTCCAGGTCTGATGGTAAACTTTTTAACTTAATCTGTGTAAGATATAAAAAAAACCAGAAGATACAAGATACCAATAAAGAGAATATTATGTGCAGGTTCTGACATGGTATCTATGGAAATAAAACTCTGTTAGATCATTTAACTGTAATCTGTTTGAACTCACCATCAACTTAAAATGATGCTCAGGATTTCAAAGCATTGCCATAAGCTGTTAAATATTGAGGCTGTAAACTAATTTAGTTACCATGGGTCACCAATACCAGTGATCTCTAACTGGACATAGAGATGAAAAAAAAAACACAACTAATTAGTATGGTCTTTGCAGTGGTTATCACAGACAGTGTATAATAACAAGCTGACCATTAACACTAAAGTCACTGTAATATTGAGTCATGTGTATTGTGGACTCTCTCTGTGCTACCAAATCCTGACCTATATATACCTCACAAACAAAAATAGAATGAATGCTTTTGACATGCAATGTTTGAGATTGATGCTTGTAATTTCTTGGACAGATAAAGTGACAAACATTGAAGTATTGGGTGTGCTAAGTGTATGTTCATTATTCTCCAGCAGCAGCATCACTGTTGCTGGGCTATTGTACTGAATGCAAAAGACTTCCTATATGGTCAGAGACAACCTCTTCTACACTACAAAGATGTCTGTATACATAACATGAGGGTGCATAATATGAATATAGCTGATTGGGAAAAGCTTACTCTGGACATATCGAACGGGAGACAAGTAAATGCTGTCCAGAAAATAAAAGAAATCAACTTCTGACATGATCTTTGCACAGGCTCTCTAAGTCCTTTGCTATTATCTCATGAGGCTGACAGGATTCAACTAGGCTTTAATAAAAATCTAATAACCAGTAACCTCAGTTGAGTAGAAAACCTATGATATGAACTGTTGGCCTTGCTGCTGTAATTAAACATGAGGCAGGAACTGAAGCCTCCCAAGACTGTCAGTGTTCTCTTGTGCAAAGTTGTATTTGCTTAAATGTTTCCCCTTTGACCCACAAGTCACATGGAGTGGGAGCATCTGCTGCATGGACAATAGTGATTTTATCTATAATTATACCAAAGTAAACTTGACTGAAAGGACTCTAAAAGTTTTTCAATCATGTTGCTTTTATTTTGATTCAGTTAAAATAAAAACTGGAACCAGGAAAAGTGATACCAACAATCCTCAAAGTATTTAACTAGTGATATCTACTAAATGTTGAAAGCATGCAGTATCATATATAGTTTTTAAGGCATTTATAATATGAAAATTAATTATTAAGAGAGGTGACACAGTAAAGTCATTCAGTTGTCAACATTTATACGGACAAGACATCTCATAAAAATCCTAATGCTAGAGTCATTTTAAATAAATCATGGCAAATGTTGAAAGAAATGGTGATAAATAGTTAGCTACTAAACCTTTGGCAAACATAACTTGTGCCATTTATTGAAGAGACTCATCACCTTTTAGGCTTCCTGGTGAACAATGAGGTCTGTTCTGCTGACCATGATTTAAAAGTGGACCAGTATGTCAAACAAGAAATACAACACCATACATTACAAAAGCTTAATAGAAATATCACGAACAAGGCAATATGTTTTTTCCTTGTAAGAAGGGAAAAGCTGACCCATGCTTTTTTGACACATGAAAGGAAATATGATTATTTTCATACCCCCTTTTTTTTGTATTGTTTTGTGTAATTAAAATGTTTTTTTTTAAATCCTCAGGCAGTAGAATAGAACTAGATCCACTTCAGAAACGTAGAGGTCGTCCACCAAAGTATCCAAAATATGATCTACCTATTGTGCCAAAAGTTCATCTCACAGAGAAAGAAATATTGGACTCAACATTAGCTTTTATACATAACAAATGTAACAAAGATAGCAAAATAATCAATGGGTTTAAGAAATTCATAGCCTCTGAGTTGTGCCCAGATGATCTATGCACCTACAAGGGAAAAGATCACTTTCACTGTGGTAGAAAATACTGCCACATGTCAACAGACAGATTGGATGTTTTAAATCTTCATGCAAAAGATTTTCACAATAATGTCACAATTTTAGATGGATATGAGTTCTTTGAGCGGATGGTGAACTGTCGGAGGCTTATCTGTCAGAACAACAAAATCAATCGCCACTTTCACTGTATGCGACCCCGATGTGATTACTCTTTTGTGCGGCACAGCACAATGCTACAGCACAACAAGAAACATCCCACTGTAACTTCTGCAGTTTTGTCAACCCCTATTGCAAGAGTTACTCCAACACAAATGAAAACAGTGGCCTCTCAGTTTATCCCCATTGCCCCAGCAGTAACACAAACAGCCCCAACAACTCAGCCAGCATCCACCCCTACTAAAATAGCAGCTTCCTCCAGCTGCAGTAAAACTGTTAAATCTTCTGGCACCTATTTCCCATTATCAGCCGTCTCCAGTTTCAAACTCGGTTCCTTACCTTCACCATCCAAAACCAGCCCACAGATCTTGACCTCTGTCGGCACAGGGCATGTTCTGCCAAGCACTTCTTTAACACAAGGAACAGTTTCTTCAACACAGATCATTTCAGGAGCTCAAGTATTTCATGCTCAGGATGGCACAGCCATATTCTCAACAGGGACTCTATTAACTCTGCCTCACAACTTGATTACAACAACCATCCCTTTGCTGGCTCAGTCAGCTAATGGTCAGCAGACTAGTGTACTTACAGGACTTATACCTGTGGGGCAGCTGTCTCAGCATGGGCTAGCAACTCCACTTGTCAGTATTGCCAGTGGCCAACTCATTGCATCATCTCAAGGCCATGTTCTTCAACCCAGTGGAGGAATCCTTGGAGCTGGTGTAGTCCAGGTTATTAGAAATCCAGCAACTATTACTACTAATGCAACATCTACATCAGCCACCATCAGCACTCTGTCAGGAAGCAATGTTGCACCACTAGCAAGTATAGCACCACCTTTGACTTTTCTACTTCAACATCCTCAACAACAAGATAATGCATCTGCTCCACTCAACTGGGCTAGTCTCAAAAAGCGAATGCATTATACAGTTAACCTGAACTGTGGACGACCATTCTGTAAGCTGAAGAAAAAAGATCACTATCACTGTTTGGATTGCAACCAGGCTTTCTCCGATCCAGCTAGACTCCGTGCTCATATAAGTAAACATGGATTTAAGTTTAAAGTGTCAGAACATGGAACAAAACTACACATTAGCTCAGAATTTAAAAGTGAAAATGCTGCAGTATTAGAACCAAATAGCCAGAGTGGAACAAAGCCCATGGACTTATCTGTGGAAGCAGGTGTCAGTGCAAACAAGAGTGGATCTTCTGACAATCGTGTATTTAGTGAAGAACTTTCATCTTCACTGAATCTACAGCCTTCTGTATTCACCAGCATGGTCAAGAAGTCAGATTCAGCAGATACAAAAAACAGTTCATATATGAATGGCACCAATGCTGCACCAAAACTCAACAGTGACACTTCTGTGTCATCAGTGCGCCATCAACAGGAAGTGAGCTCTGAAGCTGAAGATGATATTGAAGACCTCAGCATGTCTCAGATAAGTAATAGCAGTGACTCTAAATATGGTAAGTCTTTAGATTCGCCTTCTCTGGTAACCGATGATGGTTTTGATGATAGTAATGAGTCATCCCTGGATGCTTCATCCTCAAGTTTAACTCTGTGCTTCTCATTATCAAGAAAATCAAGTCGAAAACGTTCTGTAAACATGAAAGATACACTAGTTATTCCACAGCCTGCAAAACAAAGGAAAATGCAGTGGAGGGTCAGGAATGAAACTGACCAACCAGATGGATACAAAAGAGTACGTTGTGGAGAAGATTGTGGACATATTAGGTGTGCTTACAGGCAGACTGTAACACACTTCCATTGCCTACGCGCTGACTGTGGTTACGGTTTCAGTGACAAGTCACGCATCATTCAGCACCGAATGCGGCATGAGCGTTTGGATGCCCTGATGGGTGGAGAGTTCCAGCAATACAGGGCATCTGTGACATGTGACAGGGCAGATTGTGAGTTTGATGAGAAAGCTTCCCACTTTCATTGCTTGAAATGCCCATACTCTTGTGCAGACTCAAGTAAAGTCCCAGCCCACCGCAAGTACCATACTAAACTGGACAATATTAGCAACAATGGTTTCATCAAGTATGCTGGTACTGCAGATTGCAAGGCAGCTGCTTGCTCCTACTTCTGCAAGCAGACCCACTACCACTGCACATTCCCAGGGTGTGTCCATGCTGTATTGGGGCCTTCTCAAATGGCACCACACAAACTGAAGCATGCTCAACATCAGCCTGTGTGATGCTCATTGTTAATTTTATTACCAAAAAAATATTCAAAAGCTCAAGCTATTTTAGCAACAAAAGTACCAATAGCTTGAACTATTCTAGCCAGCCAGACAAGGTCAGGTTCTCACTTTTAAACTGTAATTTTCCTTGACTGATGAACCCAGATGCAAGTTTTGTTGGACACACATTTACGTGTGACCTTTTTTAGCAGAGCTGGTTTTGTCATATTCACTTTAAAATCCAGACTGTGTGATAATTTTATTTATTCCCCTTTGTTAATTTATATTGCAAGACATTTACTTTATTTAATTTGTGTTTTGTTGAGTGCTATGGATTTATTTTTTTTTTTAATACTCTTTCAGGTCATAATTTGTTATTACATCTCCAGCCATGTAATGTTTATTTCATAATGTATTGATTTTCAAACAATTCCTGTTTAAGGCGTAAACAAAAATCTATGATTGTTGGTAAATTAACAAGTGCATCTCAGTGTTACCTGTCACCACCTGCGCTTGGTTCAGAGAAATCACATGTAGCTATGCACTCCTTGCTAGATTAATTCTTAAAACAGCACAGAACAGTATCATTGTTCAATGAGAAACCAACCAAGTAGTTATGAACACAATAAAATACTACTTTACATACAACTCAAGAACACTGTCTTATGCTGTAATTAGCAACTATCTATAATAATGATTAAATAAAGTGGATTTGAAAGTGGACTGAAGAAATGCCAAAATATTGAAAATAAAGTCAAAATTTACTTTTAAAACGTTCTTTTCTAGAAAATGTTAGTTTTATGATGATGAGGTCATAGTACTACAGCTATCTTTTACAAAGCCTTATCAAAACTCTGCTGTTCCTCTGATGTCGGTATAAGATTGGTATCATTTAATGTTGACTATTGACCAGTTCCAAAATCTGCATGAAAACTTGAGTCCTCATCTTTTTAGGTTACTTTGATTAGCAGTGTTTTTCCCCTGCCAATTATTCTGAATATAAATCTTCTTTAAGATTAGATTACTAGATGTTTGTGATGTTAAATAGAAAAAACATATGAGTAAATAAATATAAATAAAACAAACTGTAAAATATTGAAGTAAAAAAAGACTAAATTGCATAGATAAATCAAATGCACTTAGAAGTGAAAAGAGGTCATGATCAATTTTGAAATTCTGACTCTGTTATGACAGACCACCTAGTTTGTGTTCCCCAGGTGATACAAGTATTATTTTAAAATTAGTGCTTCTGTTGTAAATAAATAAAAATATTAGCTGATGGAAGAAGCTTCGGTGATGAAATGGTTAATGCACACGTGTCAAATGACTAGATGGTCCAGGTTGAGCTCCCAAATGTGGCAAGTTTTTTTTCTACCATTTCTATGGAGAAGTAGAGGGGCTTGGTTATTCTCCATATGCCACAAGGCATGCAAATTTTATGGTACCATTTACTTTTTTAATTTAGCAAATAAAATAAATAGCAGATCAGTTCATTATTTGGCAAACGGAGTAAATTGTAATTGATGTAAATTTTAGTGGGGGTTTTTTTTCAGACTGACAAGGCTGTGAGGTTCATCCAGCCTCTAAAAAATAGGCACTAAAGTTTTTTTCTGGGAAGTAAAGGTGACCTGGCTTGATACTGGCTATATCAGCCAAAAATATGCTGTGGTCATAGCAAATTTGGTCACTAACACCATATTTCCCATACACCTAACAAAGCATGGAGGGAACCTTTACTTTTTTTTATAACTAGTAATTGGTTTATTGAAGACAAGCAGTCAGAGCTCAATCCTGATTGATCATTTCTAGGCTCACCCTTACTGAAATAGGTAATTAATTTTCGTCAAAAAGAAAAAATTACGGTACAGGCATAGTGCTGACCACATTATCTATTTTTAAAATGTGCTGCTGAAAATAAAAATATGTACCTTAACAATATTTTCAGGGCTTCAGGCTTAGTGTTTGAGTGGCTCTGAGAGTTTGTTCACTTCCTAATCAGAAGGGTCTGGGTTTAATTCACAGAATTGATGGATTTTTCTTAGGACTGATAGTCTTCCAGGTTCACCCAGCCTTTAAAAATGGGTACCAAAGATTTTTCTTATAAGTGAAGGTGGCCTGACATAATGCAGACCACATCGCCCAAAAATATGCTGCGGTCATAGAAAAACATGACCCTTAACATCAAATTCTCTACATGCACTACATTTTTTTTTAGCACACTTTCTCTGTATGTCACAGGGTGTGACAGTTGAGTAAATTTTAATAAATATATAGATCAAGTTTCTATTTTAAAACTAATCTCTGTTAATTGCAAGAAATACTTTGGTAAACCACATAACATTTTAAACATTTCTTTTGTTCTTCTGCATTCCACACAGTCCAAAAGCATAGAAACTATACAGCTAGCAGTTCAGAAACAAATATTATATTCACAGTCAGTTTTTCCATGCTTTCTATCAATCATTTTTGACATAGAGAAATATTTTTCACTATGAACAATTTTGTGCTCTACTTTATTGAATTAAAATATTTACTTCCTTGTGAATGTACATTTTTTTGTCTGATACCGGACACATTATTTTGTATTAAGCTTCACTAAGTTTGTCTGCACCTGTAGGTCAGAAAACTGTATTTAGGCATAATATCTCTTTTTTGATTACTTATACAATTATATTGCATTGTGTGTTAAACAGAAACAGTTATTCAAGATTTGTTTTGTGCTATTTATATTTGTTGGTCACTTTGTCGGTTATTTGTCTTTAACACTATTTTAATCTAATATATTGCAATGCAAACAATTGTGGTATTTTTTAAAAATATATGCATTAAAGAATTGTCATAATTTGTTTAGTCTGTTAGCAAAATATAATATTTTCATCCATTGCAAAATGTATTTTTCATGCACATAAAAACAATTTTCTTGAACTGCAAAGTATATTTTTTACATGCATTCAGTTTTTTTTTTAATTAATAATATTTCTCTTGCACATTACACAGAAATATATGTTGCAATAGCAGCAACATTTGGGTGTATGTATATAGTTTTAAGCATCTAAGACCAACCCTAATCACTGAAACTATGTTTGTGTACTTAGGTTCTCTTTTCTTGTTTGGAGACAGAGTTTTCTGTTAAGCCATTTTTTTTAAATTGATCTGAATTATGGTTTTCTTAGAAGTTTGTGGATGGTTCTAGTCTTCTGATTAGGTGGCAGAAAATTTTCTCACTTATCTATTTCTTGTTGCTGATAAATCTTTTACGTTATAGAGGAACAAAACTAATTTCATAATATTGCTAACAAATTTTTTTAATTTATTTACTTTCTTTATTGTGATAGTGAAGTTCCCCCACAGTTTGAAGTTTGCAATAGTATTTATAACATTCAAGATATTAAGAAATCAAGTATTTTGAGGATTGCTTGACTAGACTACCTACAAAGAGAGAGAGAGAGAATCTGCTACTAAGATTACATGTAATATCACACAGGCTCATGCTATATGAAATGCATTAAGGAGAAAAATACGTGTGATAATTTTTTGATTTTTTTTTCAATTATACTTTACTATATGAAAACGGTAAAGGTATTCCAATAATATAAAATACAGGTGGGATTGTAACCTTCTTGCCTTCTGTAACTTTGCAAGGTTGTTAATCCTGCTCTTGCCAATATATTTGCACATCTTTTCTTTTTACCCTTATAACTTAAAAAAAAAAAAAAAGAAACTGTACGCTTCATCACTCATAATGAGTATGTTCTTATATGTGACCTTTTTGTTGATTATAAATTCTTATTTTTTGTTGTTTTTTTTTTTGTTTCATCCATATTGGTTGGTAGTCCAGTTTTGTTCTGCTTTCTCTACAAATCTAGCATTTCTGCGTATCTTGTTATGTGACAGATTATACCATTTTAATCTAATATATATCCTTTTTATTTTTGTCTACTTTTCTGTGCTACCAATCCAGTTTCATAACCGTAATGAAAATCCCTGGCTTATGTACTGTTAAAGGTTTTGGATGTTTATCTGTATAATTTTCCTACAGGTAACCATTTCTTTTCTACTTCTTCTGTCATTGTTTTTCTGTAATTAATTATTAATAATTTTTAAATATTATTAATAAATTAATCTGCCCCATCATACACTCTTGTTGTCCTCGGTCTAATTCTTATGCATATTGTAGCTACACTGTCACTGTTCACCTCATTTCTTTTCTATGAAATATGTGATGTGTCACTAGAACTTATTTGTACACACTCAGTTATCCTGGCATTTACATAATTTGTAAATGATTTACTCAAAGTGACTTCAATAATGTTATAACTTTTTCACTTTCTTTTTAAGCCCCATTTTGTGGAAGTGTGTTTTATATTTATTTTTTTTCCCTACAAACTGTATTTGAGAGATTTTAATCATATTAACAGTCACTAATAGATCAAGATATTATCCTCCACCTACTTTATATTTTATGTTTGTGTCATGCTGACAGCATTCCTCATTTCTTTTCCCATTGGGTATTTATGATCAACTGTCTTGGGACATACACTTAGATGTGTATGCACTGTACTGTTGCCAGTACACTATCCTCCTTAACTGGTCAGCAATCACTGCAGCCATAACCTTAGGGCTGTAGCAGACACTACTGAGCATAGCCTGGTCTGATCAGCCACTCCCAAACCCACTCTAACAAAGAATGATGACACTGTGGTCTTCATCAGCATTAATGAACAAACAATATATATCAAGTTTTTCAGTCCTTACTTATAGCAATAAATCAATGATGCAATTGTTTTCCTGTCAGTGACTCACACCTAAGTTATTATTTTCCTTTATTTAGCTATTATAAGTTCCTCTTGTGCAGAATTTCTACCAGAGAACAAAATGCAAATATTTTTGTAACATGCTTCATCGTATTTGGTCTTGTTCACTATTATATTCTATGCAGCTTTCACATATTCAACTGCTGATTAATGGGAATATTTTACAGTGTATAGCATTTTGTGATGTTCATTTTCCAGTTGTTACAGGATATCCATATTATACATTTTCTTGTTGATATATAAATTTAGTATTTGTAAATTGTTTTACAAAGTATGAACATTCTACATGGAAGTGGTATCTATACATGACTGACATTCCAATTATTGTGTAAAATTAAAAGCTATTGTTCTTATTCTGAACTGATTTTTGCCATTTGTTGTAACATCAGTGAGTTTTACAAAGTTCATGGATCCAATGTTTACAAGCTATACATGAAATGGTCTGCATTGGACTAAAGCTTGGTATAAAGGTATTTTCTTGTTTTCAATCTTTGAAAAAAGTGACATCGAATTTGGCAATATCTTTTATTAGGATATCTCAAATACTGGATATCAGTGTGGTGTTCCAGTGAATGTAACTATATGAGTACATGATTTGCTGAATTAATGAAACTTTGGAATCACCACAAACAAAAATAAATCAAAACCATCTTCATCAGTCTTTAACAACAACTGTGTAGCATAGATATAATCTTAAGTACAGTAAAACCAGTTTTAAAAGTTTTCCCACTGTTGTAAACAGAGACTGTCACATTAACAATATCACCAACAACAAAAAATAGTTTTGTTAAGCATAAGACATTAAAATAACCAAATTGAAAGCTTTTGTTATAAAACAGAATTGAAACTGCACAACAGTTCATGAGAATATAAAAGAGTTAACTGTTTCTTTCATGTAATGTGCTTAAATAAATTATCTGTTACATTTAAAAACTACTTTTTGTCACCAAACTATGAAAATGTTTACAGTTACTATGCATTCCTGAATCTTGTTGTATACAAGTAACAATCTGAATCTGGCTGCTGAATTATGTTTTCCTTTTACTTGTCTGTGTGCTTTCTCACTTGTTATATTTAAGATAACAGTTTTCATGTATTTTTTATATATTTTTATTCCGACTGCTGAAGTATTTCCTATATATATATTTGTCAATTATGCACAGTTAATTAAACATATAAATATATATTTACATATATCTGCTGATTAAGATGGCATAATGATTGTTCTAGATGCCTTTAGTGATGATTTCACTTCAGTGTGTGTATATCTCATATTTGAATGTATTTTGTATGCTCCTGCTAACTTTTGAAAGTGAAAGTTATTTTTAAAAATTGGTTTTATATTTGGTTAGGAGACGACAAACTGCAACTGTCGTTTCAGGTCAATTCCACCATGGTTTACAAGGCAGGCTTGCCAGAGTGAATGTAAAATAATCTGTTCAAATGTATTTCTCTTGTGAGATTTCAATCTTTGATGTTTCTGGAAAATGTTAATATTATCCAGTCGTGTGGATCTATATCCTGTTTCTTGGCTTCTCATGTATTCTTTGGTGGCTGATTTATTTTATATCTGGAAACATGACCAAATAAAATATTTTTTTAAACAAATGAATAAATGTAGATTTGGTAGAAACATTACTCTTAAGATGGTTTTATTGTTAATGCCCAACAAAGAAATTATACATGAGCAGGAGTATCCAAGAGAAAAATAAAAAGAGATTACTGAAGAAGTTATGTATTTTTAGCCTAGTTTTCACTGTTTTATTTTTTATATAACTTCTATGCCTCATAGCAAACACATAAGAACAAAGTTTGTTTATATATTAGTTTTTGCATGCTGTCCATTATTACTGAAAGAGCCTGGTTACAGTTTCAGCTCCTTAGGAAGCACAGATTTCAGTAAACCTATTCAGTGTTTTTGTGAAGTTTTAGAGGCTTTTGTTTTTTACAGAATGACATAACCAAGTCACTTTTTCTGAATCATATCTTACTTGGTAATTTGAGACATACAATCTGTATACTCCAATATTGGGCTCCAGTGCTACTTATGCTGCTAGGTAGCCTCTGTTCATCCTTGCTTCTAACTATATGGTAAAGCTTATTCATTTTAGACTTATTTTTGTAAATATTTCAGTGACTTTTTACTCTAGTGAACTGTACTTTCTTTTTATTAAAGAAATCAGTTTGTAAAGATGAACCATGCTAATGGAATTGGTCCTCTGATTTTAATTTGTGTATGAACTGATAAGATATAGTATTTGCTTGAGAGGAGCGCATTCTGTTTAAAAAGAATGAGGCATGTGGACAAAAAACATATACAAAATTGAGGGTGTATATGTAGCTTATTTAATTTTGCATTAATTTGTTTCAACTTGATGTAAATTTTGGTTGAAATTTTGCATTGTTAATTTGTTTGTTTGTTAATGTTCACAATTTTTCTTGTATGGAATGTAAACTGTTATTTACCATTAGAGGACTTCTACCACGGTGAATTAGACAAGCCATTTAGTCCACTTGTTTAGTTTGATCCTTTGTCCAGCTTTGGAGACTGGCAGTAGCATTCACTTCTGATCATTGGCGGAGGAAAGAAGAGACACTTAAGCTTCTTTGTTATGACAAAAATGAGATTTATCAGAGACCAAAATTTATAATATATATTGTAATAAAGAATGTTGAAATTCATTTACATAAAGAGGAACAAGGATACAAAATCAATGAAAACAGTAGTAACAGAACATTAGGGAACAATGTTAAATTTGCCAAGTAGGTGGACATCTGTTCAGTCCTCAATTGAGAAGTCAAAGATTTTCTTTAGGATTGAAATAAAAGTCTGACCTGTACACTACATTGCAACAACGCTGGGCATGTGTTGTTCCTAGCTAGCCCCCTTTAAACTTTCTGGCTATTTCCAGAAATTAAAGTAGGACAATATCTTTAAAGATAAGTTGCAATTTTTAAATTATATAAATGGATCACTATCTTTTCAGGTTTTGAGTCAATAAAAATGTCAGATGCCATAAAAAGTGACTGAATGAGAAATAAAGACATAAGAAAAATTGTTGAAACTGACCATCATCATATAGGCCCACATAAATAGAAGGAAATAAAGTGGTTTGATCATCGTGTAAGAATGTATCCTAACCAACTAGTACTTGACATCTAGTAGAGCTTACAAACTGGCTTTCGGTCACAGGACAGCCCAAGAGTCCAATAAGTGGACAGTGTCACAAAAATAATACAGCATCACAGGATAACATACAACTGCAACATACTTGGTCCAGAAAAGTAAACTGCCACTTACCACCACACTTTGAAGGATAAAATAATGAGAAAAAATAACTAAATAGAAATTGATAAAACAATGAAATCAACTAATTATTTAATTAATTAAATGGAGATTTTTTTTTTGTAATATGCCCGTAGGCCTTAAGTAGTTATTTTTAACAAAAACCCTTAATGAATGCCTTACAGTGAAATACATTAGTCAAGAAAAATGTATTGTTTATTTGTGATACTACAGATTTATAGCCAGCATCTCATTTACACCTGGAGCAAAAATCTTTAACAGAAGCTGATTATCTGGTCATTACATCATTTCAGATTACTTGGATATAGATCTTAGAAATATGTTAGTGTGTTCCATCATGAGTAACTTCATGCACTTGTGCACTCTAGTTCTTTTTTTTTTCTCTTAATTTACTTAAGTTTTTGTCAGTGATGATGTGTATAATTGTATACAATGATATTGTTTCATTTAATACATTTTGTGTGATATTAATAGCTCTAGAAGTTGTGTTTTGAATTTGTTCTTATTATTATATACTGTTTTTGGCAAAACACACCAGACTCAGTTTACTTTAAACACCAGAATATATTATTTTTAGCATGTGACCTGGAAACAAATTATTTGTTCATCCAAACTTTCTGTGAGATGATTGACTTTTTTAGAGTCAGAACCTTTTGTTTGGGATCATTTATTTGGTACAAATTATGCTAATGATAACTCACAACAAATGTTTCATGCTCGGCACGAAAAACTGAGTTTATGTATATATAAATATATACACAACAATTTATTATTAATTTATTACATTTCATACAAAAAGTGATTTATTGTGACACTGAAAATTCATTGACTTGTTTAAATTATTTTGTTTTACTTGGTACATAATTGTGAGTAAAAGCTGTGGTCAAAGACATTCCTAATTTATATAATGTAAATTTTTGCATAGAATATAAATTTACTGACAGATTTTGTTTCCTCAAAATGAATACTTAGTAATACTATTTTTTTTTTTATAACTGTAATATTTTTTATTTGAAATAATGTGGAACATACAAATAGATTTATATGAAATTTACTGCTGGTAAATTTTATTTTATTCTGTTCTTGCTTTACCCTCCCCGGGACATAGACCATCAGCAGAAGTTCCCCAATCCGTTATGTCCTTTACTATCTCTGTTAATCATTTTCAGTCAAGTGTAATTTATTTGTATGATCTGTCTTAAAGTTTTCTCCATGGTTTTCCCTGTTTCTTCTTTCCCTATGGGTTCCATGGTGAGAACATATCTGATGTTTGTAGTTGACTTTCAAAGTGTGTGTATCCCATCTATCTCACTGTTGTTTTCTTAGTATCTCTTAAAGTGTGAGTTGATTTGTTTTTTTGTCACTGTTCATCACTTCTAATAATGTCAGGCCATATGATCTGAACTATTCTACATACACAATTACTGCTGGTAAATGATGCTCACACATTTTTTTAATGGGGTTTTAACTTGCAAAATAAAAGGTATTAATGTTTTGGTTGCATCACATACTAAAGTTTCTCATGAATTATTAAGTATAGTGATTATTTCACAGCAATAATGTGTGTGTTGCCCAATGGTGTATTTCTTATTTGAGCTTAAACAAGTGTGTGGTAAGTGTAAAAAATATATATATGTATACACACACACACACATTTATATATATATATATAGTATTTTGCTTACAAGTGGCAGTCATCTTTTTGTACCATAGCAAATTCATAAAACCAATTAATAATAAAAATTGAATATCCAGAGGAAGATTGGTGTCTCCCCTATCTACTAACAGTAGTTTCAACACAATATAGTGTTTTCTTCAATAAGGCAAACCTGGATGCGGTGAGGCATACTTCCCACAAGTGTTTTCAGGCAATTGTGAGTCAGGCTGTCCCAGAATTTTCCATCAACCTTTTGAAACCACCTTCTTCTTAGTCTGCCCCTGATGCATCGCCCAACAATCATGTCTTCCATTATTGTTCTTTCCAGCCCACTGTGACTTTTGACGTGGCCATAGCATTTTAATTTCCTCTGTACAATGGTGTTTATAAGCCAGTTCTTTTTAATGTTTAAATCTTTAAGTATGACTTCATTGCACTTTTTCATTATCCATGGTATCTTAAGGATTTTTCTGTGGCATTTTGTTTCAAATGAATCAATGTTCTTCCTTGCTGTTTGCGAGATTGTCCATGATTCATAACCATATGTTGCTATTGAGAAGATACATGCCCTCAATAATTTTAATTTTACTGCTTTGTTGGTGTTGTGTCACATGTTCTTCACGGATTTAATTTTTGTGCTGCTATTGCTAATCTTCTTTTGACCTCTTTCTGGTAGGCTCCATTGTAAGTTACTACTGATCCTAGATATTCATATAGCTTGTTACAATTTCAGGTTCTTCACTGTTGATAATTTTGGGTTGGCCTTTTGTCTTGTCAATGGACAATAACTTAGTTTTCTGTATGTTTACATAGAGGTTTTGCTCTTCTGTATTTTTTAACACATTTATTTACCTCTTTCAATCCTTTTGCACTGTTTGAGAGGAGGACTGTGTCACCAGCGTATGTGGAATTATGTAGCCACTTATTGTGAAAGGGTTGAACTTCACAAATCTGTCACAGTTTCTGACATTTCTCATGATGTTTGTTCTCATCTCAGCATAGATGGTTAGCTGGTATGGAGAGAGGATGCATCCCTCTGTCTCACCCCTTTTTTTGTACTTCAAACCAGTGTGATGTTGTGCATGCTATTCTGATAGCTGCTTGCTGTTCATGATTTGATAAGTTGCATCAGGTGTGTTGGAAAACCTGTATCTTTCATGATGTTCCACAGTTTCTGATGTCAAAGGCCTATAAAACACTTTGTGCTTCCTCATTAGGCAGGAGGTGTGATACATCCATCCAAGGAACAATGAGATAATCTCCCAGAAAATATTTTTTTCAAATGTCCACTCAAAGCTATTCTATATTGTTATATTCTTCTACTAGTAGTAAATTAGAAGTTCGTAGTTTTTTGTTTTGCACTGCTGGCATCCCATGATTTACACCTACAAATAAACCTGACAGAATTATAATTTTTTTTTTTTAATTTCAGTATCTCAAAGATTTCAGTTCATGTTTCTTATTGTATTAGAATTAGCAGTAAGCAAGAGCTTGAGATATGTGTAAATGCTTGTTTGCTGTAAAATTGATATATCTATTTTAATGTATTCATTTCATGGTAATTTTTGTGTACAATGATCATGTAAGAAATGTCAATTTTCTTATCTTTGTTAAGATAGGGTATGTACATATCTCAGGAGTGATGATACATGTCTGCACCTTTTCTTGGCTTGGATATCATCACTCTTTTATGACTTCTTTTCTTTCCACACTAAAACATTTTAAAATATAGGTCACTGGAGTAGGTTAAAACGCCTAACTCTCATATTTCAGCCAGCACATTTTCCTTCTAAAAATTGTATTACATCATTAATTTATTAAGTTGTTTGAACACACAAAAATCATTGGATGCATGTGGTTTTACAGAAGAATATTGGGAACACCATGGGCAGCTGCATAAAAAGTTACAAGAATATTCTGAAAAAGACAAAAACAAAAATAAAGATTATTCCCAACCTCAGGAAGAACCTATCTTAAGTTTGTGGCCATGTTGTGAGAAGAGAACAACTGGAATATATCGTGAGAACAGAATAAATTGAGGAAAGAGATAAATAAATACCAGACAGTTAAGAGAATGGTTTGTTGGGAAGTCAGCAGCAGAAATATAAGCAACGGTAGATAGAGAAAGTTGTAGAAGGACTTAATGCTTACTCCAGCAGGCACATGGGTAACATGATACACTTTTTTTTTCATTAACAAAAAAAAACATTAAGCCTTCTGAACAAATGAGAAAATAAAACTGTATAAATGATAAAAACAATATTAATTTTTTTAAATTAATAAATTGTACCAGTCTGGAATCAGTTCAATTGAAACAGCACATTAAGATGCAGATATTGTTGAGTGAGGACATGAATCATAATATAGTTATTAGATAACTTGTAAAGCGCTAACTAATCTGGCACATTCATTATAACAGAATTACAAGTAAAGTGGAGCAGTATTAGGTATGAATAGCTTTTCTGTTTTAACTTTTGTAAGTTACAAGGCAAATGATGTTTTGCACATTTTGGTTTGCAAATGTTTACAGTTAATCCAATTTATTGTGAACATTTTCATATATTGTCAGTAAGGAGAGTTAAATAATTTGGTCTTACGTCTATTATTCTTTGGATTCTGCATATAACGTTTTCATTTTAAAAAATTAGTGATGCTTATTAATTCCAAAATCCACAGACTAACAAAGCAATCAGTGGCAGGCAAGATTTGTCATCATGTACAGCAACAACAAAGTTCCTCCATCTTGTGATGCCCATGGACATCCTTCACAGACAATGTCAGATGTCTTTTTCCACTGTCGTCCACCCTCCAGACCTGAATTCATGTGCCTGTCAATTCTTGTGATTGTTACTGGGTATCTTCTGTATTTATTTGACTTAAATATTCTAAGAATATTGATTGCGTGAAATCAGAAGTCCTTTTATATTGTTCTCAAACATTTAGATCCATATACAGAAGCACAGAAAGTAAACAGCTATATATGTCATTAGTTTGATTTTGTGTTTCACTGGCTGAACTGTCTTGGAGAAATTTAAAAAATAGTATAGTTAAAAATTTACATAATTGATAGACGCACAAATTTGGACGTTTCGGCAATATGGGTCTTCAGCAGGAACAAATAACACACAAAACTATGCAAGTAAATAAAATTAATGCTACATAGCTAACTAATAATGAAGCATCCAAAACAAAATAATTTTGAACCAGTACGAGGAACAAAAATAAAAATGACTTCCCTGTATCGTGGCCAGAGGGAAAAAGAACGAGTGGTGCATGTAATTATTTTGTTTTGGATGCTTCATTATTAGTTAGCTATGTAGGATTAATTTTATTTACTTACATATTTGTGTGTGTTTTATTTGTTCCTGCTGAAGGCCTGTTGCGCCGAAATGTCCTTCAAATTTGTATCATCTATCAATTACATAAAACTGTAACCAAACCATTTTTTCTATTTCTTTTCATTTCTCCTTCACATTCATCTTTTCTGCAGCTTCACAATTGTATGCATTTCTTTGCCTTGACCCCTAAATTATTTAAACAGGCAAAAGCTATTCTGGCTGGCTTTAACTTTTTGTTGATATATTTCCTGGTCTTTAAATATGTAAATGTGTTCACTCCTTCCAGCCTCTAGGTTTTCTTGATTTAAAATTTATTTTTGTCTTCATGTTATTTTCAATCCAAATTATTTACTTTACCTGAGTGGTCCCTTTTTTCCCTCTTGAATATGTTGGTGGGTATAGGCAATAGTGATTGAATCACAGGAAAAACACAAATCACTGGACTATTTATTTTTCTTTATTAATTAATAAAATAAAATTTGGATTCAAAAAGAACAAGCATGAAAAAAAGTTGTTGTCCAAATTGAAAAATGTGATCTCCAATAAAAGTACATTCTGATACAACAAAAATGAACTATTGATAATCCAGAAAAAAGTTATTAGCATTTTTAAGTTCTGCTAACCAGCATGTTTATTTTCTCAAAGAAATTGAAAGCCACATTTAAAAAATAAAAAAAAATTTTTAATAAATCGTTCACTTTTAGGAAACTACATAAGTCTATATGAAACAACTCAAAGCTACTGTCATCTCTGTTGATTTAGTCCTGTGACAAGGATGCAAAATAATCAAAAAGTATTGTTTAGTCTAGTTAACAGATCATCATCACACAACTCTTCAGATTTCTCTCCTTAGCACATTCCCCACTATGAAGCCCACCTGCCACACCCTAGTGAAAGCAGTCTAGTGTATGCAATCTAAATGTGTGTGACCACCTGAGCTATACTCTTCTTCATACGTTTCTTAGTACTCCTTTAACAGGTAGTTTGAACACATTTGTAACAAGAGACGAGCTTACTGAAGAAAAAGACTGATGAACACCAAGAGACAGAGGCAATAGTGCCAATATGTACATTCTTACACAACATAAAAAACGACAATTTTTCACAGATTTAATTTGCCTAAATTTCATAATACTATACTTGTCCTGTTGGTCTTGCTATTATTAACTGCACCATTTCTCTAGACTAATCCAGAGCACATTTTTTTTTCTGATTCATATTAAACTGAACTAATTTTATGTTAAGATTAAAAAAAAACAAAAACTGCCATTTGTAAAATGGACGTTAAAAAAAAAAGTGTCAGTGAGCTCATAATTTGCTACTAATTTTGATAATTTTTACACTTTCTTAATGTCATATATCAAACATAGATTGGTTACTAAATGAGGAACTGATATGTGTGTGTATGACATGAATCATAACTGTACATTCACATTAATGGTAACATTGTACTGAAATAATAGCCAAATATTTTTCTGATGTTGTGTAGATGTGCACACCAATGGTGTCTTTAAACATGATTAAGATATTCATCTTTTTACATCAATTATCAAAACAATGTTTTGCCTCATTTGTCATCAGTATCATAACTTTATACCTTCAATCCTGGCTGGACTAACTCATGGTCTCTGTGATAGTTGGTTTTGGAAATAATTAGCAACAGGTTACTGCAAATAATATTGTTCATACTAAATGAGGGTGCACAATAAGCAAATAAGACAGTAATAGAGCCTGGGTTTAGCACTGGAGATAGATCAAGTCTGTGTTTATATAAATGAACACCAAATATCTCAGTGAAAACTCAAAACAAGTTTATGCTAAATGTAACCATTCAAGTGAAACCTGACATGAGGTTTGACATGTTTAAAATGTGAAGAGTTGTGTTTATAATACTTTATTTTATTGCCAATGAGGCAGACTTTTCTAAGTGATTTCTCTAAATTCACAACTATATTATATGAACCAAGTTAACTGATATGTTTTAAATGACATATTAGAAACGCAGCAAACACACATGCCCATCAACAACACAGACATTTTTTTTAAATAAAAGGAAATCATGGTTCCCAGCATGGTGGTATAATGTAAGTTTATTAATAGTACTAAAAGGAAAAAAAATGATTCTGCTGGAGAAATTGTTTAGAGGGTGACATGTATGCAACAATGCTTCTTCCATCATTTTAAACAAATGTGTGTTTGTGTGAGTTTATATTCTGACAAAGTTAAAAATGTTAAATCTTTAATAATCCAGAACTATTATTAAGACTTTTGACTCCTATTTCCATTTTGTAATTAAAAAAAAAAAACTGAATTTAATCAGCACATTGGAGTTAGCAATCCACAAGAGACTAATTGTGTCATGTCAAGAGGAATGCCTGAATATAACTTTTCTATGCATGGAAAGAAAATCAAATTTTATTTTACATCACATGATTTGCAACTGGTAATTGTATACTGTGGAATAAACTAGAGTGATACACTACATGTGTTCACATTTTATTTCCTACTCCAAAAATCATCTTTATTTTCATATTTATCTTCTCTGTAATATTTCGTGTTACAATATCTTCTTTTTAAATATGTTCAAATGAAAATTTATTTTAATGTCAACATTGACATTTTTTTTTCTTTTTCTACCTTTCAGCTCCCTATGGAGCATAGGTCTTCAACAAACACTTTCCAAGCTGTTCTGTTTCTTGCCATTCTTTTATGATCATTCCATGTCTGTGTGTGTGTGTGCCCATCATCTTCTCAAAGAATTCTTTGGTCTTCCTTTTGTCTTTTTTCCTGGGGATTCCAAAAAAGGGTCTGTCGTATAATACTCTTAGTTGGCTTCCGCACTGTGTGTCCTATCAAGTGCTATAGTCTTTGCTGTATCTCTTTATCCACTGGTATTTGACTGGTGCATTTCCATAATTCTATGTTAGTGATTTTGTCCTGCCATTTCCATGCTTTTATTCTGTGTAAGCATCCATTAATGAAAGTCTGTATCTTCATGATTGTCATTTTTATTGTTCTCTGTATTTCACAGCCATATAATAAGATTGACTTAACATTGGAGTTGACAATTTTTATTTTAGTATTTAACCTAATTTCTTAGAGGACTTCCATATGTATCCCAGTGCAACGAATGCTCCTCTTGCTTTTGATATCCTTATCATCATCAAGTATCGGGCCTACTGGCGTAGGTGATCATGTCTCTCCACAACTTTCGATCTCGGCAGCTATTTATCATTTCTGTTGTTGACCTTCTGCCAAGCCATTCTCTTAAGCTGTCTGTTATTTTTTCTCTTTGCTTCCCTCTATCTCTTCGTCCCTCAATTTTTCCAGTTGTTACAATATATTCCAGTTGTTCTCTTCTCATTACATGGCCAAAAATTATGATTGTTTCTTCCTAATAGATATCCTTATATTTTGCTTTCCATTCACCAGATCTGGATTGGAATATCACACGTTTTGTTGGGAAACAACTTGGAGGCAGTGACCACCGACCTGTCTTTTTAGTGGTACAAAATGAGGCCGTCAGGGAGAGCAGCACTCTCTCCAGATGGAATTACAAAAAGGCAGACTGGAAAATGTATCAACATTACACCAGTGTACTGACTAAAGATCTAAATACAGACAGAGACATCAACAAAATAGTTGATGAATTCAGTAGACTAATAATACAAGCTGCTAGTGAAACAATACCTAGAGGGGCACGGAAACACTACAAACCATACTGGAGTAGTGAACTAGAGCAACTGCACAATGACATGGAAATATCTCGAATGCAAGCAGAAAATAACCCCTGCCAGGAACACCACAATAACTATTAACATGCTAAAGCCAAATTTCAATGGGCTAAACTACAAGCCAGACGGAGAAGCTGGAAAGAGAAAACAGAGTCCTTGAATCTCGAACGAGACACAAGAAAAGTGTGGAAGCTTGTAAAACAGCTGAATGATGAGGGTACAGAAAGGAACACCAAAATTACACTGAAGAAGGATGGAAACATCCTAACAGGTAAGCATGCAGAAAATCACTTTGCAGACTCCTTTGCAAATGACAACAATATTGAAATTAGCCTAGAGAAACGACAAGAGACCCGTTTAAAACAACAAAATGCAAGACAAGAAGAGACGACACATGGAGTCATGGAAATACCCATTGCACAAAGAGAGTTAGAGCTGGCAATATCCAAATTAAAAATGAAAAAGTCACCAGGTAGTGATGGAGTGTCCAATGAAATGATTAAGAACTTGGGAACTGCAGCTAAAGCAAAACTACTGCAGATCTACAACATTTGCTGGATCACAGGTAGAGTGCCACAGGCATGGAGAGAAGCAATTATGATACCATTACTAAAGCCAGGAAAAGATGGTTCAACGACATCCAGCTATAGACCAATCAGCCTTACAAGTTGTTTGTGCAGAACAATGGAACGTATAATCAATCTCAGACTGCAGTGGTACCTGGAAAGTGAAAATCTCCTTGTCCCACAACAAGCAGGCTTTAGACAGTGTTACTCTACCAAAGATCAGGCAACCTATCTTTCCCAGGAAATTGAGGATGCATTTCAAGAAAAGAAACTGGTACTAGCAGCATGGATAGACCTAAAGAAAGCATTTGATAAGGTATGGAAGGAAGGGCTTTTGAAGAAACTGAGAAATTATGGAGTAAATAGCAGGATGTACAAATGGGTCAAAGCATACCTGCATAACAGGAGAGCCAGAGTGCAACTGGATGGTCTTAAGAGTAAGAAGGTCTTACTGCGCCAGGGCGTTCCACAGGGAGGGGTACTATCTCCAACACTTTTTCTGATCTACATCAATGACCTAGTTACTGAACTACCACATGGCATCAAAGTCGCAATGTATGCAGATGACTTGGTAATGTGGTGCTCAGAAGAGTATGCAACAGTGGCCTCCAAATTGTTACAAAGAGCTATGAATGCACTGAATTCATGGACAAATAGATGGTGTATCAGCATCAATACAGACAAATGCAGTACTACACTTTTCACTCTCTCCCCAAAACAAAAAGCAGGAGCCATCTACATAAACAATGAGTCTGTGAAAGAAGACATACAAGCTACGTATCTCGGAGTTACATTTGATAACAAACTATCTTGGAAACAGCAGGCAAATAAGGCAACCCAAAAAGCAAGGAGAAAATTGGCTATTCTAAGAAAGCTGTGTGTAACTACGTGGGGTGCGAGTGGGAAAATACTCAGTAAAGTTTACCAACAGAGTATACGCCCACATTTAGAATATGGATCATCTGCATGGTGCTCAGCATCAAACACCACACTGCAAGAACTGGATAAAGTACAAAACCAGGCACTTAGGGTCATCACAGGAGCAATGAAATCAACACCAATATTGGAGATGGAGAAATTGTGGAGGATACCAGCACTGAGAGAACGGAGGGACACAAAGGTGCTGATACAGGCAGAAAAATTTGCTTGCATGCCGAGACATCCAATGAAGGACCGATTCCAAAATCTTGCATTGGGACGACTTAAGAGAAGCAGTTTTATCCACCAAGCCAAGCGTATAAGTAGACAAACACCAGACATGCCAAGAGTTGTTAACCCCCTACTGCCCATACCATGGACAGAGGAATCAGGATTATCAGTTCAAATATGGACAAGTGAAAGGAATAGTTGACAAAGAGGAACAGAATAGTCTACAGCGAAAAACAATAACTCTCAGTTTCCTGGATGAAGAATACCCACAAGACCTATGGATTCGTGTGTATACAGATGGATCAGCACAGAATGCAGTAAAAAATGGGGGAGCAGGTGCATATATAGAGTACCCAAATAACACTAGGGATATGAATAAAATAGCAACAGGGAAATACAAGCAATAAAGTTGGCAATAGAAAAACTGCTGAACAGTAATCTTAGCCCGCAGCCTGTAGTGTTTTTGACAGATGCAAGATCAGTGCTCCAAGCACTGGAATCCAGAAAATTACCACATCTGCAGACCTTATTGACTGAACTCTGCAAGCACCACAAGGTTGCCCTGCAGTGGATCCCATCTCACTGTGGAATACCAGGAAATGAGAAAGCAGATCAGTTGGCAAAGGAAGGTTCAACAGGCACACAAATAGATACACCGGTTACATACCATCATAAGAAACAGATAATCAAATAAATCAGAGGACCACAAGCCCCAAATCAGGATGCCTTTCATAATATGAATAGATATGAACAAGTTATCATTATACGCCTCAGAACAGGACACAATCGACTCCATAGTCACATGTATACAAAATTCAAGATCGGCACCTCAACTACTTGTACATGTGGACAGGCGCCCCAGACTGCTGAACACATACTTCAAGACTGCACTGAATATAGTAGACTGAGGAAAATCCATTGGCCCATAGATACAACACTACAGACAAAACTATATGGGCCACTGCAAGAATTACAAAAGACAGTAAAATTTATACAGGAAACGACATTGCAGATATAGACAATACTTCAGGCGATCGAAAGATAGATAGATCCTTATATTGGTATCATTTTCTGCTCCTCCCTCTTTGTCTATATTACTGCCCAGATATATGTAAGATTGTACGTCTAGTAGAGGTATTTTTATTTGGTTTCATTCCATTGTGCACAAGAGTATTCTTCTTAGGCGTTTGACTTCTAATGCATCTAGTTTTCTCCCAGTCTCTTATTTTCCTTCTTTCACATGCATGGTGAGGGACAATAATACATTTGAGTTGAATATTCTTATATTAGTTTTCTTGCTTAGTATTTTTTTATTTCCGTATTTTGTCCAGGTTTTTAAAATTTGCTGCTGATTCATATAGAATAGCCAAATGAAAATATCACCAAAAAAGACCATAGTCACAAGTGTCCACGCCAACATTTTAAAGCTGAATAAAAACCCATCAAAGAAGCAGCTAATTGGCTCTTAAAACATTCAAATAAATGCAAAAGCAGATGTGCAAGCCTCATTAATCTAAAAGACACTCAATTATTAAAAACAGTTCATGTGTAACTGAAAATGTAGCTCTACAATGGATATCAGGTCCTTAATAAACCATAAGATGAAATCCTTCAAGAACACCACTGGTCAAGAATGGAAGGTCTTTCATCCAAATGATCACAGACATCTACATCCTTCTAAAAAAAAAAAAAGGGCTAATCAGTCATCCTTCAACTGAAATAAACACATGTGCTAATTTTAGACTTACTTTATGTAGTCTTGCAACCAGCGCCAACCCAACTCTGGCTACTAGGGACAGATTTGAGGGATAAGACCTTTGCTCATTTAAAAGGTTGAGACCACTATGCAGTACATAACTGCAAGAAAAAGGAACAAATGCCTCAACTTATAAGTGAATTTTCTTTTAGTGAGCTCAATTTTTATTTAAGTGCTGATATATTTCTCCATGTGAGCATTACCGTCAAGACTTCTCACTGCCGATATTCAAGTTTATCAAAGAGGAAAAGATTTAAAGAGGAACATTAAGAAAGAAAAATGTTATTCTAAAACACAAGTTTAAAGTATAACCATATACCAGTGGCGAATAAAGATTGAAATGGAAAAGAAACAAGAAAGTGTATTAAAAACATAACTGACTATAGAAAATATGTGCTTTTGTAATTACTGTTCATAGACTCAGCAGCAGTGAGTATTTTTAAAAGACAATGAGAAATTTTTAATCTCTTACATAATAAAAATGAGCAGCTATTTGGTTGCATTTTCATATTCTTTTGTAAGTATTTTTTAACTAAACATTTTTATTATAAAACATCCACAAAATTAACATTTTTTTGCAACTGGTCTTTATATTTCATGACAGCTGTTAGTACTTTATTTTAGAGGGACAAATATGTGATCAAAAATGACCAAGTCAAGCTAATTTTGATTAATCTTTTAATTTCTTCTTCTTTGGCTTAGCCTGTGATTGAGTTGCTACCTGTTGAGGGCGGCTAATTACTATGTTTCCATCATTATCTCGAGCTGGTTGCCAATTCAGTGGTTGCCTCCTATACATTCCCCATGGAATCAGAGTGAGCTGGCAAAAATGAGAAGTAAAGGCTGCCTTGTTAATAAATGAACAAAACAATTGTATACAACTCAACAAATAATAATCTTTAAAACAAGAAAAGGGAGCATTCACAATAATGAGAAAGATATGCAATCAATTTTTGTCAATGGAAATAAGAAAATGTGAGACTTCTACAGTTATATGTTGAGTCTGTATGTATAGATGTGAATCCTAGACAATTGGACAACAGACAAGAAAATAATTGGCGGCCACAGAAATGTGCTTTTACAGAAGATTGTCAATGTTGATGAGAATGGACAGCTAAAATTAAAAAGAGTAATCAGGATGTTCTGAAAGAGGCTAAAATAAAAAGAAAGCTTATTTCCAACATCAGAAGGAAACAATCAGAAAAATACAAGACAATTTTAAAGCGACTAGTTTGGTAAGAAGTCAACAACAAAATTGAGAGAACTGTAGAAAAGCTGTGTGTGGAGAGACATGGTCACTCTACCAGCAAACATGGTATTTGATGATTAAACAAGAAATAATACCACTAGTTTTTTTTTTTCTTCTTCTTTTATAATCATCAACCAGAACCATATCTCTAGAGTCCTTTTTTGATTATGTTGTGAGAAGACACTTCAATAAGTAAGTAAACTGATATGAAAAGATGAGAATAAAGATACCGAATATGCTACTATATGTCAGAGAACAAAGGCAGGAATAAAAATTAATATACACTAACTAAAGACATAAAGTTACAAGAAATGTTAGACATAGTGAAAGAAAGCAAAAATAAAGGACTGACTCTTAATAGCAAAAAGACAGAAGTAATGGTAACAACAAAGAAAAAAAGACATCACCTCAGTGCAAAATAAAGACAAGTGGAACAATATTAAAACAGGTAAATGAATTTAAATATTTGAGAACTTTGTTAACCTCAGACGGAAGATGTACAACAGAGGTGAGATGCAGAATGGCTTAGGTAAAAGTAGCTTTTCCAAAAAGTGAGGAAGATACTGTGCAATCCATTTTTGACAATAGAAACAAGAAAAAGCGTTCTTAAATGTTATGTAGAGCCAGTCTTAACATATGGATGTGAATCATGGACAATAGGACAACAGACAAAAAAATCACTGCAGTCTGTAGAAATGTGGTTTTACAGAAAAATGCTGAGAATACCATGGACAGCTAAGAAGAGTAATGAAAACGTTCTGATGAATCTGTTCTTGGTAGATTCTAAACAAACCACATCCATACTGTGAGAAAACAGACTCCTATACAAAACATTTGTCAACTCAAATGACTCCATGTCTGGAAATGACTCACTGTAACACTGAAGATCTCTTACATAAATTTACATAGACTTTGAAATGATCTGAAATGTTGCTCTTTATCAAAGCTTTTATTTGCTTATGTTGAGAATACCAAAGAGAGTTAAAGAGTAGCAAGGATGTTGTAGAGATTAAGAGGAAGTAATCATCATTTTTTTATCATGTGATGAGAAGTGAACATTACTGTAACAAATTGAACAATTAAGGGAAACACACAGAAATGATACAAGCTTATGAGAGCGGTCTAGCAGAAAATCAACAACAGAATTGATAATCTTTAGAGGTAGAAAGTTGTGGAGAGATATGATCACTTACACCAGCAGGCTCTGTACTTGATAAAGGACAAGGATGTTTTGGAATTTGCAAACAAAAACAGGCTAAATAAAGAACTAACATTTAGATTAAAGGGTCTACAACTGGGATTAAAAACAAACAAAACAGAATGCAGATCTTAAAAATCAGAACTCTTGAAACTGAACAGAAACATCTAGTGCAATATATAGTAATTATAGTAGCATGACAATGGAGGTGATGGCATTGACCAAGGCATTCAAATGGTTAGAATCACAAGACTACACCCACTCATGTATACTGAGTGATTCGATGAGCATGATAAAAAAAGTGGAGGCGGGCTCTGTACGCATGCAATGGGTAGAGTCGTTGCAGAAATCCAAGATACGTAAGGTCACCTTTGTCTATGTCCCTGGACATGCGGGAGTACGGGGAAATGAAAGGGTGGACAGGTTGGCTAGCTGCGCTGTCGTTGAGGACGGGCAACCAATGGATCGGGCGGACATCATCAATGCCCTCCGAGATGTGGGAAGAGCACATGACTTCGACAAACACAGATCCTCGTCACTTCTTCGAATGAAAGAGATGGGAGTTAAGATGGGCACAGCCAGAAATGAGAAACTTAGTGGGCGTGTAAGAAGACTTATCAACCTACATAGAACTGGAGTCGTCAGTCGCTGGACACTGAGGGAATTGCTGAGCAGGGGATCTGAGCACCTATGGACATGTTCGGAGTGCAATGATGATGACCCGCCAATAACTCAATATAGTAATTGAAATAAACACTAAAACTATGTACGGCTTCGGTAAAACTGGATTAGTCTTATCTTGTTCACAAAGCTGAATCATCCTAGTTGTCATTTATATCTAATCCAGCTTTGCAACCACCTACCTACTTTTCATGTTTATTCTCAGTAGATGATGATTATGATGACATTTCCCATTAAATGTTACTACAGCAATGAGATCTTCACATTTATATTCTACTACACGCTGGATAACCCACATTTTCAGCTCAAACATACCACAGATGAAAGGGTCACTCCAGCAAACAGAATGTACAGTGTCTGTGAGAACATTTGTGTGATGTAGCCCCATACAAAGCCAACAACCTAAAGAAAGCAAATAAAATATTTTTTTAAAATTACAAACTTACTGATTTCAATTAAATATAGAAAACATATAAATATAAATAAATTTATTATATAAATATATTGTGCTATATAGAACCAATTCTGACCTATGGAAGCAAATCATGGACAGTAGACAAACAAATGAAAAAACGATTAGAGGCCACAGAGATGGGATTTCTCCATGTGGCATATAGGGAATATGGTGTTAGTGACCATAAATTTTACAGACCTTCAGCGCATGATTTTTGGGGTAATGTGATCGGTATTACGCCCGTGCCGCTTTACTTTCCCAGAAAAAATCCGGTGCCCATTTAAGGCTGGGTGAACCCGGAAGCCGTCGGTTGGGATCGAACCCTACTTCTTGTCCTTTGTAGTCCAGTTCACAAACCACTGAGCTATTGCGGCTCCAAAATACACCATAAACAACTAATAAATTGCCTGAAAGATATACATCTGGATAATGCTGACATAAAACTAATATCAAAAATGTTTTCCACATGAAACATATGCCCTGACGAACCATACGAACATATGCCCTAACCTAAATGATCTTTTGCTGCATACATTTTTAGACATCAATATTAAAAGTTCAATGAAAGCATTGATCAATTAAAGGTTGGTGACATCTCCACGATGAAGCAAACTGACAGATAACTCTGCCAGCTTTAGTTTTTTTTGCCCATCTGTTTTTGGTCATATCATCCATCATTGTTCCTGTGGAGCTATAGTTCTAACTAGTAAAATTATTGACATGTTTTATGTTCCCTGCTTAAAAAAAACAACTTCAAATTGACATTTCTAACATTCTAAAGTGCATTTATGTTTACAAATGTACTTACTGCAAATACTATAATTATGATTTGAAAATACTTTTCTGCTCGCCTTTGGCCATCAAAGTCCTGCAATCAAATTGTTAAGAATTTACAAATTTAAGATAAAGATGTTTGCCACAAATAATTAGAATTTATGGAAATTTAACTAAAAGAATGACTGACCTTTGAAATGAACATAAAGGTTGAGTTTTTTAGGGGTCTCTAAGCACCGGTGATGTAAATGTGGTCTGCAACTCATAGCTAACTACTTGTGTCAAGATCAGTGGCAACAATAGCTGATGAAGACTCTGTTTCACCTCTGAGTTGTGTTTTTGGAAATAGAGTAACCATTCTGACCAAGTTTATCTATCTATCTATTGACCTTTCGAGCCGTAGCCGGCCCATAGGGCGTAGACCCAGATACTCTTTCTCTTATCTAAATTTATTCTAGCAATTTTCAATCCTTTAAAGATCTTTTATCAAATCTCGCCATTTGTCTCTGCTCTGTGCAAGCAACTCTATCTCGTTGAGGAAGTCAATTCCTGCTGCTCTTGCCTCTCTGATCAATGTTCTCAGTGTCTCTCTGGGTTGGCCTCTTTTCCTCTTACCTGTTGTTTCCCACATTTGGACTTGCTTTGTTACTTGGTTATTATCTCTCCTCATCACATATGACCATCGTCTTTTCTTGATTACTGAAGATATTAGTGGTTGATTGGCGATTTATCTAATTTCATCATTTGTTTTTAATTTATTCCACGTTATACCAAGTATTTTTCTTATACATTTATTTTTTAATGCATTCAACTTTGTTTTTATATCTCTTATTGTCTTCCAGCTCTCACATGCATACTTAAGGTTTGATTTGAAAAGTCTAAGTTTTGTGTTTGCGTTGATGAGTTTTGATTTCCACAACTTTGGCCAAGTGGGTATGGTTAAAAAAAAAAGAAAAGAATGCAACTTGGTACTAAAAAATATCATGACCTTGAAGGATGTGCTGGGCTGAAAGTTTCATATATCACAGCTATGCCATAAACTAGCAACACACCATATATTAGACACCAAATTAACGTCGTTTTAAGGGTAGACACTGAATAAGAGTAGTTGGGTAAACACAGCCGCAAAAGAAGAACTCTCTAGCCACGTGTAAATTTTGAAGTACAGTCGAACCTGGTCTTAGGACCACCTGTTTAAAGCGTTTCCCTGCTTATAGGACCGGGTCTACAATTTCCCCGAGTTTTTTACTATATGCTAACACTGATTACGGCGCTCACCGTATGACGCGACCAGAGACCAGGCTAATTAACCGCCGCCAATGTTATTTATCCCGTTTACGACACGCGGGTAATCCGAGATAACGATACACTGACCAGCCAGTCCTCCGTCTCGCTGGGAGCCATAAACGATCGACACAGGTGTCTACAGGTGTCGAAGTTTTCCCGTATTTAGTGAGTCCCAGATTACAGTGGGACGTGTTACGTTTATCAGTCAATACTGGTGTGAGAAACACGGCAGACACAGATCTATGATTCGTGAAGTGACATCACTTCGCGGTTCCGTCTAGACCAGAGTAGACCATTGCGTGGCCCGTATAAATTACAGGAATTAACTAAAGAATTAGTCATTGCCCGCTTAGAGTGTATTCATGTACATGTACAGTATCTCAGTGAATTATTTTTGTGGATTTTAAAAGTGTTACACACAATATAGGAAATGGCCAGTGTCAAAAGTGTAAAACCAAAAGCATTAACGCTGGAAGAACGAATATCAGTGATTGGACAAAATATTTTTGTGTGTTTAACTATCGTGTTTTTATGAAAAGTGTCCAACCAGTGGCTATTGTAGACCGACATGTGCACTATGTTCTACTCATGGATTACGCTGATTTGCAGGTTAGTTTTCATAGTGCTTAGGATAAAATTTTTTTTATCGCTCTATTTATTATGTGAAACCTGTGAGGCAGGACCACCTGTCCTATGGGACCAGTTTTTGAAAGTCCCGTGAATGGTCGCCTCAGACAGGTTCGACTGTATTTCATTTAGTTTTCACCCCAAAAAATTATGTGAATAACACTACCACAAAGTATATAAAATAAAATGTGGTCCTCATTCTTTACAATAGAATTGTATGAAATTTGGCAGCACGATGAAGATTTCCTTCCATAATGCCCACCTGATGCTTGACTTCTTCCGCCCATGCCTCTATCCCGAATCTGCTCTCCAATGAGTTCTCCGCTCAATCCAAAATTATGTCAGGCTGCACTCACCCCCTCTACCCATCTCCCCTCTGATAGGGTAGTACTTGCTCTCACCCACCCCCATTAGTTGCCTTTAAGCATGATCACAACCTCTGTGGCATGCTTGTCAGGAGCCGCCTTCATGCCTCCCTCCACAACCATCGGGGCACTATCTGTTGTAATTGCAATCTATGTAATACTTGCAACCACATACTCCAGACAGATACGGTTCTCTTCCTTAATGGTCCTTTTGAAATCAGAAAAGGATTCACTTGTACATCACGCAACATTATCTGTGCCATCATATGTAAGCGATATAGGATGATCTACATAGGTGAATCAGGATGCCATCTCGCAAACGGATGCTGGGAACATCTGTATGACATCACTTGAGATGCAGGTAGCACCCCACTTCAACTCTAAGGGCCATCAGGGTAAGACGGAAGTCCAAGTTACTGGCCTGTTGTCATGTTCTTCTGACAGCCACAGCCAATTTACTTTAGAGAATCGTCTGATTGGCCGTATGGGTTGCCTCACCCCACGAGACATCAATGTGTCACTTTCTCATGGGTAATCTAGTACCCCTCTCTCTTCCCCTGCTCCCCCTTTCCATCTTTCACTACCACCTCTCTTCTGCCCCCCCCTCTCCTTTCTTCCTTCCCCTGCTCCTGTTTTGGCTCCTTAAACGCTGACGTAATCTCCCTTGATATTTGATAATTCCCCTAGTACACCTCATTTATTGCTATGTTTACTGAGTAACAGTGGGTTTGTTTGCTCTTTTTTCATTCCATTTCTACACTTCCTTGTCTCTAGGAAATCAGTCATATCAGATGAGATAAGAAGGTAGTAGAATTAGGTGTGAGAGGTAGTGAAGCATGACACAGGTAAGCACAAGAGATAGGGAAGTGTATATATGGAGTAGACATTACATTACCTTGTATGGAGTGATAAAGAGCAAACAAAACCCAGCATTACTCAACTTGGGCTTAAATGAGGCCTCATAGGGGGATTTTCGAATAATACCCAGGGAGATCACGTCAGGGCATAAGGGGCCAAAACAGGAAAGGGGAGGGGGGAGGTGAGAGAAACAGAAGGTAGATGGGAGTGAAAGAATGACTGAAGGGGGAGGGGAAAGAGAGGGGTACTAGATTACTCATGAGAAAAGGTTACATTGATGCCCTGTGGGATGAAATAACCCATATGGGCGATCAGATGATTTTCTAAAGTGAATTGACTGCGGCTGTCACAAGAACATGACAACAGGCCAGTAATTTGGACATCCATCTTACCCTGATGGCCTTTGGATAAATTAGTAAAAATAAAGTATATAAATTAAGTATATAAATTGCATGTAGGTGCAATAGGTCTCAAGAATACATTTTGTTTGCCTTATTTGTGGTCCAGTACCGTGGTACTTTTTATTTATAAAGTAAAGGGTCATTACACTGAATCCATGGTTTCTACAATTATTACCCTCCCCTCAGGCCCCTGGTCTTTGAGTAGTGAGATCTGACAACATCTAGCTCTCTTGGATAATGCAAAAAAACAGGAGGCCCTGTGTACACTCTGCACAAGTTAAAGTACACTTAACTTCACAGTTAAGTCGAAAACAGTAAGACAAAATCATAAATGGGTACGCCCAGGAAAAATTGTTAAGCAAAAAATCTATCTACCCATGCCAATGATAATGGATAATGATGTATGTGTCAGACAGATATTGCGGCTTTAGCGTAAATTAAACTTGCGACATGAGTGGAGTGATATATAAATAACGCATTCACGCCCAGTTACACAACGCCAAAGGCTACTGAAGAACTTAGAATTAGAATGCTGAGAATGTCAAAATTATCAGTGAAACTGAAACCAACTGCGACAGGTCACACTAACAGTTGGGTGAGTGACAACTCTTCAGTTCTTTAAATACTTTAATCAATAATATTTTAATAGCTACAGTTTTTTTTTTTTTATAGACGCCAATAAACGGTTAAAAGGTTGCTGAAACTGAAACGGTTATTAATAATACAAATACTTACTATGAGTCTGAAACGCCATGAGTTTCAAGAGAAACCGAGAGACATAATAATTCATAATTAATAAAATAAAACATTTTTAAATAGTAAAATACGCAACCAAGCCCAAAGCCGAACGTCACCGTCACAACAATAACAAATTAACTTACTAACCATATGAGTCGGAATATTTCTTATTTTCTCTGGTATGAGCGAACGTAAATAATCCATGTTGGATATATTCACAAATTGCACAAGACTTTCAGTTTTTCACTTTCATACAGTTTTTTTAGAGAAACCTTCTCCAACGCTTCGAATGTCCTAGTCCTGCTACGATCTTATAGCCGCTAGCGGAAGTCAATGAATGACAAGAAGTGGTCAGAATCATTTTCGCATTATTATTATAATTCATTATTATGCATAGAGTTATATGCCTATGTGGCGAGGAACACCTGTGCACACGGCTGCCAGGGAAAAATGGATTAACACGCAAAGTTCAGTTCCTAGTCTCTAGGGACTTCATCTGAGATCAAAGCTGGCGAACGAAAAAAAAAAGTATGCAGAGTAGGCATTCAAGTCCCCATACAGTAATAACAATAAATATGTTTTAGATGTTATGTATTTTTTTAATCAGTAGTTCTTAAACTATGATTCGTAGACCCGTGTTGGGGGCGGGTGCGATGTCCTCACAAGAGGCCCGCGGAGGCTGGAAGAGACCATCATCATTGAGTGCCGTCTCCGCATCGAAGATTAGCTACCATGGAGCGCCATCCCGCTCTGTCTCTTGCCTTCCTTTTTGTGTTGGCCTCTTTGAGAACTTTCTCATTGGTCTTTTTAGCTGTCCAGGGAACTTTCAACATTCTTCTGAGAAATCCAATCTCCGTGGCCTCTAATCGTCTTTTCATTTCTTTGTCTATTGTCCATGATTCGCTTCCATAGGTCAGAATTGGTTCTTTATAGCATCGATGAACTCTCTTTCTCATTTCTATTGACATAGATTTGTTGCATAAGATATTTTCATTTTCTGAAATGCTATTTTGGCCTGAGCTATTCTGCTTTTTATTTCTGTATTGCATCTTCCATCTGATTTTATCACTGTGCCCAAGTATTTCAAACGTTGCACTAGTTTCAGATTTGTCTTGTTTATTTTTATGCTGCATAGTGGTGATGGTTGTTTCTTCGATATAACCATTACTTCTGTTTTCTTACTATTCAGACTGAGACCCTTCTTGTTGCTTTATTTTACTATTATATCTATCATTTCTTATAGCTCTTTCTCTGTCTCTGCTATTAAGACTGTGTCATCCGCATATCGCAAATTATTTATGATGTGACCGTTGACTTCAATTCCTTTTTTGTCTACTATTGATCTCATAATATGTTCGCTGTAAAGTGAAAACAAATCCGGAGACAGAACACAGCCTTGTCTAACTCCTTGTTTTATAAATTGAAATTGTACTGTATGGTTGTTAATTCGTGTAGCTGCTGTTTGTTGCCAGTACATGTTTTTTTATGATTCGCAGATCCTTGCCATCAATATTTAATTTCTCCAACATATTTATTATTTCCACATACTTTACTTTGTCAAATGCTTTCGTGTAGTCTATAAAGCACATATATAGATCTTTCTTTACCTCTATAGTTCTTTCTATCAATGTTCTTAAGGTGTATATTGCATTATTGGTGCCCTTTCCCTCCACAAATCCAAATTGTTCCTCACTTATTTCTGGTTTTATTTTGTTCCTTACACGTCTCATGATTATTCTTAGTAATATTTTAGTCATATGGCTCATGAGACCAATAGTACGATGGTCTTCACAATCAGTAGCGCCTGACTTCTTTGGTATGGCTACAAAGATAGATTTTAGTAGATCTTCGGGTATGTGTCCAGTGTTATATATGTCATTGAGTAGTTTTGTTATGACTTGTACTCCCAGCTCTCCTAATGCATTTACCCCTTCGATTGTTATATTGTCGAGACCTGGAGCTTTGCCTCTTTTCAATGTTTTGAATTGCGTCCTCCACTTTACTCTGTATTATTTTTGGTCCTGTGTCTTCATTTGAATTGTTTAATTCTGGTCTTTCATCATCATAGAGTTGACTGATATATTCTGTCCATCTTTCCATTGTCTTCTCCTGTCCCATTAGTATATTTCCTTCCTTTGATTTCACACAAACTGAAACTTTGACTTCTTTTCTTCCTGTTAATTCATTTAACTGATTGTGCATAAATTTTGAGTCTTTCTTTTGTTGTTTTTCCATTTCTGTTTTAACCATCCTTCCTTTGCTTCTCTGCTTTTGTTTTGGATCTCTTTGTGCAATATTTTGTATGTCCGTTTTTCTTTCTTATGTTTTCTTCTTTCGTTCATTAGTTGTAACATTTCTTCTGTCATCCATTTCTTTTTGTTGATTCTTTTAGTCACTGATATTACTTCTTTTGATGTTTGTTGAATCGATTGTTTGAGCATTTCCCACTGTTCATGGATATCCTGTATTTTCTCAATAGCATTATATTTATTTTGTACTATCGTGATGTACTTATCACTCGTCTGTTTATCAACTCTTAGGATATTCCAAAATTTCCAAATTTAGTAGTAAAATTAAATTTGTTCGGCCACACAACTAGACAAAAAGAACTAACAATGACTCAAAGAGCCATAAACAAACGCTACGAAAACGCCAGATTAAGAGAAAGACCGAGAAAGAGATGGATAAAGGGAATACTAGTGTCACTAGGAGGAATAACATCAGAAGAGGCCAACAGACGAGCAAAGAATCGCAGATTGTTTCTCCCCTCTACGCCAACGGCAGCAGAGGAAGGATAGAAGAAGAAGAAGAGTAGTAAGTAAAGACATTATTTTTTCAGGGTTAAGATTTCACCTCTTAATTTTAATTACCGCAATATTAATTATTTAGATTATTATTATTGCAATGGTAACATGGCACCAGCATCACCACAGCCATCAACAGAAGTGCCCCAATATATAAACAGTCTGGACAAAACTGGTCTGAGGTTTTAAATATTGAGGAATCACTCTCTCTCTCTCTCTCTCTCTCTCTCTCTCTGCGTTCAGGACTCAATCAGAGTAAGGATTCCAGACTCTCATATGAAGTCAGCTGCCAGGCTAAGTGTGTTGATCGCCCCCACAGACAGAACATCACAATTAAAGTCTGTCAGATCCACTCTGACTGAACACCCGTTAATACGTTGCACTGTGTTCTGCGCCAGTGGCCCAGTGCATCCGATTTCAGCCAGCATTTTATTCGGGTTTGCTTTCCCTAGCCTTTGATTGTCCCCAATCTTCCTGCAAGGCAGCAGATTGTCTTTACTGTAGGGGGATTCTGCCCTTAGATGGTAGGCCCTCCCAGGTTTACGAGCACCATCTGCCCGAGTCACTAGAGGTGACTAACACAGACATGCACACACAAAGATGTGAGATGTGACTAACACAGCCATACACACACAAAGATGTGAGATGTGACTAACACAGACATGCACACACAAAGATATGTGATGTGACTAATACAGACATGCACACAGCGATACGAGGCATGACTAACACTGGCACACATCAAGATATATGACTCATGACTAACATAAACATGCACATAAAGATATGAGATATAACTGACATTGACATGCACACACAAAGATATGACACATGCCTAACATAGACATGCACACAAAGATAAGAGATATGACTAACATAGATATGCACACACAAAGATATGAGATGGGACTAACATAGCCATGCACACACAAGGATATGAGATGTGACAAACACAGACATGCACACACAAAGATATGAGATATGACTAACATAAACATGCACACAAAGATATGAGATATCACTAACCCAGACATGCACACACAAAGATATGACATATGACTAACACTGGTACACACTAAGATATGAGATATGACTAAACACAGACACACACAAAGATATGAGACATGATTAACACGGACACACTGAGATATGACTAACATGACACACACCAAGATATGAGCCATGGCCAGCACACACAAGCTAAGATATGAGCCATGGCTAGGACAGAAACACAGCAAGATATGAGCCATGGCTTCACTAAAAAAACACCAAAAAATGAACCATGTCTATCACAGAAACACATTAAAGTGCCCATATGCTTGGGCTTGTTGTAGTCGGCAGACTCTTCTGAACGTGGGAATCACAGGTTTCGTTAAACAGTTGTCCGGAGATCTGAGAGTGCAGTCTGACCCATAGAACGTTCTCTTGCATGTACAGATTCCCGATCGACTGTTGACAGGTGTCGTTGAAACAGTTGTCCGGACATTTGAGAGTACATATGATGTCACAGCCATCAGAACACATCTGTTCGCACTGTAGCCCAAAATTACCATCGGGACAAGTGTCATTACAGGTATAGCCAAGATGTTTACATTGTAGGCATTTTCCAGATTTTTCCTCAAATAAAGGACAGACACTGAGACAAGACCCGGAACAGTCGTGTCCATAGATCCCATGTGAACAGTTGCCGTGACAAGTACCGATGATGACATTGCAGCCTTTACTACACCCACTACACACTGCACAAAACGACCAAGAATGCTCGTCCAGACAATAGGTGTCTGTAAATGTTTGCACCTCACATACCGTCAGTGCACTGTCGGCCTGCGAAATGGTCGGTGAGAACTCAATCTTAATATGTACCATTGACGTTTGTGTTTTGACTACAATAGTGTTCATAGATACATTAGGGCATGATATATCATTATACTGGAACACTACTCCGCCACTGTCAGAGAAAGCCTTTAGAGTGGCATTCTTTACCCGAATCATAGTGCTAGCTCGATGATAGATTCGAATGATGTGAGTCTTCTGGGGCGTTGCAAAGTTCAGATACCAGTAAACAGAATTGGTTACACTTCTCCATTGTGTGTGTGTGCAGTCATTGTCATAGAGATTGGTCTTTGTTTTGTTATTAACTGCGGCCTCTGGTCCACATCCGTCTCGTGTATAACAAGCATCAAATTTGTCGGTCTGGTTTGTGATCTGTTTGAGAGCCACCTTCCGACCCCCGCCAATGTAGATGGAGCAGATATATGCAATTATCGCCCTTTCAATCCGTAACTTGTTGATCAGACCAGCCCCAGAGCAGAAGGCATCAATCTCGTGTGGACTAACTACAAACATTGATACATTGTTACATGAGGCAGAACCATTCAGTTTTACCGTGAAACTGTCAGGATATTTTAAGTCATTCGCATAAATCCTAAACCAGGAGCACGGCAAAGATTGATTGAGAGTTGCCTCAACTGATGTAGAATCTGTGTCCGGATTACATGAGGTGTCGTTGTTATCAAACAGGAAAGTAGGTTCAGATTTCTGGGCATATTTGCAAATAAAATCCAAGTACTGACACTGGGGTCCGAAAATTTTGTGCTGACAACTGTCATTGTTTGGACATGTCCCTGTAGTTTTGTCACAAACTAAGCCATTATAGCAGTGACATTGTAACGTACAATTTGCCCCAAACCAACCGTCGGCACAAGTAAGGTCATTAGCTTCCATGGTTGCTAACGAAGCCAGCGAACAAAGACTTGATCAACAGCGATGGTTAACGAACTGTGTACACACATCTATTATCAAACCCGTGATTACATTTTAAAAAATCCGCCATCTCACTGTGGTAACAGATAGCATGAAATTTTCTAATAGAATGAGATAAACCGTTGGAGACAAGGAAAGTCAACATTGTTTACATGGCTTGGACCCAAGAAGGATTCAAAGAGGTCGGATATGCGATGCCATGGGAGACAATTATGCCGGGTCAAGCTGGAAGAAATATCAGAGTTACGTCCAAGGCAGCCTCGTTCTGGCAGCGGATGTCCGACGTAAGAGAGAAAATAAATCTAGTCCTTGTAGATCGCCATTTTGTGTAATAAACTGTGCAACTCAGTGGATTTTCTTATACCATTTTACCTCCTCCGGGATGGGGGAAACAAAAATCATCTATCACATAGATGATGAAGATACCCCGTATTTGATAAAGCTTCCGATCCCAGCGGATAGGGTTACTTTAGGCGACTTCAAGAATGCCTTGAATCGACCAAATTTCAAGTTCTTTTTCAAGTCTATGGACGATGATTTCGGGTACGTTTTTAGTGTGCATGTGAGTCGTTGGGTGAGTGGTGTAGTATGTGTTTCAGTTTGTTATCATCCTCAAGCTGGCTTTAAATAAATACTGAGAATTAAGATTGTATTGTTGATTTTTTAGCCTCACAAATCAGATACAATATTTTGTGATTATCATTGTTTATTTATAACTTTATTTATTATATATAAAGTGTTGAGTTGTTTGTTGAGTTATTAATTATTACAATACATAAACATATAATAATATATATTACAATTAATTAGTAATAATAAAAATAATTCAATTAATGAATTATAATTTTATTCTTTTTATTTAATATTAAAAACATTTATATATAGTTTAGTTTTTATCATAATTTTTTTTAATTGTTTTAAAATATTTTAAATTATTTTTTTTTAAATCATGATAATCATTCCAGTTTATCATTCCTGTTGCATTCTTAGTCTATCTTCATTGTTTTGCAATAGTAATATAGTTATAGTGACTCTCTTAGTAAGTCTCTAAGTCAAGTACTGTGTAATAATAGTAAAGTGTATCGTCTGACTATTGTAAATCATTCATCAAATAACTACTAACTATACTATACTATACACACATTAAATTAGACTAATTTTTACTAATACTTTATAACTTTATTAGATGTAAGTAATGTTGAGCTTCTGGTATTCATTCATTCATTATTATGATTCATTCATTCAATATTCATTGTGTAAATAATAAATGTACTGTGTAGTATTAGTATTACTATTACTTAAGTAGCATTGGTATTTACTATTTTTGTTAATGAAGTAATTATAATAAATTATTAATATTATTATTACACTTATTAATAAGTTATTATATATGCACTATGACTATACTATATACATATTTGATGTAAGGGTATTTTTACAGAAAAAAATTAATTGCAACAAAAACAAATAACCACTTTCAACTCAAGTTCAAGTTTTACTAGAGTTTTTAATTTTATATTTTACCAGTACTGTTCTTCAAATTCTTTCTATTATTATATAATTATTAACTTATTAGTTATGCTATTAAAACAGTGACTAGTGACTATATATTTTTTTAGGAAGTGCAGTATCATAGAATGTATATTGTATTCTTGCTTGTAATGAATGAACTGTAATGAAAAGAAGAGTAGTAGACCACAATCTTGTCTCACATGAAAAAATTTCAGTTGCTTTGCAGGGTAATGGATAGATAATGACAGAAGTTTAAAATTATAATTTAATGTTTGGCGTGAATGCTTTTTATGAAATTAGAAACAAACCTGAAGTCAGATACAATAAAAAGACAGGTATCAAAATGTGACAACTTTTTTACCTTTAGAGTTGATGATACACTTGTTCTATCTATCTATCTACTGACCTTTCGAGCCGTAGCTGGTCCATAGGGCATAGACCCAGTTCTCTTATCAACATTTTTATTCTAGCAGTTTTCAATCCTTCTAAAGCCATTTTATCAAATCTCACCATTTGTCTCTGTTCTGTGCAAGCTACTCTATCTCATTGAGGGAGCCGATTCCTGCTGCTCTTGCCTCTCTGATCATTGTTCATCTCAGTGTCTCTCTGGGTCGACCTCTTTTCCTCTTACCTGTTGTTTCCCACATGAGGGCTTGCTTTGTTATTCAGTTATTAGACTTGTTACAGAGCAGATAATATTAGATGTGTAAAACTTTGGGTAAGATTTGTTATGATAAACTTTTACTTTATAACTGTGCAAATTAAGTAAGCAAAGAGAATTTTAATGTGAAAGAGGGCATGTCGAAGTTTATTCATTAGAAAAACATACAAAGAGATAAACAATCAGCTTCACCACATCACTTTGTCTTCTTAGTGTAAGAAAGTTTGAAGATGTCTGATTTATTAAATCAAAACTTAACATTCTGCGCCACAACAATTTGTACAATATGTGCAAAATGTTTGGGTGTTGTTTAATGCAAGGATAGAAAAGTGTACAAAATGTTTGGGTATTTAAATCAAGGATGAAAATTGTACAAAATATTTGGACATTGTTTAAAGTGAGGATATAAAAGTGTATGAAATGTTTGGACATTGTTTAAAGCAAGGATAGACAAGTGTACACAATTTTTGGGTATTTAATCAAGGATGAAAGGTGTACAAAATATTTGGACATTGTTTAAGGTATGGATAGGAATATGTACAGAATGCATGTGTGCTGTTTAAAGCAAGGATGGAAAAGTGTACAAAATGTATGAGCGTTTGAGGATGAAGAATGTATACAATGTATTGATGTTGAAAGCAAGGATAGAAGGTGTAAAAAATGTTTAATCATTGTTTAAAGCAAGGGTAGGAAAATGTATAAAAAGCCTTGGTACTGTTTAGAGCAAGGATGAAAAATTGTACAAAATGTTTGGGCGTTTAAAGCAAGGATGGAAAAGTGTACAAAATGTTTGAGTGTGTAAAGCAAGGATAGAAAAGTGTACAAAATGTTTGAGTGTGTAAAGCAAGGATGGAAAAGTGTACAAAATGTTTGGGTGCGTAAAGCAAGGATAGAAAAGTGTGCAAAATGTTCTGGGTGTGTAGATCAAGGAAAGAAAAGTGTATTAAATGTTTAAGCTTTGTTTAAAGCAACTGCAGGCAAATGTACAAAAAGCCTCGGTGTTGTTTAAAGCAAGGATGGACAAGTGTACAAAATGTTTGGGTGCATAAAGCAAGGATAAAAAGGTGTAGAAAATATTTGGACATGGTTTAAGGCAAGGATAGAAAAGTGTAGAAAATATTTGGACTCGGTTTAAAGCAAGGATAGAAAAAATATACAAAATGTCTGGGTGTACATACAGTGCTGTCTTTTAGCTTAGTTTCCCAATTATCTTAATTACTTTATTACTGTGATTAAAGATATTTTAATTGTTTTTAAAAAATAAAAAAAATATTGTACTTTATAACAAAAAGTATATTACCGGTTTAGTATAGTTTAGTTGACAGATTGACTTTGTTACACACTGGACAACTTCATAGTGCGCAGATCCCCCCTCCCCAACATGTAGCACCATCACCACATGCTAGCGAAAGCACAGAAGATGCTATTAGCTCAGATGCTTGAGCTCTGTAGCACAAGCAGAGACCTTTAAGATTATAGCTATTACAGTGTAACACTTAAGAAACTTAAATAATCTCAATAAAACAAATAACTTTAGTATTTTTGAAAAGTTGTTTTATTATTAAGGATTCATAGAAGAATAGAGAAAAGGACAGAATTTTGTCTTGCCTCAGCATGGTATTTACGTGATTTAAGGGAGTGTGGTGTTACTGCCCATATTTTATTGTTTTACTTATATGGGGTTATTTTGTAAATACTCGACAGGTCTTATTTCTTCTCAGAAAATTTATCTAATACTCATATATGGCTTGGTGAACCTGGAAGTATATTTAAACTGACCTCTTGTTTTCACTAGGCATTGAACCCAACATGTTCTCTCTAGTCATTGAACCCAACCTCTTGTTCTCACTAGGCATTGAACCCAGCCTCTTGTTCTCACTAGGCATTGAACCCAACCTCTTGTTCTCACTAGGCATTGAACCCAACCTCTTGTTCTCACTAGGCATTGAACCCAACCTCTTGTTCTCACTAGGCATTGAACCCAACATGTTCTCTCTAGTCATTGAACCCAACCTCTTGTTCTCACTAGGCATTGAACCCAACCTTTTGTTCTCACTAGGCATTGAACCCAACCTCTTGTTCTCACTAGTCATTGAACCCAACCTCTTGTTCTCACTAGGCATTGAACCCAACCTCTTGTTCTCACTAGGCATTGAACCCAACCTCTTGTTCTCACTAGGCATTGAACCCAACCTCTTGTTCTCACTAGGCATTGAACCCAACCTCTTGTTCTCACTAGGCATTGAACCCAACCCCCTGTTCCACTAGGCATTGAACCTGACCCCTTGTTCTCACTAGGCATTGAACCCAACCTCTTGTTCTCACTAGGCATTGAACCCGACCCTCTGTTCCACTAGGCATTGAACCCAACCCCTTGTTCTCACTAGGCACTGAGCCCAACCCCTTGTTCTCACTAGGCACTGAAACCGACCCCTTGTTCCACTAGGCATTGAACCTGACCCCTTGTTCTCACTAGGCATTGAACCCGACCCCCTGTTCCACTAGGCATTGAACCCAACCCCTTGTTCCACTAGGCACTGAGCCCAACCCCTTGTTCCACTAGGCATTGCACCCAACCCCTTGTTCCACTAGGCATTGAACCCAACCCCTTGTTCCACTAGGCATTGAACCCAACCCCTTGTACCACTAGGCAGGTCCACTAACCGCTGTATCGTGTCTGTCAAATTCATACAGGATGTCAATATATATATATTTACATAGTAGTATTCATGCTCAGTTAACATGTGAATGTTGAAGAGATAGTTACCTCTTTATGAAAAATCTGTTAAATCAAAAGAAAATTATATTTAGAAAATCACTTGATCTAATTAATACTCAAATTTAAAGAACACAGTTGATCTTAATCTGATAATTTGGTAGTCTTATTTTATTATTTTAATTAAAAATTAACTGTGTGTTGGATACTTTAGTTTTAAAAAATGGCTTATATATTTTTCTTTGGTATTTTTTATTGTTGTTGGTTCATGTCATATTTTGTATTTTCAGACTGAATATTAGAGCTTGTAAATTACTTTTTAAAAAGCCTTCAACCATACTTCTCTTTATTATTCCCCGAAACCATTCTTTATATTATATTATTATAACTATAAATATTTGTATGTTTACGTCCGAAGATATACATAGATAGCTACCATTATAGTTCTTTTTAACCTGAGTTTTTTAATAAATATTTTTCTTCTCTTTCTTATTTCCATACCATTAATTTTTCCCTTATTTTCACAAATTTTCCATTATTCATAGTTTTATTAGTATCTTCCTACCAATGCTGTTTACTTATTCTTAAATCCCTACAGTAATGGTTCACCTCATTCATATATTCATGTAATTTTATTTCCTTTTATTTAAAGTACCTTTACCACCATGCGTCTCTTCATTCACAGATCCCTACTTTTATACTTCTTTTCATTCCCATTTCCTTACTTTTTCGTTTCACTTCATTCACAGATACTACACAAATGCCTAGGGGGCCTCGGTAGCCTAGTTGGGAAAACCACCCGACTGGACTACCGACGTTCGGACAACCCGTGTTCGATTCCCGCTGGGAGCAGTGTGAATTGTACTCGTGGTTGGAAAAAAAATACCCCCACGGTCGACCCAGCCGTTGGCAGAAATGGGTACCAGGATATTATCCTGGGAAGGTGAGGAATGTCGCTTCGCATCTGAGTTTCGATGCTTGAGGCTACACTAACCAGAAATATCCGAACATTTCTGGATAGGCGGCCGAGCACATATGGGTGTAAACTCGCGTGCTAAGACGCCGGTTCAAGTCTCGTACTTTACCTTTACCTTTACACAAATGCTATGTAAGAAAACCAAACTTAGAATATTCAACTCAAACGTATTATCAACACTTTCCTATGCATGTGAAAGCTGGAGAAAAATTAAAAAAAGATTGAGAAAAAACTAAATGCTTTTGAAGACAAATGCCTGTAAAAAAATACTTGTGTACAATGGAATGAATTCAAGACTAATATTGAAATAAGAGAAATGGTCATGCAACCAAAGATCTCATCTACAATTAAGGAAAGAAGATGGACGTATGTCTAACATGTGCTGAGAAGAGACAAGAGAATTCCAAAACATGCTCTTCTATGGGAAACGTCAGGATACAGGAAAAAAAGGAAAACCTAAAAAGACACTAAAAAGAACACTTATAATAGAAGCAAAGTTGATAGGCATAGACTCATTAAATAAGATCAAACATTTCGCCCAGAATAAAGATGGGTGGCGAAAAACACCACAAGCATTATGTGACGTCTAACAGTGTGGGAAGAATCATACACAGATCCCTACTTTTATGCTTTTCTTTTTTCACTGATCCCTACTTCTGTGTTTCTCTTCTTTCACAGATCCCTCCCTACTTCTGATTCTTTTCATTCACAGATCCTTACATCTATGTTTCTCTCCATAGATCAGTGCATTCTTCTCTTTCCTAGATCACTACCAATATGGTTCTCTTCATCTAAATACCCTTTGTACTTGTGTGTGTGGGTAGGACTATCATTATTTTACTGGGGCAGTGACCAGCAGTACTCATATATCTTGCCTGATTACTCAGGAAAATCTCAGCACAGAGCAGACTTTGGATCTCCATTGAAATTCCCACAATTATTTTTCTCTTAATTCCTAGATCTCATTGATTATTTTGGCATCTCATTCACACATCCAAACTATGATGTCACTTCTTACTCCTGGATCTTTCGCTTCTATGTTTTAATTTCAGACCTTCTCTTTATATTTATTTTCATAAACAGAAACACCATACTTGTTTCTAGATAATATTTGTTATCAATCATGGATTCTTTGTATTGTATCTTTATTTTTTGTTCTCCATGATATTTATTTTAAACTCCTTTCTCATTTCTATTTTCATTTTTCTAACACAAACACGCCAAAAACAATTCTAAATGATAGAAAACAAGATTGAATAATGACAGTTGTCAGAAACAAGAAATATAATATATATTCTATAAAAAATTTAAACTAGGCATTTCATATTTGTTTTAAGGAGTGATATATATTTTATTTCATTATTTCTCACTATATAAAAAAAAAACTATTATAATTGCTTGTTATAATTTTTCAGATCTTGGCATATTTTCTTTTACAAATTACAATAATAAATGGCTTTTTCAAGGTTGTTGTAGTCATTTTTACAATCTGCTTTAGTTTTAACAAAAATTATTCTGTTAAATGTTTAAAAATGGATTAGTATAACGTTTTTAGTTTTCTTAAACTGCAAACACATACAGTTGACATAAATACCTTATTTTTTTTTAGAAGTATCTTGTAAGATACCATCTTATACCCCTTTTGCTTAGTTCTAGTTCTTGTCAGCCCCAGCCATTTGTCAGTCGATGTAGCATTTCTTGGGTATTGTCAGTCCACCTCACTTGGGTCTACCACAGTCTCTTCTTTTAAATGTTTTGTGTGACATAGAATCTCTTAGCTTTCTTTCCAGATGAGCAAACCAATTAATTTATTGACTCTTTATGTAGTTTAGAGAGATGATTGAACATTTTATCTCTCTCTTACATCATTTCTAATTCTGGTCACTCCAAACGCCTTTGTAAACTATCCCTTCTATGATGTGACTAGTTTCATGGGAGCTACTAGGAAATAGGTAATATTTAATATATATATATATATATTATAATATATTATAATATTTATATATTTATATATATATATAAACGACTATAACTATATATGTATCATTTGTTGTATATGTATCTCCCTGATAGCAACATATGGTTTTGAATCATTGCATTGACAATCTTGCAAATAGCAAGGAATAAAATCAATTCATTCAAAACAAAATGCTACAGAAAAATCCTTAAGATACCTTGAATAGTGAAAAAGAGCAGTTAAGACATACAACAAAATTATAAGCATTTTAAAAAAACTGGCTTATAAACACCATTCACAGAGGAAATTAAAATAGTATAACCATGTTAAAAGACTTAATGGACTGTGTGGAATAATGGAAGGCATGGTTTCCTGGACGATGCATCAGTTGCAGACATACTAAGAAGAAGGTGGTTTCAAGCCATCAAGAAGACCTTGAACATGACATCAGAAGTGGAAGATCTAGATAGAGACAGATTGTTTCAGATGGACTGTGGTGAATGCAACGTTCAGCAAAGATCACATGACCTGATGATGATGATAAGTATATAAATCTTCTTCTTCTTTTCTCTTTTAAATGTGATTTAGAAAGGGTCCATGTTTGACTTTCATAGCACAAAGTTGGTATGAAAATGCAATTTATTATTTGTTGTTTAGCTGGCATAGAAATGTTTGGATGTCTTAGCAATGGTGAAAGCTGGTGACAGCATTTGCTTTTTGTATTCTCATGTCAATTTCTCTGTCTAGTTTTCCATCTTCTGTGAACATTGTGCCTAAATACTTGAATTCTTCTACTTGTTTTATTTCTTTGTCTTTGATCTTAATGTTTAATGGGTAACTTAATTTGCTTATTCTTATAGCCTCTGTCTTTGCTGTGTTAAATTTCATACTGTAGTTTGTGCAGCTTTTATTTAGAGATGTTAAATGCTGTCGTAACACGTTTTCATCCTCATATATTAGGCATTGGTCATCTGCGAAGAGTAGCTCGTTGATGTTGGAGTTTTCTACCTCTTTGTTATTATTTGATTTTTCCTTATTGTTGGTTGTTTCCTGATTTATTTTGTCCATATATGTGATGAAGAGGAGTGGTGAGAGAACGCATCCTTGTCTTACACCTGTTGTAACCTGAAACCATTCTGACAGACCTTCCGATGTTCTAATGGCACTTTGACTGTTTTCATATAATGCCATTATATTATCTAGTAGTTTTCCTGCTACACCGTAGGTTTCAAGAGTTTGCCAAAGTTTGTTCCTGTCCACACGTATATAAATGAATATATATATATATATATATATATATAAAATAGAAGGCATATAGTGCTGGAATAGTAAGGAAAATTATCCATAACCCTTAAATAAACAGATTTAACTCACTTTAACACAAATATTCTCAACTGCATAAGTCTCTCTAAACCAGAGGCATTAATTTTCTCATAGTAAAATCAGACTTGTGACCCTGATCAGCAAGCAACTGATGCCAAGAACTGAACATTTACATTGCTTGAGGAATTGTTACTTCAACTGTTGTAGATGTATTATCATGCCTCTTCCATTCTGTAACAAAGTTTCAGATATATTAAATGAAGTATGATAAGTTAATTATCAAGCCATGTATCGCTCCCAGGCTCAGAAGAAATTTTGAAGATGTTGCCTCAGATGAGCCCTCTCCTCTCCCATCACTGATATCCTGTAAAGAGATAAGGGGCAGACTATTAGAGTGTGGTTATTTATGAACACTTTTATTATACAGAAAATTGTGGGAAACAGGAAGAAAAGTTGAGCTTCATTATCTGTAGTTAATCTGATGACAGAGAGTTTAATTTTTGTTTATTTCCTGGGTACTTTATGCATACTTTATGTCATGTGCTTTGGTCCATCAGCCAAACATTGTTGAAATCATATAAATATGAGATAAGTGTTTGAATTGTCTCTGGTTTTTGAATTGTCTCTGGTAGTGAGGTTTACAGAATGTCTTGTTTACAGAATGTCTTGTCTTCAATAGGGTGGTGAAAGAAGAAATTGTTGATGAGGATGCACAGCTACCTTGTTTCAATGGAAGAGTTGTATCATGGGTGAGTGTTACTTGTCTCATTTGTGTGTTGTATTGATCATTCTCAATAACACTGCATGAGACACTGTTATGGATAGTCATAAGATACTATTATAATTACTGAGCCTTGCTGCATATTTTATCATTAATGTTCTTGTACAAGTATGTGTAATAAGCATGGTGGAAGTAGTCTAATGTCAAGTGGTGAGAGATGTACTATCATTTAATAATACTAAATGGCTTGTATTTATTATTAAGGTCACTAGTGTTCTTCCTCAATATTGTCACTTTCTCCAACTGTGCCCTGCATACCCGATTCGTTCAACCATAAAGCCACAATGCTACTCCCAGAGTGTAGTTTACATTGAGTGACCTTGTTCTGCTGGGTGGGGGGTGAGTTTGTAAAAGGAAATCTCTAACCTGAATACCACATTACTACAGCACTGGGACATTGGGCCTTTATTTCTATATTCTTCAACCTTAAAGAACAACTCTAAATCCCACTTCCCCAACCCATAACAAGACATAAATGTCATACCATATTGTATTCCCCCTCCCCATCCAATGCGTCTGATTAATGCTTTTTGAATAAGTTACATTACCTTTGGTATTTATTTTTTATTGTTATTAATTTTTTTAAAATGGAAATTTGATCATAGTTGTTTATCATTGATACTTTAGTTGATTAGCTCATTTGTGTCTTTTCCATCATCATCATGTGCCATCTGGTTGGCGTAGGTGATCATGTCCTTCCACAGTCTTCTATCCACCGAGCTTCATATCAATTCTTTTCTTTAACTGTTTACCATGCCATGACACCAAGCTATCTAGTATTTTCTCTTTTTGTCGTTCGCAATCTCTCTTTCCCTGTATTTTGCCAGTTGTAACCAAGTATTCTAACTTTCCTCTTCTCTTCTCATGATATGCCCGTAAAATATTGATTATTTCTTTCTGATGTTTTTTAGGAGCTCCCTTTTTGTGTTGGCCTCTTTGAGAATTTCCTCGTTGGTCTTTTTAGCTGTCCGGGAAATTTTCAACATTCTTCTGAGAAATTCCATCTCTGTGGCTCTAATCGTCTTTTCATTTGTTTATTTACTGTCCATGATTTACTTCATAAGTCAGAATTGGCTCTATATAGCACCGACTAGCTCTCTTTCTCACTTTTTTTGACATAGATACAAAATTATGTGTCTTTCAAGGTAGATAAAATACACGTGTCTTCTATTTTACTTCCAGAGTTATTAGAATGAGCTCCATTTTAAACTTTTGTGGTTAAAAATGGAATATTGCATCCTCCAAAACTATCAAATTATGCAATTTTTTATTTTAAAGAAATTATGAGCATCAACTATTAAAATATCATTCGTACATACAAACCTACTTTAGCTAGAAATGTTAGGTTTTGTGTCTAGTGTCACAAATTGAGATAAGCATACATGTATAATATATTCTATTATATTATATACATTACACTAAATATTAGACATGGCCACAAGTTGAGCTGCATAAAATTCTATAAAATAAAAGATAATATAAAATGGTATTAAGCAGCTAAACCTAAGGAGAGACGAGACAATGTTTCGGCAAAAGCCTTAATTGGGTACAATATAACAAATATAAATACAGTAACACACACAAGGCAAGTACTTGTCTATTTGAAAACAGCCATGTGAAGGAAGAAGTAACCAGGACCAACGTGCCTGTTGGTCAATGGTCAATAGGCCAAAAAAGAGCCAAACAAAGTAAGGGTCTCCTGAAAAAGCGAAAGGCAGGAGATACAGAAATAAAAGAGTTCAGTAATTAAAGGAAAGAATGAAAAGAGTTTACCCCCTTGGATGGAGAGTGCCAAAGCAGGCTATCAGTCGGTTCTCCAAATTGGAACGACTGTGGGTATCCGAGGAGCAAGAGACGATTTCAGTAACCTAGAAGTCTTCAGTGGTATCGTGACAGGCAGACTTCATCGCCAACAAATGTGCCTGTCTCGTATGGAGAACATGCTCGTTGCATATTTCGCATACGCCACAAGTCTTTATGATGACAAGCGCCATTTATTTTCATGTTACTATAACGGTCATTAATCTTGCTAATTTCTGCACTTGTTCAGCCTCTCACTATCTGTTTTTATAGCAGCTACATCGATACTTTGCTGCACCATTGATCTTGCATGCTAACATGAGATCTTGTGGCCATATGAAGGTAGCAGCTTCAATGTCTAAATGTCTAGTTCTACTCTACAGAAGGCAAAGAAGTTAAGCAACCCGATAGTGTAATTAATTATTCACGAAACCAATTCCCTTCAATTAAGCCTTGATTATACCGGGTGTATTTTGTCTGTAGTTATTAAAATATTGAAAGTGAGTTAGCATGAATCCCATTCACGGAATTTGTTGTTCTTAGCGGGTGATTATGACATATACCCGCCACACATATACCTTTCAACAATTAATTTTCTCACTCCGCCATTTGGTTCTTTATCGAGCTTTGGAGTTTCTGCGACAAAACCTTTTTTTTTTCTTTTTTGAAGCATTCGCCCCTCTCTTTTTTCCCAACTGAGGTCATCTCATATCTCAATTGTTTCTTTTGGTCACTCTCCTCGATCCTTCGCACACAACCTCAACCCCCCCCCCTCCCCCAAATTAACACCATCTCTTCTTGTGTCACTCATCCTGCCTTAATCTGTTTTATTTTCACTCACTCTTAAACACTCTACCACCAGCATTCTCTTTCTCTGCTTTCGATTTTTCTCATTTTCATTGTCTGTTTTCTTCTCGGCTTTCATAATTTTTTTTTCGCCGTTTTCTCTAAAAAGATCTATTTTAAAAGGAAAATGTGATTGCATTTATTTTATTGTGTTTTTAGAAAGAAAAAAAAAACAAGCTCAGCGCTTTCCTCAATGTCTTTTCTCCACATAATTTATTTATTAGAGAATGAATCCCAGTTCTGGTTTCTTCTGACTTTCAGCCTCACGCCTTAATCTTCTTTGCTGGCGGGCTTCCAGCTATCAATACGATGACGATTTTTGTGTAGCCATCACATTCCTGACAGACCATCGCGGCCGCCCTTTGTCCAAGTGTCTTAGTCATCTTGTACTCCCTTTGCACGCGTCTATTGGCCCGTTAGTCACACATTGATGGCCGTTTGTTCGGCCAGAGAGGATTTCTTTTGCTTTGGTGAAGGGGGCGTTCATTTGTTGTAAAACTGTTATTGCTGATACTAGAGTTTGGTGTCAGAGCATTAAGGATAGACGTGCTAAAAGCCTGACGTTCTAGTCAACTCAGTTTTGAATGTCGTTAGTATGATGATTAGGCGTAATTTTTTATTGATTGGTCTCATAATAATAGAATGTCGTAAGAATGATCATTGGGCGTAATGAAATTGGTCTCATAATAATAGAATGTCGCAAGTGTGATGATGGGGCGTAATAAGACCGGGTCTCGTAATAATCGGATGTTGTAAGTATGATGGTGCTCTTGTAATTATGAGGATCGGGTCTCACAACATAAATATATGATGCCATACATATGAAAGCAGAACCAGGTAGAGTAAGGGTTGGGTCTTGGATAGAATAGGGTATCGTAAAAAGTTGTCTAATAAGATGGAGCATTGAAAATATGATCTTAGAGGCATGTTTATTCACTGCTATAATAAAAGCATTAAGGTTTTAGAGGTACATAGGAGGGGAAACTAACACAAGAGGGTAATGTAAACAGGTATGAAGAAGCCTAATCAATAATCTGAGAGCAATACTATGCAAAGTGAAAACAAGACTACCGCAAACACAATATGAGAGATAGATATTGCCAGTTGTCCAGCAGAGGCCAATTTATCCAACAAGGAAATCTTTAGGCATCCCAGTTCATGATTTGAACCTCTACCACTTAACACATCTTCTTGCCAATAGGGATATACTCACAGCCCCCTCCCTTTCGAATATGTTAAAGTTAAAGGGAATATAAAGATCCGGTAAAAAGACAAATTAAAATGTAAGTAGTAGATTTTAGAAGTATTATGATTCTATTTTATATGTTAAAGGAGACTAATTTAAAATAAAAATATAAGACTCGGGTTTGTTTGTTTGCGTTCACCCGATGGCTAATGGAATTTCATCTTTGTCCTCTTCATCGTCCACCGTAACATCAAGTAGGCGTACATGCGTTTTGTTGTCGTTTAACTTTCGCTTTTTGGCCCAACATACCCATCCCCAGGAAGTCATGTTTGAGTTGCCTTCCCACTCGATCCCTACTTACGTGACTAGGCTTGTTAATGTATTTCTAGGGGCACAGCGAAGAGCTGGAGTAGGATTAGGATAATCGTAGTTCAACCATCCTGGCGCAGACAGTAAAACACTAACCTTCAGCTCTGTTGATAGGCACCTTTGCTCCAAAAAACGAGTGTAAAAAACATAAGAATCAACAATGTAAAGCAATATGTTCTTAGCAATATAAAAACATGTATCTTAAGCCCATGCATAAAATGCCATGTGCCACATAGCTACATTGTAAGTTTAGCACACTTTTCCCCATTACAGACCTAACTTTACCCGCATCCTCTCCGTTACCCAACAGACCATGTTTCCAGCCAATTCCTTCACTTTCGCTCCTCCCCTCTCCTTTGATTTCTCAAACTAAACCTCTTTCATTCCCAACCCAATCTCGTCTCGAATCTTTCACTATACTCTAAAAATCGATTCTCCTAATCAAAATAGTCAAATGGTATACGTGTGTGTGCGTGTACAATCTTCGTAGAATAGCAATCGGATGTCCTAAGATTAACCTTATAGTATGAGAAGAATAAGTGTATGGATTTGTAGCCAGAATTATGAGATTGATAAGTTTAAGGATTGGTGACATTAGTGTACGGGTCGAATCATCTATGAGTCTTGAAAAGAGTTGTAGTTCAACCACCCTTGCCAGTGGAATCATCCGAATTAAAACTCATCGCATTGAAGGATCCACAAAAAAGACAGCTGCAGTCCCCATCATATGAGCTACAGCACACGCCAAAAGACATATGACCAAGCGGCACCGAAAATGAGCGCAGCGGAAGCAATAATAACAACCATTTTTGAGGGTGTTTTCTGTTTGTTGTTGAATCTGGCATCTACTACTATGAGAAGTAAGCGCCCCTGTAGAGAGAGAGAGAATGTGTGTATGAGAGAGAGAGGAGGAAAGTGTGTGAGAGGAAGAGGTAGGGAGAGAGAGATATACATTGTAATAATAATTGTTGTTAATGAAGTACACACACCCTAACTCGCATGTTGACTCACTAACGTTGTTAGCTTTCAAAATAAGCACACTTAAAAAAATTATCGCTGGCGATATTATCAGGCCTGGCTTTGCCGTTGAGTCGCTAGCTAAGCTAAAATGTATATAACAATGTAATAAAATGTTTTATAGCTAGTTATAGTTATAATCAGCTCAAGGCCCCGACATCACTGCAAAATTAAAATTGCTCAACCGCCCGTGACAGTGGAATCATCCGAATTAACATCTCATCTCAATAAGGGAACCAGACAAAGAAAAGCAGCTGCAGTCCCCGTTATAACAGCCAAAAGACACAAGGCGTAGCCGCATCGAAAGTGAACGCAACCGAACTATCCTTGTCATACGATATCAACATTCATCGTAAGCAATCGAAATATCGAAACACGATCCGGATGAAAAACACAGCTCATGGTGTGCACGGAGTACTAAACTCAGGAGCTCCAGCAGCTAGCCGAACTTGGAATATGAGGAAACTGCTACAAGGAACACTTTTCAGACTGAGCCTCAATTGTTCCTGTCACCTATCCACCACATTGATCGGAAGTCCTTGAAATGAGTTATGCGTAGTTAGTACACGAATGTTGTGTATATTAGGAGTGTGTATCTCTAGGTTGGTGTGGCACAGATGCATTGATCCTGTGATATTTTTTGCTTCTGCATTCACCCATCGACTACTTCTCGCCATCGTACGCGACGTTAAGTGAGTATACATAAGCTGTGTCGCTAGCTTACATCAAGCCGCGATATATGCGTCTTTCGGTCTGACACATTCATCTTCGGCACAATCATGCGACATATATAAGTGACTGTATAATTAGGAAGATCGGGCCTCAGAAAAATATGGGTCAGGTGCCATTAGCCTAAGGATGGAATGTCCGATCTATTGAACACATACTGTAAATCGTATACTTTAATTATAAGTTACACACATATATTATTAACGCCTTCCTTTTCAATCCACCAATATTCTCTCTCTCTCCCTCCCTCATTTCTCTTTACTGACTGGCACTCCTTCCACCTACTCATGATTGTTCATTATGCGACAATCGCTAGTGAATATTAATGATCATCGACATCGCTATCATTCTCAATCGATGCTTTAGTTAGGCGTTGGCTATAACTGTTGACTTCAAATATAATTGTTCTGTTGACCGCGGCTAAATTTCTGAGACTTTACAGCACACGCACACATTATACATCAAGAAAATTGCGCGTTTAAGATATCCCAGTAGTTGACACAATTTTAATCTTTTTTTTTTTAAAAATATAGAATAGTTTACAGAGTTATGTACTGATAATATTGTGTATACCAGTGCTGTTCTGAATTAAGTAGAAAGAAACGAGGGATGGTTATGAATAACACATTACCAATAAGTCTTTAGAGGCGGGTATATCTTAAATAATAAATAAATATGCACTCTGGACAAACGCAAGCAGACAGAAATAAATTTGTAGCCTGGAGCTTTTCCCAGTTCTCTTGATTATTTGGAGCCAATGAAAAGCATCGCCACGCAAGATTTCCTTGTTGGAAATGTAATTTAATTTGATTAAAAAAAAAAATAATAATAAAACCATATTAGCTTATATTCCATGTGAGACGAAAAGTAACGATTTCAACATTGGAAGGATTTACATGTTTGCACTTACTACAAGTGTTTATTTCAAATACCACGTGCTTTTTATTATTTTTTTTTTATTTCGACGTAACGTTTTATTAACTTAGTGGGCGCGACTGAAAACCTTGTTTAACGGACCCATTTTTTAAGCACAATTTTGTATACATACCAGATGCAACAAATGTATTCATTAATCCGGTATTTCTCATATTATTTTCATGTATAATATATTTAATGTTCTGAAATAGCTGCTCTTTTTGCTTACAATAGTATAATAAATTTTTATTATAAGATAATTCATATACAAAACGTGCTTTGTAAATGAGTAAAAAAAAAATTGAAATAAAATATCGGCTTCAAATTCTATTCAAATAATTCCTACTCAAAATGTATTTACATACAACTGTACTTTATTTCAATTGTACATCCATATCTACACATCGTGTATGATTTTCATTCATTTAGTAACACAATTAGCATACTTGTTACCAACAATGTGATGCGATATGTAAACAGGAACGAAAACAATTTTTGTTACTTACCACTATATCGAAGTAAATTGACATCGATAAGTTCACGTTGTTTACTTTCTATTAACAGTATCGATATTTCCAACATTTATATGTATTTAATTCCATTTAAAACACAAATAATATATTTAGAACTATTCACAAATGAAATTCTACCGAGGAGGCTCTATAAACATATGAAAACAAAGTCTGGTGTCAGGATTGAAAAATACAATACAAATTTCTTTGTTAAAATCGTCCAGCATGGCAACTTTCCTATTTTGGAATGCCGGAACTGACGTTGAAGTGAATTAAAAAGATTGATTTCAATATGTATATATATATATATATTGTATAGTAATTTATACTTGAGTTGTGTGCAGGTTTCTTTTACGTGTCCAATATAACTTGCACAGAGCTTCTGTACTGATCGCTTGAGAGTTGGAGTGGCAGCATAATACGTTGAAGATTGCTTGCTCCCTTTAAAAAAAAAGTCAGTTGGTGTGTGGATTTAGTTATTGCTGTTTTAATCTTGCATTCCGTGTCAATGTATAATAAATAATGCATTAATATGTCAACAATAGATGTGTGATGTAAAATCAGTAGAAGTTAGTGTGGCTTTTTTTTCAGTGGGAGAAAGGCCGTTTTTATTTTGTACCAGATTGTGGTACAACTTCAACGGTATAAAAATAGTTGTTAGTTGACAACTTTGTTGGTGATATGGCAAAGGACGATATTGTAGGTGGTTAGCTGGTTGATGTGCAGAAAGCTGCGTTAGAATATTTCTTCGGTTGTTTCGCCCAAGTACAATCAGGAACCGTGTGATTGTTCAAAGATGCAACCGACATTGAAGTACATATATTGGGAACGGTGGTTATCTCACATACTTAGAAGTGGTGCAGAAATAGTCCAAGAAATTAAGTGGTGTCCATTGTTGATCACAGCTGTTCATTTTCAACTCAACGTGGCATTTTATAGTTTTAATGTAGGGAATTTAGCAGCATTAATGGATGAAGATGTCACGAGACTAGTACATTTCACCCATTCTTAAAACTGATATTGTATGGAATTGGTTTCAATTTGTGACACCAGACACACAACATAAAATGTTTATTTTTAGTAAATATGTATTGTTGAACGATGTTTTAGTAGTTAATCTATCCTTCTGTTTAGTGTTCTTTAGAGCCGAAGACGGAACACAGGGCAGACATTCTAGGCACTTGTGTCCGACAATCGTTGTTATCGGTTGTCAGACTCTGCACAGGTCCCGTATTTAGTAGTTAATGTTTGTTATAAAATTGTCATGTACTGGTAAATTTGAGAGTTTTGGGATATTCAATTTTTAATCACACTTTTTTTTTAAAAATTGTAAGATAGAGCGTCTTCTAATCTGAGTGTGTGTGTAATAGAAGGGGAATTAGTATTTTATCTTTATGGGAAGACACACATTAGCAAGGGGGCCTCGGAAGCCTAGTTGGGAAAACCACCCGACTGAACTATCGACAACCCGTGTTCGATTCCCGCTGGGAGCAGTGTGAATTGTACTCGTGGTTGAAAAAAAAAATACCCCCACGGTCGACCCAGCCGTTGGCAGAAATGGGTACCAGGGTATTACCCTGGGAAGGTGAGGAATGTTGCCTCGCATCTGAGTTTCGATGCTTGAGGCGACACTATACAGAAATTTCCGAACATTTATGGATAGGCGGCCGAACACATATGGGTGGAAACTCGCGTGCTAAGAGGCCGGTTCAAGTCTCCTACTTTACCTTTACCTTCACACATTAGCAAGTCAGTTAAGATATCAATGACAAACAACTGCTATGAGGCACCAACGATGGACTCGGCAGCAGAATCTCCAGTTAGCGATGGACCTAGCATGGTTGGGGACATTTTATTATTGCTATCTACTCAGCATAACAGCTCTGTATGTTCTCGACTGAGAACAAAGAACATATGAAAAAGGACAGGTCACCAGCTGGTGTTGTCCACGTTCTCAATATAAGATCTCCAATATAAGCAGCCACACTTTTCATCTATTTGTTTTCTCTACCTTCTTGTGCTTACTGTGTCAGGAGATTGTGAGTGCTCTTGACAACCCTCTACCATTTATGCTGATGCGTTCCGTACGTAGTAATTTGTGTTGCGTTTATAGTCTTCACATAAAAAAAAAGAAGTTATTCCCATTCGTACCTACCCCGCAATGAATAGTTGAAGAAAACCATCAGGTGTAGGTTTCGCACAAACATTTTCACAACACGAGAAATAATGCTAAAGCAACATAGCGTTGCTGGCTGTCCGTCTTGCGGAGTGCTCCGGAATCTCAGGTGCGCCGATAACATTGTAACGAGTTGTCTTCCGCTGCCAGACCGACAGTGTTGGTTTGGGCAGGTGCTTAGACTAGTGACAGCACGTAAAGTCAGCGCAACTACGCCAAGGAATATATACCGTGAATGTTAAGTAAACGAGGAATTGTCGATAAGAAGCTTTCATCACCATCCTGCTACCATGTTTTTGGTGTGTACATTACATTTTGTCCTGCCATGTAGCTGGCGCGAGACCGCACAGGTCTGGCAATCTCAAAAACATTCAAACATTACTTCGCTATCTCAATGTTGATGTTTTGTGTAATCATCGTGGCAACAAATATTGTTGACAATAAAGTAAAAATAAACTCATCCGTTTAATCCTAAATGAAATGAATTTTGTTATGGCTTGAATAGTTGGTGGAAGAATACACGGTAAACTATGCAGAGGCAGACAATGGCTAAAGTAGACTGACAACATTAACAGATGGACAGCAGGAAAACCTGCGACATAGAGCGTTCACCTTCAAGTCAACACAGGTTGAAATGGCGTTCCATGGAGCCAACATTTAATGCGGAGACGGCACATGATGATGAGTAATCAACACTTCTGTGATGAACAAGTGTCACATTGTGCTAATTTTCTCCAGAATTACTCAGTTTTTGCACACACATAGAGTAAATCAATTATTCGATTTCGAGTAGTATATCACATATGTCACAACTATTATCTTTTAATGCCTGTCTCTCGTGTTTAAAGATACTTTTGTCGTACATCCACTCGTGTCTCTGAAGAAAAGTACCTTCTTCAGTTAATCACATTATTATGGATATGAAACCACAGCTACAATAACCCTACAACAGTTTTGTGATAGAAATTCTGTCTTTAACTCTCTTGTGGACCATGCTACATGGCCCTGTTTATTAGTTGCGTCTTCGTTTATCGTAGTTCACTACGGGGTGACTAGTACGTTCACGTCCTGCAACGTATGATATGGCAGCCACTTTTCGCACTTTACTTGATTGGTGCCTGTATTTCGTAAAGTCACCTTACTCTTCGACACCTGAGTGTTGGTTGCCATAATGGATGATCGCCTAGAACGCTGCAAATAGGCACTATACAACTGTACACACACTCTAAAAGCAGTGAGAAATATTATGCAAGAAATGGGTAATGTTAAAATAAGCCAGTCGGGCTTACAGAACAGAGGGTGGAGCAGGGGTCACAAACACCCATGGAGAAAGGGCATTTAAAAAAAGTAAAAATAAAAAAGGATCGATAAAACAATTTCTTTGAGATTATTCAATGAAACTGAATCGCCATTGCCGATATTGTAGTGACATTAAACAAATACAATTTTAGGATATGTAGAAAATGACAATGCGTGGAAGCACTTCGCTAGAGGAAAATATTGGAAGCAACCGGCATGACAGTGTTTTAGATGAGTGGGTTATATCACAGAATGACCAGTAACAGTTTTGTTGAATTTACCGCCATTGCAAGAGGTATATGAGTTTTTTGTTGTTGATTTTTCATTGAAACAGGTTTTGGTGTAGAAAGTAGATGGGATCTTAATACTTGCCGACCAATGCTTTCACCTTTTTGAAATCATTAATCCGACATGTTATTATAGTTTATCAACAAGATCATCACAATGTTTTTATTTGGCCTCGTTACGTTGGCCCAACGAACAACTATTTCTCCTTATCGTCCGCTCTTAAGAGAACGTTAAACTGTCATAGCTGCTTATGTTGTGGTTTACAGCAAGCTGCGATATCCTCGCACTTTGGCCCACTAAATCAAACTTCAGAGAGACATCTTTTGAACCGGGTTGCCTTCCCTCTCATCACCTAATCTCCGACCAGACCGGCTAGCATGTCCAGAGCCACCAAAGTGAGGTGAAGTAGAAACTTCATAAACTTCTGTCGTTGATATTGGTGCTATAAGTCGCTGTCAACTGGAGGTGTTAAATGGTACTCAATTACAAGGCTGACAACTCTGCCCAATAATGCATAATAATTCCGAGTTTGAGGAGTTAACCTTGAATGGCCTAGTATTGTTGCGTATATCATCACAGTATACATTTGTTGGCAATTCCCATATTATGTTGACACTTTTAGTCGTTATCCTAAATGTATTTGAAGAGAACTGTTGTTTCCTTTACAAACTAGTTTAAATTATGCATTCGGTCAGCTCCAGGTATGCGTGTAGCACTCCAAGGATATAATAATCTGTGGTACGAGCAAAATGACTGCATCCGACTTGCCAAGCATGTCATGTACTGAGTAAACTTGTGTGGCCATTTCCAATACCGTTTTTGAATAATCAGCGAGAAGGTGTCACCAACCCTGTGCTGACTAATGATGTATTTGAACATGTTCTATTTTAACGTTAAAAGTGTGTGCACCAGAAGAACAAGTATACAGATAAGATAAATTGGCCTAGATATGAACAAATAGCCCCAGCTGAATGTGTTTAATTTATGGCCGCAATGGCTAGTCGAGCCTAAAACTTGGCTTGTTGATCAGAGTTTACCATGCGCCCTGAAGTCTTGACCAGCAAACTGACATTGGAATATTCACCTTGACATCATATTTTGGGGGAAGGGAGAATCTTGTTTACAAGACTATTATCATAGCACTCGGAACGTGTCCGTTAGAACAATTCTGATACTCGTGATCATTAGAACAATTCTGATACTAGTGATCATTAGAACAATTATGATACTCGTGATCATTAGAACAATTCTGATACTCGTGATCATTAGAACAATTCTGATACTCGTGATCATTAGAACAATTCTGATACTCGTGATTATTTGAACAATTCTGATACTTGTGATCATTAGAACAACTCTGATACTTGTGATCATTAGAACAATTCTGATACCAGTGATCATTAGAACAACTCTGATACATGTGATCATTAGAACAACTCTGATACATGTGATCATTAGAACAACTCTGATACCTGTGATCATTAGAACTCTGATACTTTTGATCATTAGAACAATTCTGATACTTGTGATCATTAGAACTCTCTGATACTCGAGTCCATGAGAACTACTCTGATACTCGTCTGATTAGCGCATTGCAACAATTCTGTATCACCCGCGAGGGCGCCGCGAGCAACTGTCAAAAATCACTGATATGCATTTTATTCTTTTTGAAACTGTCAGAAACAGCTGCACACGCAGTTTACTATTTCTTCTCAGTTGCCAACATTCCTTAACTTGAACACGTGACGACGTACGTTTTTATAGTTCGTCTCTGATATGGCTAGGTACTCGATCTCGCTTACACTTTTTGTTATCACTTATAAAACACACAGGCACACCCACCATGGTATTCAACCAAGAATCTTTTAAACGTGGAGAGAGCACATTAACGTTAGTTACTTTCTGGTAACCTTTCATAGCTCTCTATTCTATAACATGACAAGATCTATATGACTGTGTCTATTACAGGAAGTGGCATGACTGTGTCTATTCCTGAACATGACATTGCATGTATGAATGTATCTGTTTTAGGTCATGATAAAATCTGTATGATTGTGTTTATTTCAGGAAGTGACATGAATTGTAAGTTTTTATAATGGAAGTCCATTTTTTGTTCCCGCAGATTGACCCCGGAAAGGGGGGGGGGGGCATAACTAAATGTGCACTTTCTACATTAATTTTCATGGGCATTTCCATAACTGGTTGCTCTAAATATGACAAATAGATTAAACTTGTGGTCAGTGTGTGGCATTAATGACAATTAGATGAACAATGTGTGACATTAATGACAATTAGATGAACAATGTGTGACATTAATGACAATTAGATGAACAATGTGTGACATTAATGACAATTAGATGAACAATGTGTGAACCGTACGGTAAATATGGTGAAACATGAGGTAAATCAATGGTTACTAACGTCTTGTAATGGTGGCAACTAATGACTCGCCTTTCAAAAAACCTTAAACATTGTGCTGGAAACTCGTTGAAGCTCGGTTCTTGGTGTCAGTTTCAGCCTTGTGAACTGAGGTAACCACACTTTTGGGAACTCGTGTATATAATAGGACGACTAGTACGAGAGCACTGCTAGATCAAGAACATAATTGCTCAAGCTGAAATGATGTCTTGGAAGTATTTAATGAGTGATGTCATATTTGTTACTACCAGCAACACCAGTAGACTTTGTCGTAACTTGTTCCAATGATGCTACCGTATACAAACCACTAGAGTTCGCCTCTTGAATACACACCATTAGAGTTTGTTTCTTGAATGCACACCATTAGAGTTTGTTTCTTGAATACACACCATTAGAGTTTGTTTCTTGAATGCACACCATTAGAGTTTGTGTGATAGATGCCGTGGATAAGCTATATAACAACAAACTATTCTAGTTTGTCTTGCTGCTACTCGGGGCCGGAAATGTGAATGCGGACCGTTAATTTGACGGTTATTGTACCGGAACCAGATATTTGAGCGCAGACCATTATAGTTTGAATCGTTATTGTGCATGGAGCAAAATAATATCAACACAGACTATTAGACCGGTCATTCGGGAAGATGATTTTCATTTCATTTTTCTTGGAGGACTGGTTGGTCTCGAGGCAAGACGACGGTCTCGAGACAGAGAAGTTGCGAGTTCAAATCCAGGGTGCACCAGATGGGATTTTTATTAGTGATTTCTCTCTGCGGCAACCTCCCCAGGTCTCAGCAGCAAGGCCCGACTTGAAACGTCAGTTACTCATTGACGTCCGAAGATGGAGTTATCTGCGTGTGCGGTGAGAGATCCGTGTGAACACGGCACCAAGGGAAAGCACACAAAATTCGGTTCCTATGCCCTAACTTCTTGCTAGAGGTGAAAGCTGGCGAACGCTATATATATATATATATATATATATATATATATATATATATATATATATCGCACATATATTACCCACGCAAAGTAATGTTTTACAGAGCTACATCTCATTCACTTACAACCCAATGTTTGACATCACTACTTCTCTTTCTCTCACATGGTTCAAAGTAATGTTTTACAGAGCTACGTCTCATTCACTCACAAGCCAATGTTTGACATCACTACTTCTCTTTCACTCACATGGTTCAAAGTAATGTTTTACAGAGCTACATCTCATTCACTCACAAGCCAATGTTTGACATCACTACTTCTCTTTCACTCACATGGTTCAAAGTAATGTTTTACAACATTATTCTCGATTACTCGCTTATTTTCCGCTCTCATTATATCCTTGCTTCTTTTGTCTGTTATATTCTGAAAGCCCCCACCCCCTGTATGCGAACTTGTCTTTGTATTTCTCTTCTTGCGCCCCCCTCCTTTCCCGCCCGGCTGCGCCATTTTATTTGTCTTATTTGACGTAAAGCCTGCAGTAGCGCAAGTTCTAGCGTGATTTCTCTTCAAGAATGAAGCCAACACTCAGTCAACATATCGGCCAATCTAGGCTGGCTATCATCCAGGCCAAGAGGAGAGGTGGGAGTTTATCTCATATGAGGGGCAGGTTATCACGAGAAACATGAATAGTAGCCGCTCTGTAAACACAGTTGTCTACTCTTAACTTACTGTTCGCTCAGCTACTCAACCCACCCCTATTCCGCAAACAAACGGCATTCCCCGCCTCTTCCATCTGTGATCTGAGCGAGTTCTTCGCCCCTTTTGTCCTACCATGATTTCAACTTCTAACTTTTTTCGGTGCTTCTCAGCTGTCACAAGCCACGGACCGGCCACACAATAGTGTGTCTAAATCTCCTAACTTGATGGTAAAAACTATATTTTCTTCTTTTATTCTATTTTGTTGTCGTATAATGTGTCACGAATGAGGAATGTAATTTTCAGATCATTGCTGGTTGTGTGGCTTGAGTTATGCTGTAATATTTAATATTCAAATGAAATTCCTTGACGAGGGACACACACGTATGATGTAGGAACACACATCGGTCGGAGTTCACAACCTTTGCCAACGGAAATACTACAACCGGCTATACTGGCAATTTATTAAAATAATGATAAATAAATAATAATAGTTCTGTATCTTTCAAGATCATCATCAAGTACCATACATGCTGGCGTAGGTGATCATGTCTCTCCACGACTTTCGATCTCGACAGTTATTTATCATTTCTGTTGTATACCTTCTGCCAAGCCATTCTCTTAAGCTGTCTGATGTCTTTTCTCTTTGCTTCCCTCTTATCTCTTCGTCCCTCAATTTTTTTCAGTTGTGACAATATATTCCTGCCGCTACATTCTCATTGAATGGCCAAAAATGACGATAGTTTCTTTCTAATATTGGATATTAGCTCTTTACGATCTCACATCTTTTGTACATCTACAATCTCTCCTCTTTTGTACATCTACAATCTCACTTCTGTTGTACATCTACAATCTCACCTTTGTTGTACACCTATCATTTTTTCCCTTCTGGCAAATGGGCGGACCACAATTTTAAGAACCTCTAGTACAGCTATAGAGTCGAGATTACTTCCCTTAGAATTGATTTTTCTCCCCTTCTCACTGACTGAATAGATTTGTTAAGCGATACAAGATGGGCATGACACAAGACGAAGTACACCCGCAGGTATCCTTGATGTGGTTAGATACGCCTGTTTACAGCTTAACGCGCATCATTATGTTTGGCTGCGTTGCTCTAACAATAATACAAATAAATGGGACACATTTACATTTTAAACGCGTACTTCAGATTTGTTTTAATGACTGTTGATGGTTTTATTTCTCTCTCTCTCTCTCCATCTCTCCTCCTCCCCCCCCCTCTCTCTCTCTGCTTGTTTTGCGACACAGAAAAGTGGGATACATTGCTATTGAGAGTGATCCCCATTTAATGCCAGCCTCTTGTGGCGTGTGTTGGTTTCTATTTGTGTGTTTATTGTATGGGTCCTTGAAAAATGCTATTTTTGGACCCCTTACATTGTTATGGTTATGCCTATGGAAGGCCCAAATATCACTGCAAACGAATTAAAATCCATAATTGCTCAACCGCCCGTGCCAGTGGAATCATCCGAATTACTGTCTCATCTCCAAAACAAAGAAAGGTAGATGTAGTCCTCACCATAACAGTCCCAGCACACGCCAAAATACATAAGGCCAAACCGCACAGAAAGTGAACTCAGCCATCTGTTCTCCATTATACGATATCATCATTCATTGAAAACAATCGGAATTTCGAAACACGATCAAAACGGATCCTATACATTGTAACGCTATGTATCGTACTTTATCACCCTACTTAAACTATCACTACAATTTGATCACTCTAAAGCAGTAACTCTACCGTTTGATCACCCTAAAGCTGTAACTCTACCATTTGATCACCCTAAAACTTTAACTCTACTATTTAATCACTCTAAAGCTGTAACTCTACCATTTGATCACCCTAAAGCTGTAACTCCACCATTTGATCACCCTAAAACTGTAACTCTACTATTTTATCACTCTAAAGCTGTAACTCTACCATTTGATCACTCTAAATCAGTAATTCTACCATTTGATCACCCTAAAGCTGAAACTCTACTATTTAATCACTCTAAAGCTGTAACTCTACCATTTGATCAATCTAAAGCAGTAACTACCATTTGATCACCCTAAAGCTGTAACTACTATTTAATCACTCTAAAGCAGTAACTCTACCATTTGATCACTCTAAAGCTGCATTCTTCCATTTGATCACCCTAAAGCTGTAACTCTACTATTTAATCACTGTAAAGCAGTAACACTACCATTTGATCACCCTAAAGCAATAACTATACCATTTGAAAGTGCGCCCCCCCCTCCCCCGCAACCGTTCTCCTATATTATAAACATCTCATAGCCTTTGACAGCAAAAGTCTATTTCGTGGTCTTTTTTTTGTTTGTTTGTTAATCATTGGACCATTTTTCTTTTAATAAAACAAACATGTTTCTAACGTGCATGAGTCAGATGGGCGACATTTGTAAGGCTTGCACACAGATGGGGGATTGGGGACTTATAGGATAGGAACGGAGAATAAAGACCTCATGTTCTTCAGTCCAGCGCAAGTGACCAGGGCCTTGGATTCTATGTTTATCCCAACCCTTGCCAAACAGTGGCCGCTCGTTATTGTTTCACGTTTCCTCTGTATCAGTCTACCTTTTATAGCTAGAGTTGAGCATGTACAAGTAACAGACATGTTGCGAATGGTTGCCACGGACCGAGCAAGAGACCTACTAGAGACCACATCATTTACTGGTCGCTGATTTCCTTATGGTGAAGGGGGAACAAGAATAGAATGATGAAAGTAGGAAGCTGAAACTAACAGTAATTAAATATGCCAAGTATAAGACCCGCAACTCGCATGTTTTCTTCTCTTCCCTTGTTGCCAGCGATGAGAACACAATAAGGTCGACTCACCGCAACTTTATGAATGTTTGGATAAGAAGCTAATGCTTGCCACTCCCATCAATTGTTTCATGTCAATGTCTGACATCCGATATATTGTGTGCTAGTAAGGCCTAAACATCCTCATTAGTTGTCAAGCCACCTATAGATCTTCAAGCAGCTGGTTCATTTAATAGCCAGTAGCAGTAGTAGAATCTTAATGGCGTTATAATTTAGATCTTTCCTGAAAATGAAGAATGTAATTCTAAGAAGTTTGCAGTCACCGATTTGCCTTATCATCACGTACATATTTTGTCTTCACGGGAAGTTGAGTTGCTTTGAACTATTAATCACATCTAATGCTCTCAGAAGTGAAACAAGAATCTACCACTCCCATGGTGTATAGGGAATATAGTGTTAGTGCTGCCCCCTCCACAACCACCAATTTAAACCAGCGGCATTTTGTTTGAGTAATATGGTTAGTATTACGATAGTGCCCACTTTCCTTCCCAGAGAAATCCGATACCCGTTGAGGTTGGGTGAACTTCGAAGCCTTCTTTCTAAACTGATCCCTACCACTTGTTCTCATTAGGCCGCTATTTCACTAACTACTGGTTCACAGTTGGAATACAAGGCAGTGTGTTTTATAGAATACAAGCACATTAGATTGTGCTTTTTGGCAGCAACTGTTAATAGCAGGACAGAAAGTCAGATCTAGCGCTCTAAAGCTAGCATTCCGGATTGACGACTCGTAAAATCTCTGACAAATGTTCGTCTCACATGATCTACTGACATGCAAATAGGTTGTGGCTAGCTAATCGGCTGTGAGAAGGAAAATAAATGGAGGAAGACGGCAAAAATGAAATTTTAGTGTACATAAATGTTACGTCGTTATCTAGCTGGATGCGCAATGTTTTTAATGTAACAAGTTTCTTCGTATGAATGTGTAACAATTTTTAAAGATTGAATTACGCAAGGAAGACGATATATGTTGAATTCTTCAAAACAGTTATTCCACGCAACTTTCCATTAAAATATTATCCATTGTTAAACGTCAATACTTAATGCATTCAGAAAGCAATGCACCACATCGGTTTTCTCGGTAACCGCTAATTCAAAAAGTAGGACATTTTTACACAGTATATATGGATATGGGCCGCGATAGCTCAGTGGTTAGTGAGCTGGGCTACAAAGGACATGAGGTCGAGTTCGATCCTGATCAACTGCTTCAGGATTCACCCAGCCTTAAATGGGTACCGGATTTTGTTTCTGGGAAAGTAAAACGGCACAGGCGTAATACCGACCACATTACCCCAAAACTCATATGCCGAAGGTCTGTAAAAATTATGGTCACTAACACCATATTCCCTATACGCCACTTGGCGTGACGGTGCTCTTTACTTTTTTTTAAAAACAAATATATATGGATATGTTATGTAAACATCGATATTATTCAACATAATCCCCGTCCATTTGTAAAGCTTTACGCCAGCGCGCAACAAGTGCATGTATTCCTAGCCTGTACCAGTCTTTGTCTTGATTGTATAGCCATTTCTTCGCTGCATGAATCACTTCCTCAAAATCTTCAACCCTTGTTCCACGGAGGGCATCTTTGAGTGGAGTGGACCAAAGAGATGGAAATCAGAGGGTGCCAAAATAGGGCTGTATGGTGAATGAGGGAGTACATTCCAACCAAATTTGGCGATTGCTTCCCGTGTTGACAGACATATATGAGGGCGCGCTTTGTTGTGAAGGAGAAGCAGGTCTGCTGAATTCTTGTGCGGCCGAACTCTGCAAAAACGTTGATTAAGTTTATTTCAGTGTCTTAATGTTGGCTTTGCGAATTGATTGTCTCTGCTCTTGGCATAGCATACACACGTATCACGCTTTCAATGTCCTAAAAGATAGTGACCATGACCTTTCCAGCTGAAGGAGATGTCTTGCATTTCTTTCTTCGTGGTGAGTGCAGATGATGCCACTCTATTGACTGCCTTTTTTATCTCAGGTTCAAAATGATGTGCCCAGGTTTCGTCACTGTGACAATCTTAGCCAAAAAATTCTCTCCATCAACATTCAAACGTTCCAACAGTTCAGAAGAGTTGCTTTTCTTTGCAATCAATGCTCATATGTGAGATTTCGTGGAACCCATCTTGTTCAAACTTTGGAGAATCCGATAGTTTTTATAATTGTATTTGCACTACCATAAAGTAAAAAAAAAAGTAAAGAGCCCCGTCCCGCCAAGTGGCGTATAGGTAATATGGTGTTAGTGACCATAAATTTTACAGACCTTCAGCACATGATTTTGGGGTAATGTGGTCCGTATTACGCCCGTACCGCTTTACTTTCCCTGAAAAAAAATCCGGTACCCATTTCTGGCTGGGTGAACTCGGAAGCCGTCGTTTGGGATCGAACCCTATCTCTTGTCCTCTGTAGTCCAGTTGTATAACCACTGAGCTATCGCGGCTATTTGCGCTACCAATGCTGACTGACAACTCCCCCCCCCCCCCCCTCGTTACAGCTATTAATAAGGTCATCATAAAAATATGCATTAAATATGCGTGGTAAGCTATACAGGTTGGTAAACATTTCTCTGAACCAATTCATGATATAAACTGCTTTATTTATTCCTTGTTGAGGCTCTTTTTTCGACCGAAGCGTTGCATCATGTTTCGTTTTCCTTGCCGCAAAATTTCACAATATATTTGTATATGTTTTATAAAGCAAGACATGATTGTGGCAGTGACGAACACAACCTGAGTGGTTATTTCAGCACACAAATTGGAACGACAAAGTTCCCCATTAAAACTTGTCCCCTCAATACTTCATGACACAAAGAAGCAGCCTTGATTACGTTCAAGTGTATTAACACACCACTGTAGTTAACACTTCACAGACTCAATGAACTGATTTTATTGTTGCATTTAGAGGTCTCTTGATACACAAAGCTACACGTTACGATCGTCTGTGAATCTGTAAAACTATGTATCATAAGTGGTTATATGATCTAAGGCAACTGCAAATGGTATGATACACTCCAGGTTTTGTAAGAATATCAGTACAACTCCTCTGCCTATCACAGACTCACATGCACGATAATTGCTCACGCTGTCTTCAGAATATTGAATTCAACACCGCGCTCCAGAACGTAGCTTCATACAGATTATACAAACAGATTATCCGATTAAGATGAAAATCACGAGAGTGATCAACTGTAATCAACTCTTTCTCCAATGATTCCTGTATATTGGCCAAGTTCACGTATATATATATATATATAGCCTCTCCCCCCCTCTCTCTCTCACCAATCTAACTCTCAATCCTAAACGTATCGTATTCTTCTTAAATACTGAGTTTGTTTTAGATATTGGTATCCAACATGTGCTGTCACCAGACTTGTTTAATATTTATAGTGAGATTATTTTAAGATCCATAAGGGGCATGCTTGGAATAACAATTGGAGGTCATAATATAAATAATCTAAGGTATGCTGATTATACAGCCGCGATAGCTCAGTGGTTAGTGAACTGGACTACAAAGGACAAGGGGTAGGGTTCGATCCCAACCGACGGCTTCCGGGTTCACCCAGCCTTAAATGGGTACCGGATTTTTTTCTGGGAAAGTAAAGCAGCACGGGCGTAATACCGACCACATTACCCCAAAAATCACGCGCTGAAGGTCTGTAAAATATAGGGTCACTAACACCATATTTCCCTATACGCCACTTGGCGTGACGGGGGTACTTTACTTTGTTTTACTTATGCTGATGATATAGTCTTGATCGATAAGAGTGAAAAGGAGTTACAAGAAATGTTGGACATTATAGTGAAAGAAAGCAAAAATAAAGGACTCAGCCTTAATAGCAAAAAGACAGAAGTAATGGTAACAACAACGAAAAAGACATCACCTCAGTGTAAAATAAAGACAAGTGGAACAATATTAAAACAGGTAAATGAATTTAAATATTTGGGAACTTTGTTAACTCAGACGGAAGATGTACAAAAGAGGTGAGATGCAGAATGACTCAGTCAAAAGCAGCTTTCCAAAAAATGAGGAAGATACTATGCAATCCATTTTTGATAATAGGAACAAGAAAAAGAGTTCTTAAATGTTATGTAGAGCCAGTCTTAACATATGGATGTGAATCATGGACAATAGGACAACAGACAAGAAAACCACTGGAGTCTGTAGAAATGTGGTTTTACAGAAGAATGTTGAGAATACCATGGACAGCTAAGAAGAGTAATGAAAATGTTCTGAAGAGGTCAAAGCAAAAAAGAGAGCTTAATTTCAAATATTAGAAAGAAACAATCATCATTTTTTGGCCATGTAATGAGAAGAGAAGAACTGGAATATATTGTAACAACTGAAAAAATTGAGGGACGAAGAGATAGAAGTAAGCAAAGAGAAAAAAATACCAGACAGCTTAAGAGAATGGCTTGGCAGAAAGTCAACAACATAAATGATAAATAACTGCCATGATCGAAAGTTGTGGAGAGACATGATCACCTACGCCTTGAGGCCCGTTACTGGATGATAATGATCCAACAGATGTCACATTATGATAACCACTTGGCTGAACACACATCGGCGTTTGTAAAAGTCTTGATCCTTTTATTAGTGACCACGATGTGTTTTGTCCATAAGTTTGCATGTGCCACGTGGGTAAGCTGGAACAGTTATTTCAAATGACTAACATTGATCAGTTGCTAAGTTTGTTCTGGCCGCGTATCTCATTTGCGTCATACTATGTACACTACTACCGCGGATGAGAAATTACAGGAATGGATCTTATTCGTTCTTATATAAAACCGTCGTTCACCAGTGAAGTTATCACAAAATGTCTTTTCGAACCTATCATTTAATATGCATTACGATGTTTCGCTCGTATGTAAATAGACACATAATAACTGCGGTGTCTATACGAGAGGATCGAAGTATTAACATATCATATCCCGACAGTTTTGAGGTACAAATTATTAGAGACAAGAAAAACATGCATCATAGCGGCACATTTGTGAGGAAATCTGATAGGGTTATATGTCAGCAAAATAAGAGAAAAGAAAATACATTAAAAATAAATAAATAGAAAATTGTTTGAAAATGTGCGGTCATTTTGAAATAGGTTGTATAACAGATCAGGATGGGATTAAAAAACAATAACTGTCACGCCCCGAGTTATGTGTCCTTATTTTTCTTTAACAAATATAATTAAAAAATATAAACACTACAACGGACTGCCTTTCTTTTACGTTACAATCACCACATTCCGTCTGGAAGAATATCTGTCTCAAGCTAGATCTCACACAGAACGTTACACTCACCACATTCCGTCTGGAAGAATATCTGTCTCAAGCTAGATCTCACACAGAACGTTACACTCACCACATTCCGTCTGGAAGAATATCTGTCTCAAGCTAGATCTCACACAGAACGTTACAATCACCACATTCCGTCTGGAAGAATATCTGTCTCAAGCTAGAACTCACACAGAACGTTACACTCACCACATTCCGTCTGGAAGAATCTCTGTCTCAAGCTAGATCTCACACAGAACGTTACAATCACCACATTCCGTCTGGAAGAATCTCTGTCTCAAGCTAGATCTTACACAGAACGTTACATTCACCACATCCCGTTTGAAAAAATCTTTGTCTCAAGCTAGATCTCACACAGAACGTTACATTCACCACATCCCGTTTGAAAAAAATCTCTGTCTCAAGCTAGATCTTACACAGAACGTTACATCACCACATCCCGTTTGAAAAAATCTTTGTCTCAAGCTAGATCTCACACAGAACGTTACATTCACCACATTCCGTCTGGAAGAATCAACTGGGAAAATTGAGGGACGAAGAGTTAGAGGTAAGCAAAGAGAAAAAATAACAGACAACTTAAGAGAATGGCTTGACAGAAGGTCAACAACAGAATGATAAATAGCTGCCGAGTTTTAAAATTGTGGAGAGACATGATCACCTACGCCAGTAGGTACGGTACATGATGATGATGAAATATTTTAATATAAAGGACTGTATTTATTTAGTATACATGTGTTGTACTCTCTTCTGCACATAACACACGTTTAAGATTATGTCGCAGCAACTACGATGATCATACACCAATTACAGCAGACCAGCATCTTCCGCCTGAGAACCCGTCACTGTAGACATCTAAGTCACCTCCACCCGCCTCAAAGTGTCCAACACAAACGAATGTCAACATGGAACTGGTATACAGGACCCAGAGCATTTCCTCCATCTGTCCAGCCCACACGGAACCTCGGCGTCAAATCTGGCCAGAGGGTGCTTAACTAAGGCAGAAACTTTATGGCAGCCGACACGACCTGGAGAGACCTATCAGCTTCGTCATGGAAACAGTACTGCAGGTTTGACCTCACGAACCGAAGACCCTATGGAAGCCTCACATACCAGGACGGGGGAGGGGGGGGGAGGACAGTTGGAACTGTTGCCCCAATGAAAAAACGCCCCATTTGTCCAATGATGGGACAGGCCATGCGAGTAAGAGCCGCATTTAAAGCTCTATCCACAAGGTAGGACATCCAGGAAAACAAACCACCGCTGCCTAGCAGATACCACCGGGAGAAGGAAAGGCTATGGGAAAACATCCAGCTAGAAGTCACGGGCAGGGTGGGCTCAACAACCATGGGTGCTATCCAACTTACGAGAAGGAAGCCACCTACGCCAAGCAAAAATCCTGCCTGCCGAAGATAGAGTGTGTCAGCCACGGGCGCAGGTTTATTGAAAATTGGGGCACACATGTATATATACGGGTACTGACCATGCGACCAACTCATGTATATATACGAGTACTGACCATGCGACCAGCACATGTATATATACGGGTACTGACCATGCGACCAGCACATATATATATATATACGGTACTGACCATGCGACCAGCACATGTATATATATATACGGGTACTGACCATGCGACCAGCACATATATATATATATATACGGGTACTGACCATGCGACCAGCACATGTATATATACGGGTACTGACCATGCGAACCAGCACATATATATATATATATACGGTACTGACCATGCGACCAGCACATGTATATATATATATACGGGTACTGACCATGCGACCAGCACATGTATATATATATATACGGGTACTGACCATGCGACCAGCACATGTATATATACGAGTACTGACTATGCGATCAGCTCTCTCTCTCTCTCTCACACACACACACACAAACACACACTTTTCTGACCATGCTATCAGCACATGTATATATACGAGTACTGACTATGCGATCAGCTCTCTCTCTCTCTCTCACACACACACACACAAACACACACTTTTCTGACCATGCTATCAGCACATGTATATATACGAGTACTGACCACGCGATTAGCACACACACACACATATATATATATACACACGAGTACTGGCCATACGACCAGCTCATCGAGTGTCATGTCCTTACTCCTCAATCCTGAAACTATACAGAGAGTACATATGGTTAGCATAAACACACGACTTGAACACTGACAAGGTAAAGAGGCCGAGGCAGACCAAGACTAACATGGAAGAGTAACTTCAAAATATGGGCAAGTCAGCCTATGACAACCTCCACCATCAAAGCAAGAGGCAGAGCGGAGACTTCAATCAATGATGATGATGCGAACAGTGAAGGAGAAGGTGAACGTTCCTCTTTTGGAATTCTTCGAAGATGAGCCGAATGGTAGTTAGTGCCACATGGACAACACACTAGCTTTGTAATAAGTTGCTCAGACAAATGTCTATTAAAAATAATTATACTTTTTTTTTGTCTTTGGCACTTGGAATGTAAGAGCATTCATCATCATGTGCCATACCGGTTGGCGTATGCGATCATGTCCTTCCACAATCTTCTATCTACAGTTGAGTTATTGAGTTATTTGCGGGTCATCATCATTGCACTCCGAACGTGTCCATAGGTGCTCAGATCTCCTCCTCAGCAATTCCCTCAGTGTCCAGCGACTGACGACTCCAGTTTTATGTTGGTTGATAAGTCTTCTTACACGGCCACCACTGTCTCATTTCTGGCTGTGCCCAACTTAACTCCCATTTCCATGATCCGAAGAAGTGACGTGGATCTGTGGATGTCGAAGTCCTGTGCTCTTCCCACATCTCGGAGGGCATTGATGATGTCCGCCCGATCCATTGGTTGCCCGTCCTCAACGACAGCGCAGCTAGCCAACCTGTCCACCCTTTCATTTCCCCGTACTCCCGCATGTCCAGGGACATAGACAAAGGTGACCTTACGTATTTTGGATTTCTGCAACGACTCTACCCATTGCATGCGTACAGAGCCCGCCTCCACTTTTTTTTTATCATGCTCATCGAATCACTCAGTATACATGCGTGGGTGTAGTCTTGTGACTCTAACCATTTGAATGCCTTGGTCACTGCCATCGTCTCCATTGTCATGCTACTCGTGGTCACGACGTGTGCACCACTGTCTTCGTAGACTATTCTGCCTGCCGAGCGTGCTGTAAATGCCCATGCACTTCTTTGGTGTCGTATTACAGATCCGTCTGTATAGATGACTGCATCTTTCTCATCGGTGTTATCGCAGATGAGACCGTTGACCTCAGCATTAACCACGACCGGGTTCTGTTCCCTACTTTTCCTGTCGAGTGTGACAATACACGAGAAAGTCCCCTTGAATGACGTAGGCACCGGACTCCACTCCTCACCAACGCTGATATTGGTACGCCCACAGACTTGTTTGATGACATCTTCTGCTCGGCCCACCCATGATTTGCCTCTTTTTAGCCTGGTACCTTTCTCTGTGTTGAGCACGTGGTGCAATGGATGCTCTGTATCTGTACTAATCTTCAGGTATGCTCGTGCTCTCCAGATCTTGATTCTGTCATCCATGGTTGGAAAGTCAAGAATATACCTCATTGCTACACAGGGAGTGTCCCTCGTACATCCCAGGATCACTGCGCATGGCTTCATTTTGTATTTTCTCCAGCCTATCAATTTGACAGTAAGAATTGCCAGGGCATATTCGATAGGTGCGAGGACTAATCTGGAACAGAAGAGTAAGTAGCCTCTGCTCGATGTTTGCAGCTGCCATGACCTTCAAGGCGGCTAATCCTTTGCGGGATTTAGTTACCACATGGTCGACGTAGTCGCGAAAACACAGGCTGCGATCAAACTTAACTCCAAGGTATGTCATCAACCTGACCCTGGTCACCTCATCAGCTCCCATTCGTACTACCGGTGTGGTCGTATGAACGATATGATTGTTAAGGGAGAACCATGAAACTGATGCTTTATTAGGATTGACCACGGCACCTTATACCCCACACCAGGAAGAAATGCGATCGAGTTCGTCTTGCATTGTGGAAGCGATTCCCCGTCTGTCTCTTCCCTGTCGATATACCAGAATATCATCAGCAAAAGTCATAGTTCTTCCCCTCCCATCCAGCTGTTGTTCCGTGATCGTTATTTTGTACACGTTAAATAGAACTGGTGACAAAGGTGAGCCTTGTGGCAGCCCTGGGCAAATGGATGTTGGCTCGGAAGACCAACTTCCACATCTGAGTATCGCCTTCCTCTGAAACAGTGCCTCGGCGATCCATCTAATGAGGAAGGGGTGTACCGCCAGTTTGTGGAGCATATACATGAGATATTCAAATGGTACCCTGTTTTATGCATCCTCCAGATCTATAGCAGCAGCACATGTCTCCTCTCGTCTGTGGAAGCCTTCGAAGACGTCACAGGCAAATACTGCCGCATTGAGCCATGTCTCTTTGTTATATCTATAACCTCCAAGTGTGGGTGGGAATACACGTTTCTGTTCAAGGTGACAGGTGAGGACACGGGCAACTATTTTCTCCAGCAGCTTGCCCGCAGTGTTTTGCATTGTGATGATTCTGTAGGCACTGATCTGAGAATGGTCCTTGTTTGGCTTCGGTAGCGGTAGTAAGTAGCTGTGTAGCCACTCCTCCTTAATCTGGCCACTCCGAATACTGGCATTAAACTCATTGGCCAGTTTTGTCAAGTCGTCGTCAGCTAAATTGCCTATGTCATCGTACCGAACACCATCTGGACCAGGAGCAGTGTTGTGTGACCTTTTAAGTGTCGTGCGAATGGTATCGGTTGTGATTGTGAGATCTTCTTCCAGCACTATATCCTTACACAATTTTGACAGCGATACCCGTATCCTCATTCTTACAGCCTCATTTCTTTGGTCCGTCTGCTCAATGTAGCGGGCAAGCAGGGCCTTCCCTTTTCTCTCATCAGATTTGTGCCATCTACAGTGCATCGTATCAGTTCTGTTGTTGACTGTTTTCCATGCCATGACACCAAGCTATCCAGTATTTTCTCTCGTTGTCGTCCGCGATATCTCTTTCCTTTTATTTTGCCAGTAGTAACCAAGTATTCCAACTTTCCTCTTCTCATAATTTGCCCGAAAAATGTTTATTATTTCTTTCTGATGTTTTTTAAGGAGCTCCCTTTATGTGTTGGTCTCTTTGATAATTTCCTCATTGGTCTTTTTAGCTGTCCAAGGAACTTTCACTGACCTGCCACTGTTTTGCAAAATCAACCATGAGATAATTTGCTTGGTAAAACAGTGCTAGGTAGTTATTATTGAATGATGATATATGCCATTTTCCACAATTTCTCTGTATATGTAAAATATAATTTTTAACTAGAAACGTTTATATCAACATTAAATCGTATTAAAGTTCGATGTTCATTTGTGAGTACATTTCAAATGAACGTTTAGATGATGCCATTTGAACGCACCACATTCGTCCTACTTATCTTCCACAAACATTTCAAATTGAAATTTTGCAGAGTTGGTTACATATTATGTAAAGAATTACTCATAGTTTGTCTCGTGTCCAACCTGCAGTTCGATATGGCGGAACCAATAATAACAACCATTTTTGAGGGTGTTTTCTGTTTGTTGTTAAATCTGGCATCTACTACTATGAGAAATAAGCGTCCCTGTAGCAAATCAGCATCCTTTGTAATGTCGTGCTTGTAAGTACAAACGGGAAAGAAAGTGGGCGGAGTAGCCTTCGAGTGAACTCAACAGGTGAAGAATATCGCATTCAAAACGAGAGTGAGAGAGAGTGTGCATATGTGCATGAGAGAGAGAGAGAGAGAGAGAGAAAGAGAGGAGGAGGGAGAGAGTGTTTGAGTTGAAGAGGTAGAGAGAGATAAATGGTAATAATAGAATTACACACACCCTAACTCGCGTGTTGACTCACTAACAGTGTTAGCATTCAGAATAAGCACACTTAAAATATGATCGCTGGCGATATTATCAGGCCTGGCTTAGCCTTTGATGAGTCGCTAGCTATGCTAAAATGTATATAAAAATGTAATAAAATGTTAAATAGTTATTGTTAGTCCAAGGCCCCGGCATCACTGCAAACGAATTAAATTCCATAATTGCTCAACGACCGTGCCAGTGAAAATCATCCGAATTAACATCTCATCTCATTAAAGGATCCAAACAAAGAAAGGCAGCTAGACTCCGCATCATAGCAGTCACAGCACACGCCAAAAGACATAAGGCGTTGTAGCACCGAAAGTGAACGCAACCGAACTGTTCTTCTTCGTACGATGTCATCAATCATCGTAGGCATTCGGAATATTGAAACACGATCCGGATGAAAAACAGCTCACAGTGTGCACAGAAAATCAGTAGCTCCGGCAGCAAGCTGGACTTGGAATATGAGGCAACTGCAACAAGGAACACTCTTCAAACTGTTCTTGCTGCCTACCCTCCATATTGACCGGACGTCATCGCAATAAAATATATATATATATATATATATATATATATATATATATATATATATATATATATATATATATATATATATATATATAATGTTATTAGTTAATTTTAAGATAATTAAATGCATACAGTTTTCGATATTTCACTTTGTGTGCGGATAATTTCATTTACGTTATGTACTTTATCTATTAAGTCATATTTGTTTGCCAGTATTTTTATAGCATGCATTTCTTAAATATATGTGCCAGTGCTTTGTATTATGCCAGTATATGTGCGTGTGTCATACGTGTACGAGTCTTTTTGAGTTTACTTCTTATAAATATACATAATGTGGACGAAAATATTTGCAAAAGTCAACGCAAGAACAGTTTGTGAAGATGTCAGCCAATGTGCATGCTCCTTGCTTTAAGCCTTCAATAATATATATTGGGGGAAGGCGCTGTTACGTCATGTATTTTCTTCTGTGATCATGGCTTATTCAGACTAGGACTCCGAACTCTTATGGAGGCAGCTGTCTGTTTTAATGATTCGGTCATGTATCTCATATCTAAGGGTGGGTGGGGGGGGGGGGGGGGGGGTGCGTGCCTGTGTGTGTCTGACACTATAGGACTGTAGTATAGAAACTACTTGCGCATTACGGTATCAACGAAATGTTAGGTTCGGTTCAAGAGTTTTTATTTCTCACCCCTCTGCCTCTGATTAAAAAATATAATAATTTTAAAATAATAATTATTATTATTATAGACACTACAGTTATTCGAATCCTCGCCTACCTGGTTTCGCGAAAGACAGTGCCCTTTATCCATCCGACCACATGTTCGCGAATGATTTGTTTATGTATCTGTTTATGACGTAGATTTATATCGAGCGCATATCAAGTTGACAGGCGCTTTATTTTTTTATACATTAGACTGTCGATATATGGATGCTCGCTAGAGCACATTCGTTGGCATAAACACACACACTATTTTTGGCGTTATATTTCATTGTTCTGTTATACGTGTTTTGCAATCTTTAAAATTTTTGTTTATAATTTTCCTTTTCTAGTAATATTTTTGTTTTCTTTCATTATATCAAGGATGACATTTATATCTTATTTCTCTCCCCCCCCCCCACCCGCACACACACAAACACAATTACAATGTGAGACTTTCACCTACTAGCCATTGTTTACGAACCACAGTTACAGGTATTCATTTCATGGCTGACAAGTTTCAGTTTGAATCTTAATATGAGCATCAGGCTAGCATAGTTAGAAGGCAGGCCGTAGAGACCACCCTCCCTAAATGTTACAGTTTAATACTGTCAGCAGGTAAACACTCTCGTAACCCTGCAACCAACATGTGTTTACCTGATTCCTTTCAGCTCCATGTGGAGTATAATAAGTCTTCAACAAACACTTTCATCTCCCCGAGGAGCATAGGTCTTCAACAAACACTTTCATCTTCCTGTGGAGCATATGTCTTCAACAAACACTTTCAGCATCCTGTGGAGCATAGGTCTTCAACAAACACTTTCCAAGTCGTTCTATTTCTTGTCATTCTTTTAAAATCATTCCATGTCTTCTCCATGATCTTCATCTCTGCTTCCATGTGTCTTCTCCAAGAATATTTTTGTCTTCCTCTTTGTTTTTTTTCTTAGGGGTTCCAAAAAAAAAGAGAATTTTGTAATATAATAATATTCTCAGTTGGCTTCTGCAGTGTATATCCTATCGCCTTCGTTGTATTTCTTTGTCCTCTGGTATTTGACTGGTACTTTACTATAGTTCTAAGTTAGTGATTTTGTCCTGCCATTTCTATCCATATATTCTGTGCAAGAATGCATTAATGAAGGGTGTGTTTACCTTAAAACAGTAAATATCTCGAGAAACACATAGCAACATTAGTATCTGTTCACAAGCGATGGAGCAGACAAAGGTTTTACGTTTTTGTGTATTAAGCATTGGTGATTGGACAATTATGCGTCTACAAACGAAGCTGATGATGAAGTTAAGGACGATTTTTATAACCAATTACAACTTATAAACAAAATGCCAAAACACGATCTTTTAATTGTAATGGGAGATTTCAACGCCAAAGTGAGAAAAGACAACGCAGGAGTGGAACACGTAATGGGGAGAGAAGGCTGTGATACTACAAGTCAGAATGGAGAAAGATTAATAGAATTATGTCTCATAGAAAATTTAGTTATAGGTGGGACATTATTTCCACACAAAAATATTCACAAAACAACATGGATATCTCCTGATGATAGAACCTCAAATCAAATTGACCACCTATGTATTAAACAACAATTCAGATCATCATTAATAGATGTAAGAGCATACAGAGGTGCTGATGTTAATAGTGACCACAACTTGTGCATTGGGAAAATAAGATTACAATTTAAAAGCCAACAGAAGAGATCAATTACACATACAATTGATAGTCGTAAACTGAAAAAATGAAGCCACCACAAAAAATTGTAACATAGAACTAATTGTTATGCAGCACTCAGTGAAAGAGACTTACATATCAATGAAATGTGGGACTCACAGAGCAAAATACTAATGACAGCAGCAGAATCAAGTGCCGGACTGAAGAAAATGGAAAAACGAGCTTGGATTCACAACACTACATGGAAATACGTCAAAGAAAGAAGAGAGGCAAAGAGAGCCATGACTAATGTAAAGACAGATCTTGCAAAGGTCCTGGCAAAAGCAAAATACAAAGAATTAGACAACAAAGTATAATGTTCAGCAAGAAGAGATACAAGAGCTTATATAGACAATTTGGCAGAGTAAGCTGAGACAGCTGCAATTACAGGAGACAGCAGAACTCTCTATACTGTACAAAAGATGCTGACAAACACCTATACATCCAGTGGAACACCAATTCTAGACAAATCTGGATTAATGCTAACAACAAGCGCAGACATAAAAGCCCGTTGGGCAGAACACTTCAAAGAAATTCTTAATCGTCCACTACCCCACAGTTTAATAGATTTTGAAGCTGAAGCACCAGCAGCAGAATTAGGTGTAAATTTAGATGACTTCACCTTGAGCGAAATAGAAACCCCCTTAAAGCGTATGGCCAATAACAAGGCTGCTGGAGAGGATAAGTTAACAGCTGAGATACTCAAGGCAATTGATTGCCATAATTTAATACATCTCCAGAAAATGTTCAACATCATTTGGAAAGCAGAGAAGACGCCTCATAAATGGAAAAAAGGAATCATTGTTAAGATTCCAAAAAGGGCAATCTTAGAGATTGTAACAACTGGAGAGGCGTAACACTTTTGTCAGTTGCCTCAAAGTTATTCTGCAAAATCATCCTAAATGGAATACAGGATTTAATAGATACAGTAATGCGTGAAGAACAGGCTGGGTTAAGAAGAAAGAGAAGCTGCCTTGACCACATTTTTACTCTATGACTTATATTGGAGGAACACATTGAGAAGCAAAAACCTTTTGTACTTAACTTCATCGACTTAAAAAAAAAACATTTTACAGTATTCATCGAGATTCTTTGTGGAAAATTCTTAAGCAATATGGCTTACCATAAAAAATCATAAATATTATTAAAGACAAGTATGATGGTTACACATGTGCAGTTGGAACAGAGGAAGGACTGAGCGAATGTTTCCCAATAGAAACTGGGGTTAAACAAGGATGTATTTTATCGCCCTTGTTATTTGGAGTTGTTATGGACTTCATAATGAAGAAATGCTGTACTGGTAACAAAGGCATCGAATGGACCCAAGGAGACCATTTGGAGGACCTCAACTTTGCTGATGACATAGTTCTCATCAGCAGTCAGATAAAAACGATGCAGGAAAACACAAATGAACTATCATCAATAGCCAGCAAAATTGGGCTTGAGATCAATCACGAAAAGACTAAAGTCATGAAAAGCTTAATTCCAACAGAAGACAAAATATACATGGAAAACAAACCAGTGGAAGAGATCGATCACTTTTTCTATCTTGGAAGTCACATTGATTGAGAAGGGGATACAAGCAAAGAAATTAGAATCAGAATAGCTAAAGCAGCTATGTCTTTCAGAAGCCTTGAGAAGTTGTGGAAATTAAAACTCATCAGCACATACACAAAACTTAGACTATTCAAATCAAATGTACCATCAACCCCTACGTATGCATGTGAAAGCTGGAAAACAACAAGAGACAAAGAAACAAAGTTGAGCAGGAGGCGAAGGCGCACCTACCAGCACCAGAGCTGGAAGTTGTCAACTACCCACAGCTGATGGCTTGCGCCAGGATTGGTGAACCAAAACCATTAGACCCTGCTCCACCTCTCCGCGGTGCCTCCAGTAACAGACTAACCTGTCTAGTCCGGCCAAGAGTGCAGGGATCTAAGAGGGAAGACAACCCGGTACCCAAAAATGTTGTGCTGAAGTCAGATGTGTTTGGCCGAAAAATGCGCAAATATAACAGTTATACTGCAAACCACAGCACAACGCAGACACGTCCACTACGTCCTTGTAAGGGTGGATGATGAAGAGAAATTTTCTAGTCTACTATGATACTCTAGAATACTTTAGTCATCGGGCGAACGCATTCAACCACCAACCAAAGTTGAACGCATTCGAAAATAAATGTCTAAGGAAAATACTTGGTGTAGTGTGGGGCGAATTCAAAACAAACGAGGAAATTAGAGAAATTGCCAATCAACCACTAATTTCTTCAGTAATAAATAAAAGACGATGGTCATATGTTGGACATGTGATGAGAAGAGATAATAACCGAATAGCAAATGAAGCCCTCATGTGGAAAACAACAGGTAAGAGAAAAAGAGGAAGACCCAGAGAGACACTGAGAAGAACATTGCTGAGAGAAGCAAGAGCAGCAGGAATCGTCTCCCTCAATGAGATAGAGCTGCTAGCACAGAACAAAGACAAATGGCGAGATTTGATAAAATATCTTTAAAAGAATTGAAATCTGCTAGTACAAAAATTCAGATAAGAGAAGGAGTATCTTGGTTTACGCCCTATGGGCCGGCTACGACTCGAAAGGTCAATAGATTGGACAATTTATACTGTGATATTCAATACCATGATTACTTTGTTTTGGGACACACCCAATCGGGACCAAAATGGTATTGTTGTGCTGTGTGCTTGTTTATTACATCAGAAATGTGCTATGATAATTGCTAATGTTGTCTCATTTGTTTGTTATGCCATAAATGTGCTATGATTGCTAATGTTGTCTCATTTGTTTGTTATTTCAGAAATGTGATATGATAATTGCTAATGTTGTCTCATTTGTTTGTTATGCCAGAAATGTGCTATGATGATTGCTAATGTTGTCTCATTTGTTTGTTACATCAGAAATGTGCTATGATAATTGCTAATGTTGTCTCATTTGTTTGTTACATCAGAAATGTGCTATGATAATTGCTAATGTTGTCTCATTTGTTTGTTACATCAGAAATGTGCTATGATAATTGCTAATGTTGTCTCATTTGTTTGTTACATCAGAAATGTGCTATGGTAATTGCTAATGTTGTCACATTTGTTTGTTATGCCAGAAATGTGCTATGATGATTGCTAATGTTGTCTCATTTATTTGTTACATCAGAAATGTGCTATGATAATTGCTAATGTTGTCTCATTTGTTTGTTACATCAGAAATGTGCTATGATAATTGCTAATGTTGTTTCATTTGTTTGTTACATCAGAAATGTGCTATGATAATTGCTAATGTTGTCTCATTTGTTTGTTACATCAGAAATGTGCTATGATGATTGCTAATGTTGTCTCATTTGTTTGTTACATCAGAAATGTGCTATGATAATTGCTAATGTTGTCTCATTTGTTTGTTACATCAGAAATGTGCTATGATAATTGCTAATGTTGTCTCATTTGTTTGTTATGCCAGAAATGTGCTATGATGATTGCTAATGTTGTCTCATTTGTTTGTTACATCAGAAATGTGCTATGATAATTGCTAATGATGTCTCATTTGTTTGTTACATCAGAAATGTGCTATGATAATTGCTAATGTTGTCTCATTTGTTTGTTTCATCAGATATGTGCTATGATAATTGCTAATGATGTCTCATTTGTTTGTTACGTCAGAACTATGCTATGATAATTGCTAATGTTGTCTCATTTGTTTGTTACATCAGAAATGTGCTATGATAATTGCTAATGTTGTCTCATTTGTTTGTTGGTAGCTGGTGGCCGCAGACAACAGCACCTCTGACAACCAGTCGGTTACGGACTCGCAAACAGGAGATGTTGTCCAACTCCCAGCTGAGAGAGTTGGAGGGATTGGGGACAGTCGACCTCCATCCTTTCAGTACGTTGTGTTCGTGTTAATCATAAGTTTCATACGTTAATGTTGCTGAGCAGTTTACTTGTTGAATAGTTGCATCTTTGGGGTTGCTACCTACTCGTTGTCTTCATTAATCAATGTGTTTGTAAGATATAAAATGGTTGGTTTAAGAACATCATCAGTCTCTCCATTCAACCTGAGGACTGCTCCTTTAAAGTTTTCATGTTTTGCCAATATCTCTAGTTCAGTCCTTTTCCCCCTTAACGGTTCCCTCTATTCTTAACTCCTGTATGTGAATTTTCTCCACCATTTTCTGATCCTCTTTCCCTAGAGATCCAGGGATAACACACGACCTGCATTATTTCTTGTAGCTAGCTATTTGGCCCTTGCCATGTTCAGAATGATTGATTTAGGATTTAGTTATGCCTTGTGTGATTTATTAGCTTCTTTTTTTTTAGGGTAGAGGGTGGGGTTAGATTGTAGGGGTTAAGGGTGCTTTTTTTATCTCTACTGGATTGGGTAGCCATGTCGTGCTCAACCCTTCCTTTAAAAAAAATGTGACAGAAAATAATTGTATTTAACTAACTGCATCTTTGATTAAAACTCAAGATCGTCGCAGCGGACATGAGATGCTATGTAGATACTGGATATGACAGAAAAAGACAAAATTATGTGGATTTAAGTGGGGGAAACAATCCCCACCAGTACTATATTAAAATAAGAAGAAAAAGATGAAATGGTTTGTACATGTACTACGATCAGCACAGATGAAATGGTTTGTACATGTACCACGATCAGCACAGATGAAATGGTTTGTACATGCACCATGATCAGCACAGATGAAATGGTTTGTACATGTACTACGATCAGCACAGATGAAATGGTTTGTACATGTACCATGATCAGCACAGATGAAATGGTTTGTACATGTACCACGATCAGCACAGATGAAATGGTTTGTACATGTACCACGATCAGCACAGATGAAATGGTTTGTACATGTACCACGATCAGCACAGATGAAATGGTTTGTACATGTACCACGATCAGCACAGATGAAATGGTTTGTACATGTACCACGATCAGCACAGATGAAATGGTTTGTACATGTACCACGATCAGCACAGATGAAATGGTTTGTACATGTACTACGATCAGCACCAGACAACATCCTCAGGGAACTTTAACATTCAGAATAGGGGTAGTTATAGATGAGGGTTAATAAAATATCTGAGATCATGATGAGCACCATGCAGGAGACAAAACTACAGAGTATTAGCCTGAACATTACATTTTTTGTCGACGCTGAAAGGCAACAGACAGATAGATGACAGTTAAAGTATTAAGTGGATAAGTTGATTGGTTTATACATTTGATTTATTGGATATCTGTTTTATACTGTTTGCTGTTTTAACTGATAGTTGAAATAGGCGATTTAGATAGGCAGGTATAATACATGCTTGAACACAAAACTGAAACAACAGACAGAAAATGCTTTTTTAATACAATAAATTAGTCCCACTTCTCCATCGCAAACAGAGGTATGTGATCACCACTAAATTGCTTCTTTGTAGGTAACTTTTAGATGAAGTCACGCCCCCTTATGCTTTTTATTTCTGTAACAAGCTCATTTACGTAATGAAGTTGTCCAACTATCTTTTACATCAAGTCTAATATAAAACCAGTCGCTCTTTCTCTCTCTCTCTCTCCCCCCCCCCCCTCTTTTTTTCTCTCTTTTCTGCAGTAATGGACCTAGGTATGGAGAGAGAGAGAGAGGGGGGGGGGGTCCCCACTCTTGATAAATATGATACTTGATGGTACCGACATTTCTGACATGTTCCCCACTTTCCAATGGTAGAGCTAGTGATGGGAGTCCAGCAATCAATAAAGTGGTTGTTGTGAACAATTCGTTTTGCAATACACAGAGAAGTTTAGTTTATCAGACGTTATGATATCCTGTTTGCAAGCCACTGCCGGTATCACAAAGTTCTATTGACGTGCACAGCAATGCTGTTATTACTTGATATCTGCTACAGTTGTTGGCCGAGAGAAGTGATTCTATATTATAATTTTGCTCAATATTTTTGCAATTAGATCAAGATTTTTTTTTTTTTTTTGGGCCTGTCCTACATTTCACAACGTAAAAACTTCATTTTGTTGGCCTTGAAATGTTTCAAAAATTAATTAAATATAGTATATTGTTATCATTTCTTTACCAACGATGAATGAAGGCTCAATTTAAAGTATTTAATTCTTTTACGTGACACACTAGATTACGTTTTGACCAAACGGTCTTCATCGCGAAGAGAATGAAAGTAAAAAAGAATGTCGAATACAATTTGTCTGGTATAATTTCATTTTCTTGATATCTGTTTTATATTTTGTTGATACGATGTTGATACATCGGATGGAAGATGCACCACAGAAATAAATAGTAGAATAGGTAAGGCCAAAATAGCATTTCAGAAAATGAAAAATATCTTATGTAACAAATCTATGTCAATAGAAGTGAGAAAAAGAGTTCATCGGTGCTATATAGAACCAATTCTGACCTATGGAAGCGAATCATGGACAGTAGACAAACAAATGAAAAGATAATTAGAGACCACAGAGATGGGATTTCTCAGAAGAATGTTGAAAGTTCCTTGGACAGCTAAAAAGACAAATGAGGAAATTCTCAATGAGGCCAACACAAAAAGGGAGCTCCTAAAAACATCAGAAAGAAGCAATCAACATTTTTCGTGCACATCATGAGAAGAAAAAAGTTGGAATATTTGGTTACTACTGGCAAAATACAAGAAAAGAGAGATGGACAAAGAGAGACAATACTAGATAGCTTGGTGTCATGGCATGGAAAACAGTCAACAACAGAACTCATACGATGCACTGTAGATAGAAGATTGTGGAAGGACATGATCACCTACGCCAACCGGTATGGCACATGATGATGACGATACGATATTGATTTTAAAACAAAGGCTACAGTTTACAACGCTTGCATCATCAGCATCCTTTTATACGGCAGCGAATCAAAGGCAACATATGCAAAGCAAGAGAGAAGGCTAAATACATTCCATATGTCAATTTAGCACCGTATTCTTATCACCTTGAAGGACAAAGTGACAAACGTGGTGGTCCTCACTCGCGCAGGCCTCCAGAACCATCTACATGCTGCTCAAACAATATAGGTTATGCTGGCTTGGCCGCTTACACTATATGAAAGATGACCACATACCAAAAGTTATACTCTACGAACAACTAGCTGATGGCAACAAAATGAGGGGGTGCCCACAATTCCAATTTATTGGTGTGTGTAAATGTGACATGAAGACTGAACATAAATCCTGCAGTCTGGAAAGAAATATCTGCAGACCACAATCTTTGAAAATAAACAGCAAAGCTCTAACTCGAGCAATAAGCAGATAGATTCATAGAAAAAGAGAATACATGGCGAAAGATAAGAAAAAATAACTTTTCCTAGGGGCGCTGCAAAATCCATAGTCAACTATGTGGACGGAAGCTACTACTACTATCATAGTCAACTATGACTTACCGAGGCTACTACTACTACCATAGTCAACTATGACTGACCGAGGCTACTACTACTACTATAGTCAACTGTGACTGACGGAGACTACTATTACTACTACCATAGTCAACTGTGACTCACGGAAGCTACTACTACCATATTCAACTGTGCCTGACGGAGACTACTACTACTGCTACCATAGTCAACTGTGACTGACGGAGACTACTACTACTGCTACCATAGTCAACTGTGACTGACCCAGGCTACTACTTCTAACCAAAGTAAACTACGACTGACGGAGGCTACTACTACTACCATAGTCAACTATGACTGACCGAGGCTACTACTACTACTACTACCGTAGTCAACTATGACTGACCGAGGCTACTACTACTATCATAGTCAACTGTGACTGACGGAAGCTACTACTACTACCATAGCCAACTATGACTGACCGAGGCTACTACTACTACTATTACAAAAGTAAACTACGACTGACGGAGGCTACTACTACTACTACTACCATAGTCAACTATGACTGACCGAGGCTACTACTACTACCGTAGTCAACTATGACTGACCGAGGCTACTACTACTACTACCATAGTCAACTATGACTGACTGAGGCTACTACTACCACTACCATAGTCAACTATGACTGACCGAGGCTACTACTACTACCGTAGTCAACTATGACTGACCGAGGCTACTACTACTACCGTAGTCAACTACGACTGACGGAGGCTACTACTACTACTACTACCATAGTCAACTATGACTGACCGAGGCTATTACTACTACTATCATAGTCAACTGTGACTGACCGAGGCTACTACTGCTACTACCATAGTCAACTATGACTGACCGAGGCCGCTACTACTACTACCATAGTCAACTGTGACTGACCGAGGCTACTATTACTATCATAGTCAACTATGACTGACCGAGGCTACTACTACTACCATAGTCAACTATGACTGACCGAGGCTACTACTACTACCGTAGTCAACTATGACTGACCGAGGCCGCTACTACTACTACCATAGTCAACTGTGACTGACCGAGGCTACTACTACTACTACCATAGTCAACTATGACTGACCGAGGCCGCTAATACTACCGTAGTCAAATATGACTGACCGAGGCTACTGCTACTACCATAGTCAACTGTGACTGACCGAGGCTACTACTACTACCATAGTCAACTATGACTGACCGAGGCTACTACTACTACCGTAGTCAACTACGACTGACGGAGGCTACTACTACTACTACTACCATAGTCAACTATGACTGACCGAGGCTACTACTACTACCGTAGTCAACTATGACTGACCGAGGCTATTACTACTACTATCATAGTCAACTGTGACTGACCGAGGCTACTACTGCTACTACCATAGTCAACTATGACTGACCGAGGCCGCTACTACTACTACTACCATAGTCAACTGTGACTGACCGAGGCTACTATTACTATCATAGTCAACTATGACTGACCGAGGCTACTACTACTACTACCATAGTCAACTATGACTGACCGAGGCTACTACTACTACCGTAGTCAACTATGACTGACCGAGGCTACTACTACTACTACTACCATAGTCAACTATGACTGACCGAGGCTACTACTACTACTACCATAGTCAACTATGACTGACCGAGGCTATTACTACTACTACCATAGTCAACTGTGACTGACCGAGGCTACTACTACTACTACCATAGTCAACTATGACTGACCGAGGCCGCTAATACTACCGTAGTCAAATATGACTGACCGAGGCGACTACTACTACCATAGTCAACTGTGACTGACCGAGGCTACTATTACTATCATAGTCAACTATGACTGACCGAGGCTACTACTACTACCGTAGTCAACTATGACTGACCAAGGCTACTACTACTACTACTACTATCATAGTCAACTATGACTGACCGAGGCTACTACTACTATGTTGATTTAGTTCATCTTTGTTGAAGCGTCCTTTTAGGTACACCAGCTGAACATTTTTTTCATCGACTCATTCAGTCAAAAGTGGCTGAAGCACGAATGTTAGCAACCAGCAATCCCATCTCTCAGTGTACCCAGAGAACCAGCAACACAAAGATCTTATGTTATCTCCCTTCATTTGAAGTCAAACGTTTAGAACGTTTCGTTAATTACTTATTGCGTTTATTAATTATTTTTTAACAAATTTCTTGTTTGACCTTTGACCTTAATTTTCTTTGTGGTGGTGGCGGCTACTACTTCCCTTCCATTTCTCTCTCTGTCTATGGGTGGCGATCTTTGTTCACTTGTCACGTCAAGACCCACCTCCTCACCTTGTCCCATCTCTGTTTTAACTTCCAAAGTAACAGCTCTAGATAAGGACACGCATACATAGGGTCCAATGTAAACACACTCAAGTAAAACAAACTGTAGACCTGTAATTTCATATTGAAATATTATGCTACCAATATACGATGTCAATTCACTACAGACCTGACATTTCTACAGTGGTATTACCCTACACATGACTGGTGCGGGTAGTTTGATTATCCTGACATGTTGATGTATATAGTAAGATTTGAGTGCCTGGACTTGCTGCTGACTCATTGGTGTCACTATATTCTCTGTGTTTCTCTTTCAGTGCTAACGCGTCAGTGGCTAGTCGGGACGAACCATGTGACACATGCACAGAGTCAGACTCTGTTCTCAGCGGAGCGAGGCGAGGTAACAACTCATTTATGTCTGTCTGTCGACCCCCACCCCACTCTCATTTTATCCCTCAGTGGATATCGTCTTCTGTATATTTCGGTTGAGCTATATGTGTATAAGAATCTCTGTTCAGTATTTCTCTTAATTTCATTGATGTCTCTAGTTTTGTTCTTTGTTTGATATGCCTCTTTGTATTTTCACTGTTGTATATGTCTCTATAAAATAGGATTCTGGAATGTGCGAACAATGGCCGCTCCGACGAAACATGCACAGGTCGCGAGCGAGATGGACAGATACGATCTAGATATTTTAGGATTAAGCGAAATGCGCTGGCCTGGAACAGGTAGGAGATCTATTGATAATAAAATAGTAGTTTTTTCTGGAAGGGAAGATGGAAAACACCGTGAAGGAGTAGGCATAATGATGACAGACAAAGCTGCAAGAAGTTTATTAGAATGGGAACCGGTAAATAGCCGTCTGATACGAACACGATACAAAACAAAACATGGAAGACTTTCAATTATTCAATGTTATGCGCCTACTAACGAAGCTGATGATGAAGTTAAGGATGATTTTTATAACCAACTGCAACAACTTATAAACAAAATACCAAAACACGATCTTTTAATTGTAATGGGAGACTTCAACGCCAAAGTAGGACAAGATAACGCAGGAGTGGAACACTGAGCGAATGTTTCCCAATAGAAACTGGGGTTAAACAAGGATGTATTTTATCGCCCTTGTTATTTGGAATTGTTATGGACTTCATAATGAAGAAATGCTGCACTGGTAATAAAGGCATCGAATGGATACAAGGAGACCATTTGGAGGACCTGGACTTTGCTGATGACATAGTTCTCATCAGCAATCAGATAAAAACGATGCAGGAAAACACAAATGAACTATCATCAATAGCCAGCAAAATTGGGCTTGAGGTCAATCATGAAAAGACTAAAGTCATGAAAAGTTTAATTCCAACAAGTGACAAAATATACATGGAAAACAAACCAGTAGAAGAGATCGATCACTTCATCTATCTTGGAAGTCACATTGATCGAGAAGGGGATACGAGCAAAGAAATTAGAATCAGACTGGCTAAAGCAGCAATGTCTTTCAGAAGCCTTGAAAAGTTGTGGAAATCAAAACTCATTAGCACAAACACAAAACTTAGGCTATTCAAATCAAATGTACTATCAACCCTTACGTATGCGTGTGAAAGCTGGAAAACAACAAGAGATATAGAAACAAAGTTGAACGCATTCGAAAATAAATGTCTAAGGAAAATACTTGGTATAGAATGGAACGAATTCAAAACAAACGAGGAAATTAGAGAAATCGCCAATCAACCACTAATATCTTCAGTAATAAAGAAAAGACGATGGTCATACGTTGGACATGTGATGAGAAGAGATAATAATCGAATAGCAAAGCAAGCCCTCATATGGGAAACAACAGGTAAAAGAAAAAGAGGAAGACCCAGGGAGACACTGAGAAGAACATTGCTGAGTGAGAGGCAAGAGCAGCAGGAATCGGCTCCCTCAATGAGATAGAACTGCTTGCACAGAACAGAGACAGATGGCGAGATTTGATAAAATATCTTTAAAAGAAAACTGCTAGAACAAAAATTCATATAGGAGAAGGTGTATCTTGGTCTACGCCCTATGGGCCGGTTACGGCTCGAAAGGTCAATAGATAGATAGATATGTCTCTATATCTGTATTACTCCGTATCTCCTTCTATTGTCCTGTATCTGCTTCTATTTCTATGTGCCGTCTACTCACTCTTCCGCCAGTCTCTCTTTTTTTTCTTGTTCTCTCTTTCTCTGTTGTTATTATGTGCATGTTTTGTATTTATTTCCAAATATCTTCCTCTCTCTGCCTATCCGTCTGTCTCTCCCTCCTCCCACTGGTGTGCACACGAATACACAACAGTTCTAAAAACAAATAAAGATTTTGGTCCACACTATCGGACAGTACCTATATATCGGACTTCCGTTGTCAAGATGGTGGATCTAGGTCACGTTCTCTCGATCGCTGCAGAAAGTGCATTCGGGATCTGATTAATTTCGGTTCTCCGTTGCATTTTTCTGCGGTAAAGTAAAAATGATGATCTACTTATTACATCTGCGCTGCTAAAGCGAAGTCGTACGCCGGCAACAGTCCAGTTTTGATAAATCAAGTGTTGTGAATGCTACCTTCCACCGTCTAGACTTGATCTGCGCTTTATGTCACATTGAGTGCTGTTCATGACCGTTGTTGAAATTCCTTGACGCAAGTTATTTCCATGTTATTCATTAATGTAAACTACTTCGTCAGCCGCAGTTTTATCTCTTTAGGGAATTTGCTTCGTGTTTTGTTCGTCGTAGGCTGCTTTCACTAGCGTAATCAGGAATCTAAAGGCAGCGATATTGTGTGTACGACATTTTTGTGTGTTACGTCACCGTAATGGCTCATCGTAAATCCCTAGACCGGCCTTACGCTAATCTTACGGTCTGTTGTTTGATGTGCGACGGGGATAGTCTGACGACTAACTGTGTGTCTATATATTCGGAATTGGAGTCAACAACGATGGCCTAACATCATCAAGCGCTATACATTTAAAAAAAAAATACGACGATCATCATTTTCAAGAGGACGTGAACTTCCGGTATATTGTGGATAGGCGGCGGGAACAATTGAAGGCTATGCATGAAAAGTGTTCCTTGTTGCAGTTTCCTCATATTCCAAGTCCGGCTTGTTGCAGGAGCTACTGAGTCAAGTGCTCTGTGCACACTGTGAGCTGTGTGTCTCATCCGTTTTGATCATGTTTCGATATTCCAATTGTTTAGGATGAATGATGATATCATATGACAGGGAACAGTTGGCTGTGTTCACTTTCTGCGCGGTTTCGCCTTATGTCTTTTGCCGTGTGCTGAGACTGCTACGATGAGGACAACAGCTACCTTTCTTTGTTTGGGAGATGAAATATTAATTTGGGTGATTACGCTGGCATTGGCGGTTCAGCAATTATGGATTTCAATTCGTTTGCAGTGATTCCAGGGCCTTCCATAACCAAATAACCCAAATAACCGATATATCAGCTGCTGGTCGCACAGCGACCTTCGGTTGCATGCACATGGGCATCAGCCCAAAGTAGTTTTCACTTTCATTTTTGGATGGCAATTGTGGTCAAGTATTGCTTAGAAGACTTTGTTTGAGGTTCAGCTCGTCCAGAAGTAGGCAAAACCCCCCAGACAAGCAAGCCCGCACAAGCTGAGAGCGTATGGCCTAGCAGGAACTGTCTTTATTTGCCTCTCAGACAATCTTAAACTGATTAGGGACCAAGACGCCAGATAGTTCTTAAGCTGAACGTGGTCAGCGACTCATAGCTGGCTTCTTGAGTAGGAATCAGTGAGCCAGATCTGATCAGGATCCTACTTCACCTCCTAGTGGTGGCTCAGAGAACAGAAAAAATACTGGTTAATTAATCAGCCTGATCGTGTGAGTGCGAAACAAAGAGGGCACTAAAAAGTACTGATATCAATGCTTGCTTTCAGTCATAACACAACACAGGTGTGCCCATTTAACACCCTGTAAATGGCGGGTTGTGAAGATGAATAATCATGGGGCAATTACAGAAGAATAAAATAAAATAACGAACTCTTTTAGCACCTCCAACATTGTGAGATAAACATTGACACAACAATACAATAACGAACTATATTAGCACCCCCAATATTGACACAACAATAAAATAACGAACTATATTAGCACCCCCAACATTGTGAGAGAAACATTGACACAACAATAAAATAACGAACTATATTAGCGCCCCAACATTGTGAGAGAAACATTGACACGACAATAAAATAACGAACTATATTAACACCCCCAACATTGTGAGAGAAACATTGACACAACAATAAAATAACGAACTATATTAGCACCCCCAACATTGACACAACAATAAAATAACGAACTATATTAGCACCCCCAACATTGTGAGAGAAACATTGACACAACAATAAAATAACGAACTATATTAGCGCCCCCAACATTGTGAGAGAAACATTGACACAACAATAAAATAACGAACTATATTAACACCCCCAACATTGTGAGAGAAACATTGACACAACAATAAAATAACGAACTATATTAGCACCCCCAACATTGTGAGAGAAACATTGACACAACAATAAAATAACGAACTATATTAGCACCCCCAACATTGTGAGAGAAACATTGACACAACAATACAATAACGAACTATATTAGCACCCCCAACATTGTGAGAGAAACATTGACACAACAATAAAATAACGAACTATATTAGCGCCCCCAACATTGTGAGAGAAACATTGACACAACAATAAAATAACGAACTATATTAGCACCCCCAACATTGTGAGAGAAACATTGACACAACAATAAAATAACGAACTATATTAGCACCCCCAACATTGTGAGAGAAACATTGACACAACAATACAATAACGAACTATATTAGCACCCCCAACATTGTGAGAGAAACATTGACACAACAATAAAATAACGAACTATATTAGCACCCCCAACATTGTGAGAGAAACATTGACACAACAATAAAATAACGAACTATATTAGCACCCCCAACATTGTGAGAGAAACATTGACACAACAATAAAATAACGAACTATATTAGCACCCCCAACATTGTGAGAGAAACATTGACACAACAATAAAATAACGAACTATATTAGCGCCCCCAACATTGTGAGAGAAACATTGACACAACAATAAAATAACGAACTATATTAGCACCCCCAACATTGTGAGAGAAACATTGACACAACAATAAAATAACGAACTTATATTAGTGCCCCCAACATTGTGAGAGAAACATTGACACAACAATACAATAACGAACTACATTAGCGCCCCAAACATTGTGAGAGAAACATTGACACAACAATACAATAACGAACTATATTAGCGCTCCCAACATTGTGAGAGAAACATTGACACAACAATAAAATAACGAACTATATTAGCGCCCCCAACATTGTGAGAGAAACATTGACACAACAATAAAATAACGAACTTATATTAGCGCCCCCAACATTGTGAGAGAAACATTGACACACAATACAATAACGAACTATATTAGCGCCCCCAACATTGTGAGAGAAACATTGACACAACAATACAATAACGAACTATATTAGCGCCCCCAACATTGTGAGAGAAACATTGACACAACAATAAAATAACGAACTCTATTAGCGTCCGAAACATTGACACAATGAAGGAAGAACTATGACTTTTGCTGATGATATTCTGGTATATCGCCAGGGAAGAGACAGACGGGGAATCGCTTCCACAATGCAAGACGAACTCGATCGCATTTCTTCCTGGTGTGGGGTTTCAGGTGCCTTGGTTAATCCTAATAAAGCATCAGTTTCATGGTTCTCCCTTAACAATCATATCGTTAGTACGACCACACCGGTAGTACGATGGGAGCTGATGACATACCTCGGAGTTAAGTTTGATCGCAGCCTGTGTTTTCGGGACCACGTCGACCATGTTATAACAAAATCCCGCTAAGGATTAGCCGCCTTGAAGGTCATGGCAGCTGTCAAACATCGAGCAGAGGCTACTTACTCTACTGTTCCAGGCATTAGTCCTCGCACCAATCGAGTGTGCCCTGGCAATTCTTACTGTCAGTACGACTCAAATTGATAGGCTGGAGAAAATACAAAATGAAGCCATGCGCATTATCTTGGGATGTACAAGGGACACTCCCTGTGTAGCAATGAGGTATCTTCTTGACTTCCCAACCATGGATGACAGAATCAAGATCTGGAGAGCACGAGCATACCTGAAGATTAGTACAGATAAAGAACATCCATTGCACCACGAGCTCAACACAGGGAAAGGTGCCAAGCTAAAAAGAGGCAAATCATGGGTGGGCCGAGCAGATGTCGTCATCAAACAGGTCTGTGGGCTTACTAATATCAGCGTTGGTGAGGAGTGGATACCGGTGCCTACGTCATTCAAGGGGACTTTCTCGTGTATTGTCACACTCGACAGGAAAAGTAGGGAACAGAACCCGGTCGTGGTTAATGCTGAGGTCAACAGTCTCATCTCCGATAACACCGATGAAAAAGATGCAGTCATCTATACAGACGGTTCTGTAATACGACTCCAAAGAAGTGCATGGGCATATACAGCACGCTCGGCAGGCAGAATAGTCTACGAAGTCAGTGGTGCATACACCATGACCACGAGTAGCATGACAATGGAGGTGATGGCAGTGACCAAGGCATTCAAATGATTAGAGTCACAAGACTACACCCGCGCATGTATACTGAGTGATTAGATGAGCATGATAAAAAAAAGCGGAGACGGGCTCAGTTCGCGGGTAGAGTCGTTGCAGAAATCCAAAATACGTAAGGTCACCTTTGTCTTTGTCCCTGGACATGCGGCAGTACGGGGAAATGAAAGATCGGACAGGTTGGCTAGCTGCACTGTCGTTGAGGACGGGCAACATCAATGCCCTCCGAGAAGTGGGAAGAGCACAGGACTTCGACATCCACAGATTCACGTCACTTCTTCGGATGATGGAAATGGGAGTTAAAGTGGGCACAGCCAGAAATGAGAAACTTAGTGACCGTGTAAGAAGACTTATCAACCAACATAGAACTGGAGTCGTCAGTCGCTGGACACTGAGGGAATTGCTGAGGAGGGGATCTGAGCACCTATGGACATGTTCGGAGTGCACTGATGATGACCCGCAAATAACTCAATAACATTGACACAACAATAAAATAACGAACTATATTAGCGTCCCCAACATTGTGAGGGAAACCTTGTATGTTTTTAATCAGTATCTTTTACAACCCGCAAATTCTCAAACTTAATAATGTAATTATTAAACTAAGGCAGGAATCTGTCAGCTATCAGTTCATTCTGAAACACAAAATGATAACTTCAAGTTCACAGCACTACATATAATTATGTTCGGTTTAGTCTTGCATTGACAGTTACTATAATATAAGGTTATATGCGGTTAAAACCCAATATCTACAATGATAACCGCACAGTGATGACGACAACAACATCTTCGTAATGTTGCACGTCTTTTATGCGCACGAAATCCTTAATTACAGGCAGCACACGTATGGTCGTTGACGTTGGGATGCTGGTTGTCTTTCTGACGCCCTGTTTCATTTCCTCGTCATTCGACATTCCTTGTTATGCGGAGGCCGAGGTTACTGTGTCATAGTGGATGACTTACAGCTATGATTGTCATCGAGGTGACGCCCATTATTGAAGCTTCTTACATCTTTAGGAGAATCTTCCCATGTGTCTACTAACTGTTGTGTGTCTATGGCGGGTCTGCTGGACACCAGCTGCTGTGGATGTGTTGATTAGACTCCCTCACCATCTCACTTGGGCCTTTCGCTGCTATATTTAGATATGGAATTTGGATGCTTTAAAGACCTTTTAACACGAAGAATGAATATGTGTATATATATGTGTGTGTGTTATACAATAATGTAAGGTCATAGAACAGAAAGAATATTACGCGACCCATCTTTAACAATGGAGATTAGACAAAAGATTTTTTTTTTAAAATGCTGTTCTGTTTTGTTCTCTTCGTGGAATCAGTTTCACTGTAGTCGGAAATTGTCCATATCTGCTCCACTTACTTCACAGCTCTCGCCATAGTGCGCTGACAAGGTCGACTACCACGCAGCCTTAATCTACAGCATATTGCCATTTGAAGCCAGTCTTGACATATGAAAGTGAATCCTAGACAACTGGACAATCCGCAAGAAAACTGTTTGAATATAGGGAAATATGATTTTACAAAATAATGTTGAGAGCACGTAAAATAAACATATCATGGTATTCAGCGTGTTAAGAGCGCCATGGATAAATTAATTTAAAAACAAAAAATAGTAACAAGGTCTTTTTAAAATGGAGTTGGATTAAAGCGGCCCCCCCCCCCTTTTCATCCCCACGCCTTACGGATGAGAAATATCTGGTGTTGGTGGTCTTGTTTTTTTTTTTTTTTATTTTTTTAATAACCTGGGCACATTTTGTGGGTAATGTGTCAGTATCACACTGGGTGGCCGTACTTTTCCAGTAACACCCGGTACAAATTTAAAGCTTGTTGAACTTAGCAGCCGTCGATCGGAATTAACCCGATCTCGTTCGTATCATTACCAATCTATTCACGAACGGGTGGGGGAATGAGTGGTCAAGAGGTAAGACGTCGACTTTTAGACAAAAAAGGTCCCGGATTCGATTCCCACCACAGGCGGTGGCAAAGTAAAAAAAAAAAAAAAAAAAAAGATAAATCGAAACCATGGCTTTACCCTCCCCAGGTCTCTGGGTAGTGAGATTCGATGTCTAGCCCGCTCGAAAAAACAGGAGGCCCTGTGTGCATTCTGCGTATGTTAAAGAATTCTTGGCAGTTGAAAATCGAAAAGAGTAGGTAAATGGCTGCTTCCCGGACAAAATTAATAGGAAAAATCTACCCAAAACACTCTGGACGATAAAATTATGAGAGTACATTTATAGTCGGAGAATATCTGTGCCACCGGCTGCCAGTGTGAAAACTAGGAAAAGTTATTTTCACGCAAATTCAGTCTTTTGGGAGTTCGCTAGAGATTAGAGATATATAAAGCTGGCGAAGCAAGCAAACTATTCATTTACCATCGAGCTACCATGGCTGCATTTAAAATAGACCAAAGGAAAAATAAAGATATTGGAAACAATAGGCAATAAATATGTTGTTGACATGTCATAAGAAGGGGATAACTGTAACGTGGCAATATGAACATTAAAGGGAGGAAGAAATCGAGGAAAGAGAATGATGTAAGCACATCCTTTAGCATGTGGTCGAGCGTTGGAGACGGGTGATGGTGTTGATGACAACACATGCCAATGTAATTCAGACTTGCTAAGGGTAGGTTGTCTGTGAACTATTTCATGCCCCATAACATATACAAATGATGGCCCAGATGAAATCAAATTAAAAGAAATATACGTGTACTATTTGCAATATTTAGAGTGCACACTGGAAAAAAGGTGCACATCTTTGCTAGAGACCTTCGTTTACAGTAATTAAGTATAAGGCACACACATATAAATATAAATACTTAGCTGTGTTTCAATAGCTCATCAAAGAATCGTGGGAGGTCTTCTCTCTCTCTCTCTCTCTCTCTCTCTCTCTCTCTCTCTCCATCTGTTCTTTGCTGATTTTTAAAGCATTCTCACTCCTCAAACACGCACGCTCTTATTTATTTCCAGGAACTATAATTCCTGCAAGTATTGCAGCCGTGTTTAAGATACACCGCTGCGCATGAATACACATCTTGATAAACACTTGCTTTTCTTGCGTTCTGTTTTAGTAGAGATGAAACACATCTTACTATCCATCATATTGGCACGATTGTCTGTGATAATGGATTGGCAATTTCCTTGAAATGAGTAAACGTAATCAAACTGTGTTTTGGCTGAAGAATAAGTCGGATTTGAAGAAGATTTGATATGGGAGATCAGTTAATTTAATGACAATCGTCACAAAGAAACTGTTGTCTGTTGGGGACACATTATGCTTTACTGATATGTTTACGTAATACGACGCGAGTTAAGTGTAGAAAACACGACAGAAAACATCAAAGATAGAATAACATGCTGAAAGTCAAACATTGTGACTTGGATAAACGTAGATTTCTGGCGGTAGACAATATAGTAATATGGACGGGCTGGAGATGCGAGGTGAGTTATATGTGTCAACATACATCACTGCAGCACGAGAAGATTATTGGCCGGCTGCAAGATAACAAGGAAGAAAGAAATACGGAGCTTTGAAGTGATCTAGTGTCGTACTCATGAGTCGGCACAACACACGATGATGTCTCTACTAGAGTGCACTCGAACTCCGATAAGCAGAACGTCTCTGAGTCTCAAAGATGTTGCCTGGCACTACACAAACACTGCATCTGTTAAACAGTGCAGAAATACCGTCATAAATTTGTGAAGTTTTTTTTTTTTTTTTTTTTTTTTTTTTTTGGTGTCTTGGAGGGCATGTGGGTTCGACTTAACTTAGAATTACTTTGCCCGCGATAACTTTGTTGAAAGTTTAGATAGCAGGATTCGAGCAACAAACTTTGAAATAAAACTCTGGGAGCCGTGATAACGAGTCAGGATGTTAACAAAGTTTTGACTTCTGCCGGGAATGTCTTTGTTACGTCGTCTGGCGGCTTCATCTGATACAGTTAGTCTTATTGAAGATTATCAGACCGTTGTTGGCGGAGGTGGATCTTCAACAACACAACCAGGCGGAGTAGATGTTTGATAAACGATCAGAGACTAGCAACGCGCATATACACAAGACCCACACCAGAGATTAACTGAAGAGTCTGTTCAACAAATAAAGAAGCTACTTGGTTAAGTTCTTGGTAAATATAAGAGGGCAGATGTGATTTATTGATGAAGGCAAAGATTGGAATTGTATAACAAAACAGAGAGAGACAGAGAGAGAGAGAGAGAGAGAGAGAGAGAGAAGAAGAAGAAAAAAATCGTGTTGAAAGCATGTTGTTAATATGGTCCAATTCCGTCGAGTTAATAAATACGTTTAATTGTCCTGTGTTAAGTTCTTCAGCACTAGTGTACAGTGAAAAGTTATTCAGCATTAGTGTACAGTGAAAAGTTGTTCAGCATTAGTGTACAGTGAAAAGTTGTTCAGCATTAGTGTACAGTGAAAAGTTGTTCAGCATTAGTGTACAGTGAACAGTTCTTCAGCATTAGTGTACAGTGAAAAGTTCTTCAACACTAGTGTACAGTGAAAAGTTCTTCAACACTAATGTACAGTGAAAAGTTCTTCAACACTAGTGTACAGTGAAAAGTTCTTCAACACTAGTGTACAGTGAAAAGTTCTTCAACACTAATGTATAGTGAAAAGTTCTTCAACACTAGTCTTTAGTGAAAAGTTCTTCAACACTAGTGTATAGTGAAAAGTTCTTCAACACTAGTGTACAGTGAAAAGTTCTTCAACACTAGTGTACAGTGAAAAGTTCTTCAACACTAATGTATAGTGAAAAGTTCTTCAACACTAGTCTTTAGTGAAAAGTTCTTCAACACTAGTGTATAGTGAAAAGTTCTTCAACACTAGTGTATAGTGAAAAGTTCTTCAACACTAGTGTATAGTGAAAAGTTCTTCAACACTAGTGTATAGTGAACAGATCTTGACATCGTAACTATAAAATCAAGACGGAACGAAACACCATACAGTGCTGATACATATGTGTGGATGATATGCATCTAGTAGTAGGCAGAGAAACAAATGGATAAGACATTTTTAAAAGAAAAATAAGAAATAAACAAAGAATGTTGAAAGCTGTGAAGTGTAGTTGTCGTGCATGTTAATATAGAAGTGATTTTTTTTTCAACTGTACTAGCCCTCGGTATTTGGGGCCAAGAAGGGAACCAGTTCTCTTCTTCGCTGTTTATGCATTCTCCAAACTCACTGAGCTTAATATTCATTTTTTTCGTGTCTGATAGATTTTAGAATGTTATTAGGCAAGACACATGACAGTAGCAGAGTTGGAAGCTGTCAGCAACCCCTAGCTGATGGCTGAACCAGAGCCACTCTGACATCTCTTCGCGGTGCCTCTAAGCAGCAGGCTAACCATCTAGTCTGGCCTACGAGTAACACTCGAAGAGGGAAGACAACCTGGTGCTAAAAAATGTCATGCTAAAGTCTGATCTTTTGGGCCAAAAGGCGCAAAGAAACAACGCAACGCATTTACGCCCACATTAACGCCCCTTTAAAGACGGATTACTAAGATCCATTCCCTTTTAAGGGTGAACGCAAGAAAGAAAGAAAGAAAGAACGAAAGAAAGAGAAATAAATAAATAAATTAATTAATTCTGCGATTGAATGATGGATACTAATGATGATAGCAGTAACTAAAGCAGGGAACCCAGTTTAATAGTTGTACTTATTTCTTGTAGCCACCCAAAATATGGAGGGTCATGTCAAACTACTCTCGCGCCTGGTTGCTGTACCACAAGCGGCAGAGTGCAATGACACTGGTACCAGAGTTGAATGCCTCCTGCAATACTCTGTTTAAAACGCGGTTACGCTTAATAAATTTAGTTCAGGGTGCAGTGTAGTTTACCTTTTTTTTTTCTTTTCTTTTTTTTTTGTTATTCATTTTGGCAACGTGGTAGCGAGTTGTAGTTTGTTTTCTTTCTTTGGGTAACTGAAATATAAACAGAGGCACACACGCATATTAAGATGAGCACCTTTTAACAGCACATGAGTTTAACAAATAAAGTAAGAGTCATAGGTCAATACCGGGGTTAGAAATGTTGGGGGTGCACCACAAAATGGAAAAGTACGTAAACATTATCAACAAATATAGTGCAAGCAATTGTTCTCAGATCTTACCTGCCCACAGCTACTTGTTCCGTAAACCGTCCTCTTAAGTTGCACATTAAAAACAATTATTCATTTGAAAAGTAAAGGTAAAGTACAAGACTTGAATCGGCTCAAGCATTGTAACTCACGAGCGAGGCGCCATTCCTCACCTTCCCAGAGTGTTACCCTGGTACCAATTTCTGTCAGCGACTGGGTCGACCGGGTGTATTTTATTTACAACCACGAGTACAATTATACTGCTTCAAGCATGAATCGAACACAGGTTGTCAGAATGTCAGCAACCCATTCGGGTGGTTTTCCCAACTAGGCTACCGAGTCGCGCCGCGGCCCCCCCCCCGCTCTCATTTTGTCACGTACCGCAGTGAGATGGGTTGACGTCATCATTTAGAGATATCTTACCGCTAATACATGTCCGCCCTATAAGTTCCAGGTCAGGTGTACAATAGTTGGCAGGGAAAGTAAGTGCCCCGTCACGCTAAGTGGCGAATAGAGAATATGGTATTAGTGACCACAAATTTTACAGACAAAAACACATGATTTTCGGGGTAATGTGGTCGTGGTATTACGCCCGCGCCGCTTTACTTTCCCAGAAAAAAAATCCGATACCCATTTAAGGCTGGTACCCGGAAGCCGTCGGTTGGGATCGAACCCTACCCCTTGTCCTTTGTAGTCCAGTTCACTAACCACTGAGCTATTGCGGCTCCCAGTTCGAAGGGAAAGGTTGCTATTTATGATGCAGTAGTAGAGGAGGATCAATCATAAAAAAGATTAAAGTCATGAAAAGCTTAATTCCAACAGGCGACAAAATATACATGGAAAACAAACCAGTGGAAGAGATCGATCACTTTATCTATCTTGGAAGTCACGTCACATTGATCGAGAAGGGGATACAAGCAAAGAAATTAGAATCAGAATAGCTAAAGCAGCTATGTCTTTCAGAAGCCTGGAAAAGTTGTGGAAATCAAAACTCATAAGCACAAACACAAAACTTAGACTATTCAAATCAAACGTACTATCAAACCTTACTTATGCGTGTGAACGCTGGAAAACAACAAGAGATACAGAAACAAAGTTGAACACATTCGAAAATAAATGTCTAAGGAAAATACTTGGTATAGAGTGGAACGAATTCAAAACAAACGAGGAAATTAGAGAAATCGCCAATCAACCACTATCTTCAGTAATAAAGAAAAGACGATGGTCATATGTTGGACATGTGATGAGAAGTGATAATAAGCGAATAGCAAAGCAAGCCCTCATGTGGGAAACAACAGGTAAGAGATAAAGAGGAAGACCCAGAGAGACACTGAGAAGAACATTGCTGAGTGAGAGGCAAAAGCAGCAGGAATCGGCTCCCTCAATGAGATAGAGTTGCTTGCACAGAACAGAGACAAATGGCGAGATTTGATAAAATATCTTTAAAAGAATTGAAAACTGCTAGAACACAAGTTTATATAAGAGAAGGAGTATCTTGGTCTACGCCCTATGGGCCGGCTACGGCTCGAAAGGTCAATAGATAGATAGAGTAGGAGGCGGGTAAATCAGCTACAAATGACTGGTTATGTCTGCCGATACACTCAAATTCTTAACCTGTGCATCCACGAACGACTACAGTGTCCTAGTATCTTATAATGTAAGCCAAACTTTACGTCCGCGTCATCTCCCTTGACTCACAGTCAATCATTGTGTGCATAATCACAGCGAGAAAGGATATAATATCCTTACCATAACTCACGTGGTCAGCAGTCAACACTTTTGACATTGTTCTGTGGTCTAGAGGTAAGACGTCGGCCTCTAGACAAGAAGGTACTGGGTTCGAATACCTCAGGCGGTGGATAATTAAAAAAAAAAAAAAAAAAAAAAAAAAGCAAATGAGTAAAATCGAATATGTGGCTTTACCCTTCCCTAGTCTCTGGGTAGTGAGATCCAACGTCCAGCCCTCTCGTCGGCGAAAAACAGGAGATCATGTGTGATTGTGCACACGTTAAAGAATCTTGGCAGTTGGAAATCGAAAAGAGTAGACCAAAAATTGGCCGCTGCCGACAAAATTAATAGGAACAATCACCCAAAAGCGTTAAACTCTCGACAATAAAAATGTTAGAGTACGTCTGTCGTTGGAGAATATCTGCCTTATGGGGTGGGGGCACCTGAGCTCCAGGCTGCCTGTGTGAAAAATATGAAAAAAATAATATTCCATCAAAATTCAGTCCCTCGGGACTTCGCTAGAGATATAAAGCTGGCAAACGCAAACAGCAAAATAAAAATGTATGACTTTTGTTTCCTGGGGCTCTATGTTGGTTTATATAAGCCGGGACTGAAAGCTCTCACGACACTGTTTTCTCGCGGGTTGTATCGTTTAGAACTGACTGGTATGCAATAAATATCGAAAGAGAAAAAAATGTGGTTTTGACACCAGTGTTATCCAGTGCCAATTTGGCAAAAAGGAAAAGGGCTGGTGGAATACTGTAATAGAAATGCCACTTTCGACTTTCACAAACTGAGCAGGCATAACAGTAATTCATGAATGGCACATATATCCTGTCACGCCATTTGAAAAGTTGGAGTATGCAGGCGGGAAGGAAGGAATTTGACGGCCTGCGTCACGTGTGAGCTCTTTTGAGCAGTTCACTTTGACACCACTCGTTGGCGCAGTGGCGGAGCTGGTTAGTTCAGTCAGTCGTGTGTGCTGACCAAATGGGGAAGTTCAACTCCATCTGCTACGATGGTTTTTTTGTTTTTTTATTCTCCAGGGGTTAAGTCAGCCTCAGAAAATAGGCGCTAGATCTATCTATCTATCTTTCTTTCGCCCGAAGTATTGTCAATATCTGCAATGTCGTTTCCTGTATAAATTTTACTGTCGTTTGTAATTCTTGCAGTGGCCCATATAGTTTTGCCTGTAGTGTTGTACCTATGGGCTAATGGATTTTCCTCAGTCTACTATATTCAGTGCAGTCTTGAAGTATGTGTTCAGCAGCCTGGGGCGCCTGTCCACATGTACAAGTAGTTGAGGTGCCGATCTTGAATTTTGTATACATGTGACTATGAAATCGATTGTGCCCTGTTCTGAGGCGTAAAATGATAACTTGTTCATCATCATCATCATCATCGAGTGCCGTCTCCGCAACGAAGGTTGGCTACCATGGAGCGCCATTCTGCTTTGTCTCTTGCTTTGATGGTGCAGGTTGTCATAAACTGACTTGTCCATTTTTGGTGTTACTCGTCCATGTTAGTCATGGAACTTGAAACAAATTCATATTATGAAAAGCATCTTGATTTGGGGGTTGTGCTGATTGATTTGATTATCCTGTTTCTTATGATGGTATGTAACCAGTGTATCTAGTTGTGTGTCTGTTAAACCTTCCTTTGTCAACTGATCTGTGTGTCTGTTAAACCTTCCTTTGTCAACTGATCTGTTTTCTCATTTCCTGGTATTCCCCAGTGAGATGGGATCTACTGCAGGGCAACCCTGTGGTGCTTGCAGAGTTCAGTCAATAAGGTCTGCAGATGTGGTAATTTTCTGGATTGTAGTGCCTGGAGTACTGATCTTGCATCGGTCAAAAACACTACAGGCTGTGGGCTAAGATTACTGTTCAGCAGTTTTTCTATTGCCAACTTTATTGCTTGGATTTCTGCATCATAATTGTGACAATATTTCCCTGTTGCTATTGTATTCATATCTCTAGTGTTATTAGGGTACTCTATATAAGCATCTGCTCCCCCATTCTTTACTGCATTCTGTGCTGATCCATCTGTGTATACACGAATCCATAGGTCTTGTGGGTATTCTTCATCCAGGAAACTGAGAGTTATTGTTTTACGCTGTTTACTTTTCTGCTCTTCTTTGTCAACTATTGCTTTCACTTCTGTCCGTATTTGTATTGATAATCCTGCTTCCTCTGTCCAGGAGTCTGTTCTGGTATGGGCAGTAGGGGGTTAACAAATCTTGGCATGTCTGGTGTTTGTCTACTAATACGCTTGGCTTGGTGGATAAAGCTGCTTCTCTTAAGTCGTCCCAATGCAAGATTTTGGAATCGGTCCTTCATTGGATGTCTCGGCATGCATACAAATGTTTATCAGCACTTTGTGTCCCTCTGTTCTCTCAGTGCTGGTATCCTCCACAATTTCTCCATCTCCAATATTGGTGTTGATTTCATTGCTCCTGTGATGACCCTAAGTGCCTGGTTTTGTACTTTATCCAGTTCTTGCAGTGTGGTGTTTGATGCTGAGCACCATGCAGATGATCCATATTCTAAATGTGGGCGTATACTCTGTTGGTAAACTTTACTGAGTATTTTCCCACTCGCACCCCATGTGGTTCCACACATCTTTCTTAGAATAGCCAATTTTCTCCTTGCTTTTTGGGTTGCCTTACTTATCTGCTGTGTCCAAGATAGTTTGTTATCAAATGTAACTCCGAGATACATAGCTTGTATGTCTTCTTTCACAGGTTCATTGTTTATGTAGATGGCACCTGCTTTCTGTTTTGGGGAGAGAGTGTAAAGTGTAGTACTGCACTTGTCTGTATTGGTGCTGATACAGATTAATGGCATGATGTTACATTTTACTTTTTGTACTATTGTATAGTCAGGGAGACCACTTTTCTCTAGATGTTTATTTGTTTACTGGATTTATCTCCCATTGCTGTGCACCGGTCATTTAGACATGGCTTTGTGAGAGATAAAGATGGGCGCGATTTAGCATACCAAGAACATATTCCCCTTGTTGGATCTTTATCTAATCAAGTCTTTTGTTCAGCTGCGTTAACGCACTACGTTATAGAAAACGTAAACTATTAGCCTTACGGAGAAGAGAAGTGGCGTCCTCGTCGACGGCTTACTCTGCTATAAATGGGTATATACAGTCGAACCTGTCTAAGGCGACCATTCACGGGACTTTCAAAAACTGGTCCCATAGGACAGGTGGTCCTGCCTCACAGGTTTCACATAATAAATAGAGCGATAAAAAAATTTTATCCTAAGCACTATGAAAACTAACCTGCAAATCAGCGTAATCCATGAGTAGAACATAGTGCACATGTCGGTCTACAATAGCCACTGGTTGGACACTTTTCATAAAACACGATAGTTAAACACACAAAAATATTTTGTCGAATCACTGATATTCGTTCTTCCAGCGTTAATGCTTTTGGTTTTACACTTTTGACACTGGCCATTTCCTATATTGTGTGTAACACTTTTAAAATCCACAAAAATAATTCACTGAGATACTGTACATGTACGTGAATACACTCTAAGCGGGCAATGACTAATTCTTTAGTTAATTCCTGTAATTTATACGGCCACGCAATGGTCTACTCTGGTCTAGACGGAACCGCGAAGTGAAGTCACTTCACGAATCATAGATCTGTGTCTGCCGTGTTTCTCACGCCAGTATTGACTGATAAACGTAACACGTCCCACTGTAATCTGGGACTCACTAAATACGGGAAAACTTCGACACCTGTAGACACCTGTGTCGATCGTTTATGGCTCCCAGCGAGACGGAGAAGGACTGGCTGGTCAGTGTATCGTTATCTCGGATTACCCGCGTGTCGTAAACGGGATAAATAACATTGGCGGCGGTTAATTAGCCTGGTCTCTGGTCGCGTCATACGGTGAGCGCCGTAATCAGTGTTAGCATATAGTAAAAAACTCGGGGAAATTGTAGACCCGGTCTTATAACCAGGGAAACGCTTTAAACAGGTGGTCCTAAGACCAGGTTCGACTGTATATATAAGGTGAAGGTAAAGTACGAGACTTGAACCGGCGTCTTAGCACGCGAGTTTACACCCATATGTGCTCGGCCGCCTATCCAGTAATGTTCGGATATTTCTGTATAGTGTAGCCTCAAGCATCGAAACTCAGATGCGAAGTGACATTCATCGCCTTCCCAGGGTGATACTCTGGTACCCATTCCTGCCAACGGCTGGGTCGACCGTGGGGGTATTTTTTTTCCAACCACGAGTACAATTCACACTACTCCCAGCGGGAATCGAACACGGGTTGTCCGAACGTCGGGAGTCCAGTCGGGTGGTTTTCCCAACTAGGCTGCCGAGGCCCTCATATATATATATCTTTTCCGTGTTCGGCCTTCAGTATCGTGTTCTCGCAACGTTTATCAAAGGCTTGTTGTCTTGTGTTGTGTTTTGGTCTTTGTACCTTATCACGTGGCCAAAATAATTTTTTTATGTTGTTTCTTTATATATTATATGTCGGGGATTATTCCCTGCTTTTTTTCTCAGTTCTTCAATTTTGATTTTATCTCTCATGATATTTCCTGTCATTCGTCTAACACATTTAATCTCAGTAGTTATTATTTTTCTTATTGTTCTTGCGTCTAAGGTCCAGGACTGGCATTGGTAGCACAACGTTGGAATTAAGTTGTAACGTAGAGTGCCCGTTTTGCCTCTAGAGTTATTTCCTTGTTGGACTTAGGTGGTTGTTTGACCAGGAAGAATACATAGGAAGTCTAGTGATAAACGACAATTCACAAACACCAGAAATAGACTCCGCCCGTGCACAACCGAGACCCGAAAGGGGAGTAAAGAATAGCGGCGCTGTACCTTACCAGGCATGTTCGTAAGAGGCGAGAAAAGAGGGTTGGGCATGGGACTGGCTATCCCATACTGTAAAAAAAATAAGCTGAAAAAACTTCACAAACACGGACAAGTCAAAGAAATGAGAAAATGTAAATCCGCCATCCAGGAAAGATAAGGGCTCTCTGTCTAAGAGACGTATGACGCAAGTCGGAGAAAGCCGTAAGGAGTCCGGGTTGCCGACCCACCCTTTATTCTTGGAGAAGACAGATATAAGCAGAGATGAAGATGATGGGGAAGACATGGAATGATCTTAAAAGAATGGCAAACAACAGAACGCATTGGAAAGTGTTTGTTGAAGACTTATGCTCCACTGGGAGCAAAAAATGTAGAAGAAGAAGAAATAGACTCAAGTTGCAACAAAGCTTGTCAAATAGCCTGGTCTGCTACTACCACTATTATCCACCAAGGACATACATCTTTTGCCTCCAGTTATTTCCTTTATGGATAATAGTGGTGGTAGCTGGCCAAGCTATTTAACAAGCTTTGTTGCATCTGGTCTATATCTGTAAATTATCGCTTGCCACTAGACTTCCTAGGTATTTAAATTCCTATACTTGTTTTAGTTGTATGCCTTATACAGTTATGTTGATGTTCTGTTTCTCTTTTTGCATTTGCCCAGCATTCTCCTCTGGCGAAGTCCCTAAAGGCTAGGAACTAAATTTTGCGTGTAAATCCGTTTCTCCCTGTACAGGGGTCCCTCGCGGTACAGGCAGATAACTTCGTCTTCGGAGGTACACATTTTTTTCCGTCTATGAGTAATTGACATTTCAAGCCGGGCCTTGCTGCTGAGACCAGGGGTGGTTGCGCAGAGAGAAACCACAAATAAAAATTCAAACTGGTGCAGCCAGGATTTGAACTCACTATCACTATGTCTTTATATATATATATAGTATCCAAGGCCATGTTACACCATTCACTTTAGCAGTCGTGTGACCTTTGGCTCGTTTACCTCACACCGCAGTCCTCCTTTTTTATTTTCAACCAAATTTTATCTCTTTGTCTTGCCTTTTTTTTATCTTGGCAACACGTGTTTGGTTTTTTGTTGTTGTGGGGCGGGGAGAGGGGGGGTGGGGTGGCAGTACACACGGATAGTAAGACAGCAGTGATTCACCACATTGTAAACTTATGTTCTAATGCCGCGAAGAAGCGGAAACAGTTGCCGATGTTAGCATCTTGAAGCGCCCCAGACGTATGTGTTTAGATTTGATCGAGTACAACTGGTGTCTGATGTTTTAGCTGCGCAACAGACCACAGCCGAGGTTGCTTCCCCTTGTCCCTAGCAACGCATTTGTTGTGCCATAAACTGGTTGGAAAGAAAGGCTCATCTGGCAGATTTATTCGCGGGACTGGCGTGGTAACGCGCAGCTTTTTTTTTGGTGTTTTTTTTTTAACTTGTGGGTCTATTTTTAAAGATCACATGACTGGTCAGTGCACATGATAAGTAGAAACTATTTTACAGATAACTGTACATTATAAATTGCTGTATGTATCTGCTTCAGTAGTTACTTTAATTCTGAGATATATATATATATATATATATATATATATATATATATATATATATATATATATATAATTTTTTCAATCATCATTTTTTGGCCATGTAATAAGTAGAGAACAACTGGAATATATTGTAACAACTGGAAAAATTGAGGGACGAGGAGATAGAGGGAAGCAAAGAGAAACAATAACAGACAGCTTAAGAGAATGGCTTGGCAGGTCAACAACAGAAATGATAAATAGCTGCCGAGATAGAAAGTTGTGGAGAGACATGATCACCTACGCCAGTAGGCTCGGTACTTGATGATGATATATCATCACCATCAAGTACTGTACTTTAAATCGTATTTATATATATCATCCTCAAGTGGGGGTACTTTAATTTTATATATATATATATAAAGTACAGCACCTTGGTGATGGTATATATATCACCAGCATCAAGTGCGGTGCCTGTAGACGCAGGTGATATGTCTCTCCACACATTTATATCTCTGTTATTGTTTATGAACTCAATTGTTGACCTTCTAACAGACCATTCTTTCAAACTGTCTTGTATCTCTTTCTTTTTTTTTTCTGCTTCGATTTTTTTCTTCCCACAATCATTTCATTTCTCACAATAACTTCAGCTGTTCCCTTGTTATCAGTGCACTGACTCTACAAAACAGAATTTTACTGTGTGTAAATGAGAAATTGAGTGATTGAAAGAAAGTCTGCAACTTGTGATGATTGTATCTATCTAGTACCAACTGATTGGTACCAAATGATTTTAATTAATTGCAGGAAGTATGAAAATGCATTAAAAAATGGACCTAAATAAGGAACAAAATGCAATTAAAATTAAATATCAGGAAGTTCAAAATGCATTAAGAATGAAACGTAACTGTGGGGAAACAAATATCTGGAAGTGACAGTACAGTACAGAAATGGTTCCAGGTTTTCAACAGTTATTGTGAAATATTGTTTATCTAAATATAATTGCCTATATCAGCATCACATTTTAAATAAATGTACAGTTTTCAAGTTTAATTTAAGTTTATTATCACTTGCAATTATATTCACTACTGTCCAACACGGAAATAACTCTGAAGGCAAAACGAGCACTATACAATGCAATCTTCATCCCAATGTTGTGCTACAAATGCCAGACTTGGACCCTAGATGCAAGAACAATAAGAAAAATAACCTCTACAGAGATGAAATGTGTTAGACGAATGACAGGAAACAGCCTGAGAGATAAGATCAGAAATGAAGAACTGAGAAAAAGCTGGGAATAGCCCCCGCCATAGAATATATAAGGAAAGAACAAATAAAATGGTTTGGCCACATGACAAGGCAGAAAGATCAAAACACAACACAACGAGCCTTCAACAAACGTTGTAAGAACACCAGACCCAAGGGTCGACCATGAAAAAGATGGGTTGTTGGAATATTAGAAGCACTAGGAAACATAACAGCAGCAGAGGCGAACAGAAGAGCAAAATACCGCAAATTATATCTCCCCTCGACGCTCAAATGCAGATGAGGAAGGAAAAAAGAAGAAGAAGAATTATAGTATTAACACTCAAAAATATCCAGTGATTTTAAAAACTGTAAAATTTAATTAGTGTTAATATTTTGTTAAGTATTTCCCATAAACTTTCTACACAGACATCTGCCAGTGCACCAAAAACACTTGTACTGTCTGAATCATTGCTTGCAATTTCCTATACTCTTTATCATTAGACACATCAGATAATAAATTCTTAGTAAGTAAAATAATCTGCATTGAATTATCTTCTGAAATTAAAAGTTAACAATTTAAAGCAAGGAAGCTCAAGGAAGGATGGAGAATACGTTAGGAATAAATCTTATGGAAGGATGAGGGTACATTAAGAGTTTAGAATCAAGCTCAGCAAAGTATGAGGGTAGATTAAGAATCAAGCTTAAGGAACGTGTGACAGTAACAATTTAGATATTTTAAAAAAATGGCTTAATAAATTGTTTTGACCAAAAAATATTAATACTTTGACTTAAAAAAACATGCGGTTTGTTCATGCAGACATCATTCTGTTGCCGTAGGAAAAAAAAAATATAGGTAAACAGCTGCTTAATTGGAATAATAATTACTACATTAATGCACATGAAAGAACATAATTGATTGGAACGTACTTACACTGTGTTTGTATTAAAATCATGATAGAATTAGTGCTGTGCTAATATGTCGTTTTAATAATTCTGTTGTTGTTGTTGAAGTAGTCCCAAGTGATTGGTTGTGGCATTGTAATTACCCATTGAAGGGAACCTTATTTACCATAAACAAAGTCTTGCTGTGATCATATTCATAGTGCAACCATGTTTAATTGTGCTAAATTTCATGAGGAGTGAATACATTTGGAGCAAAACTATACATATTCTCATGCATGTGCAAAAACACACACCCACACTCGTGTATAGTTAAAGCATTTATTTTTTGTTTAAGAAAAGAGGCTTTTTCTGTGAGAACTAAGTGTGAAGAAAACAACCAAAACATGAATTCACAAAATTAACATATTTCATCATCATCATGTGCCATACCGGTTGGAGAAGGTGATCATGTCCTTCCACAATCTTCTATCTACAATGCATCATATCAATTCTGTTGTTGACTGTTTTCCATGCCATGACACCAAGCTATCCAGTATTTTCTCTCTTTGTTTTTCGCGATCTCCCTTTCCTTTTATTTTGCCAGTTGTAACCAAGTATTCCAAATTTCCTCTTCTCACTATGTGCCAGAAAAATGTAGATTATTTCTTACTGATGTTTTTTTAGTAGCTGCCTTTTAGTGTTGGTCTTTTTGAGAATTTTCTCATTAGTCTTTTTGCTGTCCAGGGAACTTTCAACATTCTTCTGAGAAATCCCATCTCTGTGGCCTCTAATTGTCTTTTCATTTGTTTGTCTACTGTCCATGATTCACTTCCATAGGTCAGAATTGGTTCTATATAGCACAGATGAACTCTTTTTCTCACTTCTATTGACATAGATTTGTTGCATAAGATATTTTTCATTTTCTGAAATGCTATTTTGGTCTGAGCTATTCTGCTTTTTTTTTTTAGTGGTGCATCTTCTATCTTATGTTATTATTGTGCCCAAGTATTTGACACGTTGCACTTGTTTCAAATTTCTTCTGTTTATTTTTATGCTGCATGATGGTGATGACTTTTTCTTCGATATCACCATTACTTCTTTTTTCTTACTATTCAGATTGAGACCTTTTTGTTGTTTTCTATTACTATTATGTCTATCATTTTTAGCATATTTCATTGTCACATAATTCCTTAAGAAAGGGTAGGATTGCATCAAATGAAACTTATGGAAATATGAGAAAGCACCTAGAATGACATTTAAGGAATAGTAAGAATGCAGTAAGTAGCCTTTGTAACAAGGCCGGTCCTCGCTATCAGTGATGGGCATGGCTAATAAACTCACATAGAGCAGCGAATTTCAATTATCATAATTGACCTTTCCTGCTATCTTGGATCACAGGTCTTAACACACATATTCCATTTATGGTCTTGTTATGGGCTGACTTCCTCTAATTTTATCAGAGTATTATATATGTTTCTAATATTTTAGCTTTTCTCTATCCCTCATTTTTCATCCTGTAGTGACATGTAAAACTTTGAAATGGTAATCCTAATGAATTAGTCCTCTCCACTGCAATTCTTTCACCAGAATTCATTAAATAATGAAGTTTGTCACTTGATGTCATAGATATATTAATGTTGTCTTTATTTTCAAATCCCCCTCTCCCTCTCTCTTTCTTTCTCTCACTCACTTTTTCTAGTCCTGTTTTCCTCCAAACTCCTAATTTGGATTTTCTGAGATACATGAAACCAACATAAGAAGTTAATGTCTCTGTGTTAAGAATAATCTGTTTTCTGATACGTTGACAGATAAATGTAATTTTGTAACCTATTTCAATATTTTTCTACAACTGCAGTTCTCATAGATTGTTATCTGGATGTCACATTTTGATGTCTTCAGTGGTGGAAAAATATTCCATTATGCAAAATGGTTCAGATTTGGCCAACAGCCTATAACAATAGCTGTTGTACTGTATGATCCCCTTGCATGTTGTATTAATTAAATAAACAGTCTGATCAGTCAGATGGTGTGACATGCATGTCTGTGTTTGGTGTATGAACTACATTTTATATTTTGAAAAATTCATTACTTACACTCATTGTAACAATGACTTTACAGTGCTCTTTGTGTCAGTAGACTCATTACTAATACTCATTAAAACAGTGATCTTAATTTAAACTTCATATTTAGGTTTGAAAAATGTATCGCTAACATTCGTAATAATAATCAACTTATATTGTGGACTTCATCTTGTAGATTAACAACTAACATTCATTTGAACAATCGCTTCATTATGGACTTCACCATTTGTAGTCTGAGATATACTTACCCTTTCTATTTTTGCCCCCTCCCTATGCTTCCAACGCTATTAGGACATACACAGCACCTTGGAATGCCTGGTGTCGCCCATCGCTTTAGACAGTCGGTGACAAACAATGGTAAGAGCTACGTGTGCTGCTTCTTAAATGTGTTTGTAGTGACCCAGTAGCTAGTAAAAATAAAATTGAGCATATACTAAGTAGGAACATAGAAATCAGTGAGAAGAAAATAATTATGAGGCAAGAAAATCTGACAGACAAGAAAGAACTGCAATTGAGTGATAAAACGATTGTTAATATATGGCAAAAACCATTTCATCATGTTTATTTTTTCTTAATTATGAGCACAAAAACATTTGAATTTAGCTGTCTTCTTTAGATAAAAAAAAGTGGCATTTGAACTGGCACACCATATGAAGTAGATATCCAAACTTAGTTCAATGAAATTAGTACTGCTGCTCACCTACAAGGGTCGTCTTTGCTACATCAATTTTTCTCTACAAGTTTATGTCTTTGGTTTGTTCACCAAAGAAACTGACAGGGTTATACATTTTGGAGATCAGGGTATATTAATGAATGGTAAAGGGCAGTGTTTTGTTGACACTTATGCCCATGTGGTATCTATCCAGGTGCAAGCTGGTGCTTTACCTTCTATAACATTTAATAAAAGTCAAGTATAAAGTATTTTCTTGAAATTGGCATATTGTGAAATAGGGTACATTATAAAAAAGGTTCTTTCAAGAACAAGAAACATATTTATTTTTGTTCACCATGTGATTTCCTCTCCTCTGTGTTTGCCCAGTGACTTACTTATCTTCTATTTATTACATCACTTAAAAGTGGGCTCAATTGTGTTGTATGATGGTTTACAAACAAGATGTGGCATCTGCAGTTTCAACCCTATATATCCAGTTTCAGCATCACAGTTTTGGGTATTGGATTGCCTTCTCTCTTCATTTCCTACCTAACTTAACCAACTTTGTTTATTTAACTTATGAGAAATTAGGTTGGTCACTTTTGTGAGCCATCATGTGAAAGTGATGTAGGGTCTTGATCAGTTTTGGTTGACTAATTCTAATGCATTATTGGCCAACAGAAACATCACAGTAGTAGAAACAGGAGTACTCTTAATACAATCTTTTTCCCAATGCTGCGCTCTCAATGTAATAAATTGACACTTGCTTCTTAAGTACAAAGATAAATAGCACTAAAATGAAGAGAGTCATAAATATGATGAGAACCAGATAAAATTAGAAGTGAGGAACTAAAGCAATTTGGAATACCCTCCATAGTAGAATATATAAAGAAACACGCAATTAAATATTTTATGCATATGGCAAGACAAAAAATATAGCAAAACACATTTCACACGGATATCAACAAATGCTACAAAAACAATAGACTGAGAGGACATTTCAGAAAAAAAACTTATGCAAATGGAATACTAGAAACAGTCAGAAACATGTAGGAGAGAAGAGATCAACCAGAAAGTAAAAGCCGGCAAACTTATTGTGTCACCTTGACCCAGAGAGAGATAAATACAAAAGTAAAAAAAGAATAGATTCTGGCACAAGCTGTCACCGACTACTCATAGGGGTGTCCCAGCTGTATGATTTTATTTAAATTCATGAATAAAAATATTTATTGTCGCCTGTTTGTTGAAGAAGATCAGTGGCATTGTGAAGAATTGTAATTCTGTAACTTGCCTTAGAATTTGAGTAGCACAATGGATAGCGATCTAGTTTCACATCTATTGGAAATGTTATGGCATAGCTCTGTTAAGTTAAACGTTACAGAGACCTACAGCATTAAATGCTTTAACATATCGCTGTTAATGCCTATTTTTCAATGAAGTGTTTACATTAAGTAATGGGAAACATAGAGGTTTGCAATAAGCAGTAACCAAAGAAGATAATTAGCACAAAGAATTAGTACAATATGCTGGTCCTGTGATGATGTGTTGATGGATAATTCAATTTCTGGGCAAGAAGGTCTGGTCTGTTGTCTTTTCATTGTTTGGTGCATGTTTTTTTTTTTTTTACATTGTGCTGATTCAATGCATGCGTTTGTTTATTTTATCAAAATCACAATTTATCAAATGTGTAAACTGTATAGAACTAATTATATGTTGAATACAATTCTTGCATGTATTGTGTTGTTGTGATCACTTTAATTGTATGTATAATAAATACATTAAGTTGCCTGAAGTGCTGTACAATATAACATAAGCCCAACACAATCAGATGTCCTGTCAGGGTGTTGGGTGGGCTTGAGGTAAGACATCCACCTCTGGACAAGAAGGTCCTGGCTTTTTCTACTGTTGGTGGAAAAGTAAAAAAAAATATTGTAATATTTGAATTTGTCGTTTCTTCACGGCTTTACTCTTTCCTTTTCTCTGGGTAGTGAGATTCTTATACAAAGCCTTTTCAGATAGCGGTGAAAAACAGAAAAGTTTGGTATGCTTTCTGTTCATATTAAATAACTCTTTGCAGTTGGAAATTTAACAAAAGTGAGCCAATAATGGCCACTGCACGGCAAAATTGATAGGAAAAAATCTAACTAAAACGTTAAAACATTTAGCGATAAAAATGAGAGTACCTCTGAAGTCGGAGAATATTTACCTCTATGGCAACAGGTACCTGGGTTCATTGTTCCCGGTGTGAAAAATACAGAAAAGTAGTATTCAAGCAAAATTCAGGACTTCACTAGAGATACAAAGCTAGCAAGTACAAACAAGCAAGCAGCATATACCCTGTCATTTACTTGAAAGTCTACCACACCTTAAAAAAAAGGGCTGCCAGTCTAGCATGAATGTTTAATAGAAGCCACCATATAAATTGTGAGAACTGAATCTCTTCTAGCTGGAAGATGATCTAAGTTACAGTATCTTGCTCTTGGTGGCAGACTTAAACAATTGTGTCATTTGCATTGAAAAGGTAGACCTATGACAGCCTAACAGAGAACATTTGAAATAGAAATGTAGACCAAGAACAGCCTAACAGAGAACATTTGAAATGGAAAGGGAGACCAAAGACAGTATAACAGAGAACATTTGAAATGAAAATGATACTTTCAGGGCAGAAATTGGGGGGCAGAACGATTTACAACCTGTAATTTCCAGATGACATTTGATAATTTAGCAGGAACAGACCAAGAACTGACTGATCTGATACAATGACTAAGTAAAACGACTGGTACATATGGCACGAAGATTATCACTGAAAAAGCAAAGCTGATGACCAATATCCCAAGGGGTATAGCTGCAAAAAATCAAATAAATGAACAAGTACTAGAAACAGTTGAAAAATTTAAATATTTAAGATCAGTTATCAGTGATAAAGGCTTCAGATATATCTCTCTATTGTTCTTTGAAGCAGAACACATAGGGCAGAAAGTTGAGACTTTCCGTACCCAAAGATTTTTGCTATTAAGCATCAGACTTTGCACAGGACTCACATTGTATCTCACCAATTTTCCCTGTACTGGGCAAACCTCTCCACTTGGCAAGGGAGCTGATGTCTGCTGTTGTTGCTTGCTACCTCAATGTTCTCTGTAATGTTTTTCTAGGTTAGCTTCTTTTTCTATTGCCCTCCATTTGAGGGCTGGCTTTGAGATTCTCTTGTCTCTTATCACACGGCCAACATCTGCTAGAATAGTACAAACTACAGCAAACCTTCCTTCTGCCTACTTCTCTTTCTTGCTCCTTTCATAGTCCATGCAGAATAGTCTTTGCAAGGCCAGATAATCAAGATATGTGGTCAAACCATTTCATTTTACTCATCTTCACAAATGGCATGGGCGTAATACCAACCACATTACCCCAAAAATCATGTGCCGAAGGTCTGTAAAATGTATGGTCACTAACACCATATTCCCTTTATGCCTCTTGGCGTGACGGGAAAACTTTACTTTACTTTTACATCTTCACAATAGTCAAAAGATCACAATTTACTCCAATTGGTTGGTATATCCTTTTGCAAACCTTTTCATCTGTGGTACAATCTAACTAAAAGATGCACAACATCTTATAACATTTCATCTTTATGGCTTGTATTTTCTTCTTTACCTCAGTTGTTAGGGTTCATGTTTCGAAGTATATAGAAAAATGTATATAAAAATGTATATAAAAATGTATATAACATTAGCCTGCTTTAAGAGTCAAAATTGATATTCTCATCCTTCCAAATAGGTTTTAACTTTGCATAAGCTGTTGTAGTTTGTACTACCCTGACTGATATTTCAAGTTTTGAGCCTTCATTGTTGACAATTGATCCTAAGTATTTAAATTTGTATCAGTTATAAATGACCTTCGGCAAACTCACAAAAAGGGCATGGAACAACACGAAACTAACTCGAAAGACTAAACTCCTAATATATCAAACATGTGTGCTTAGCACACTACTATATGGATCCGAAACCTGGACAACATACTCAAACCAGGAAAAAAGACTAAATGTCTTCCACATGTGATGTCTCCGCAAAATAATGCACATCAAATGGCAGGACAAAATAACCAACTTAACTGTCCTGCAACGTGCTAAGACCCTAACAATCATGTCGATGCTCAGAAGTCGAAGGCTAAGATGGCTGGGGCATGTCCAACGGATGGAAGAAAAACGCATTCCTAGGCAAATACTATATGGTGAGCTAAAACACGGAAAAAGACAAATCGGCAGACCTAAACTACGATATAGAGATATCTGCAAATCATCTCTGAAAGACTTCTCCATCTGTGAAAACGACTGGCAACATCTGGCAAGTGATCGCACATCATGGAGAGCATGTATAAGGAACGGTATAACAACATTTGAGACTGTACTAAGACAGGACTTAGAAGAGAAGAGACTCATGAAAAAGGATGGTAAACCCTGTGGACCAGCGAGCCTGACCTGTTCATTATGTGACCGCGTGTGTTTGTCAAACATTGGTAGAATTAGCCACGAGAGAAGCTGTTCGGCAAAAACAATACCTCAAAAAAATACGCAATAGCCTCCACTAGACCGTCTGACAAGACGAAAAGGGCCATATATATAGTTACAAATAAGTTTAAGAATGGATTTTTCATTTCAATCTGTTCCAAAATGAAAACACTATTCAGTAAAGCAGATATGCTTTGATCATTTTATTAGCAGGAAAACTTAATGCTTCATTATATGCCAAATACGTTTCATGTATATAATCTTCTAAAAGAAAAAGAGGAAGACCCAGAGAAACACTGAGAAGAACATTGCCGAGAGAGGCAAAAGCAGCAGGAATTGGCTCCCTCAATGAGATAGAGCTGCTTGCACAGAACAGAGACAAATGGCGAGATTTGATAAAATATCTTTAAAAGAATTGAAAACTGCTAGAACATAAATTCAGATAAGAGAAGGAGTATCTTGGGCTACTGCTTGAAAGGTCAATAGATAGATATAATCTTCATTTTTTTTCCAGTAGTAATGTTGTATTAATTTCTCTTCTAGTATTTTATTTTAAAATAAAAATGCTATAGTTTGAGGCAGATCAATTTGGTATGTTTCCACTATTTTTATTCATATAGTAGTATGCTTTTCACATTGGACTTGAAGATACCAAGTTTTGTCTTAGTTCTAATTGTGCACGTCTTCCAGGCATTCCTAAACAATGCAAATGTGGGACTGGTTGGTCTCGAGGCAAGACACAGTGAGAGGTTGTGAGTTCAAAACCCGGCTGCACCAGTTGGGTTTTTAATAAGAGATTTTTCTCTGCGGCAACACCCCTGGTGTCAAGGCCTGAAACATCAATTACTCATGGACTGAAAAATATGAGTATCTCCGAATGTAAAGGGGAACAAAAGCATAGTAGTGTGTTTGTAAGGTTGATGAGTCAAATGTGAATAGAATTAAATGCTCTTTTCAAAATCAACAATTTGCATAAAGAGCTGTGTGCCACTCTTTATTCTAAAATATGTCTCAATGTAAAAATGTGGTCACAGTATGATCTTCCTTCTTTCCCAAAGCCAGCTTGCTCCGTTTGTAGTTGGTTTTCTACTTTTCTGTGGTGGCTGTCAATTATTTTTAAATGATCCTGCTCTAAAATCTTATTTACCATGGACAAAAGTGTTGTACCCCAACAGTCATTACACTCTGTTGAGTCACCTTTTTTTTGGGGGGGGGGGGCATCTTAATTTGTCAAGTCTTGAGATAGCTTCCAATATAAAAAGAAAAAATTCTTAATGGAATGGGTGTGTCTCTAACCTTTGCTTTCAGCATCTCTGTGCTATTCCATCAATGCCAGGTGATTTTTCCATTCTTGATTGCCTTGATAGCTTCTTTTACTTCATCTATATATTTTCTTAATGTGATTCTGTGTCAATACTTACTTTCTCTTCTTTCTCTTCTGTTAATGTTAACAAGTCAGATCTGTTTACACTGAAAATTATTATTTTCTTTGTTCGAGTTCTTTCTATTTTCCAGTGTCCTTGAAATCTTGAACTGGCAGGTCACAATAATTACTTTCTTCTCTCAGAGTGTTGATAATTTTGTACAAAATTTTTAAGTCTGTGTTTGCCAGAAGCCTCTTCAGTTTCTGCCAAATTCTCTATAAATGCTGCCTTTTCAGTTCTTGCTATTGTGTCAACTCAGGATATTTTTGTAGGTCTTCTAATGAAGAAAACAGAATAACATCACCACTATGTAGAGCTATGTGACATTGTCATTGTTTCATTGTAGCTTTTTATTTGGGCAACAATATATAAGTAGTTCTGGTAACCTACAAGTGTATCTTAGGTCAGTCAACTACAGGACCCACCAGTGTGTACAAAATGGGCTGTTAGCATATATGGGTTACCTATAGTAGTGTTGTGACTATCTTTCTTTATTTCTTTCTTGCATTCACCCAACAACTAAAGGAATGTCTCCTTTGTCTTCTGCCCTTAAAAGGATGTTAAGTGGACTTGTGGTTGGCAGCAATGCTGTAATTGTTGCACCTTTGGGCTCAACATAACCAGTTTCAGCATGACATTTTTTAGTTCTGGGTTCCATCCCCTCTCATACCTACTCACAAGGGCTGACTATTTCTAAGGGAACCAACCATGGAGAGGCGGAGTAGGATCATCTCACAGTATTAAAACAAGCATATCCAAGACTAGTTTTGCTGATAAATTTGTAATTTTTTTATTCTTAATCCTTCTGGTGGCATTAGCTGGCACATTAGGCTTGTAGAGTCTCCTTCTAATTGTCTCTATTCTAAGTGAGCTGTTCGATTATAGAGAGAGAGTCTATGCCTGCCAACCTGGTCTCTTTTGTTAGAAAAAGAAGAAAAAAAAATGGTACATAAGTAATGGACAACACAAAAATCAAATGACACTGTGGGCCAATAGGCCTTCAGCAGGAACAATCCTATTGAGTTGCAACATCATTTGATTTTGTGTTCTCCATTACTTATGTAAAGCTGTAATCATACGATTAAAAAGTAATTTTTTCTTTTATCCTTTACCATCTACTTTACAGCAGCTTTGCATTTATATGTATTTTCCTCCCCTGACCCACTTTTTTTAGAGAGCTTTTCTGTGTTTTCACGAAGTTGTCCTCTTTTCCTCTGACCTGATGCTTCACATTTGAGTGCCTGCTTGGTAATTCTCTGGTCGTTCATATGTCCATCTTCTTTTCTTAATAGGTGAGATAAATGGTTGCATGACCATTTCTCTTATTTCAGTATTTGTGTTTAATTCATTCCATTTATTGCAATCTATCTTTCTGTCATCTTCCATAATAATTTTTCTCAAATCTCCTTTGCCGTTTTCCAGCTTTCACATGTACAATTGATGGTGGATAGTATGTTTGATTTGAAATTTCTAAGTTGTGTTTACATGCTGAGTGTCTTTGATCACCATATTTTGTATGGCAGAAGTAATTATTCTTTTGTTTCATTTATATTTTTATAAAGCATAATACCTCTATGTCTACACCCACTTTGAATCTGGATCTATTTATTTGAAAAGCCATTTACAACTTTTCTCAATACCCCATGGGGCCAGGTGAGAAATAAGATAGTCTTGACACACATTGGAAAAAAAACACTGAATTTAAAAAGGCTAACCTCTGCTTGTCTTTTATTTAAGTTGAAAATCTGATATTAAATGTGAACATTAGTGGCAACAATGTAAATGTTTAGGCATGTTAGCTGAAACACTTACCTAGCAAGTGAAAATAGCTGTGTTGTTGAGGTACCTGATTCATCGACTTTCTTACTGGTATTACATTTTTGTATTATCCTTTAAATTGTCTAGTATAAAATTTAAAAAAGTAGAGCACCTCATCACGTCAAGTGGAGTATAGGGAATATGGTATTAGTGACCATAAATTTTACAGACCTTCGGCACATGATTTTTGGGTAATGTGGTCGGTATTACGCCTGTGCCGCTTTACCTTCCCAGAAAAAATCCGGTGCCCATTAAAGGCTGGGTGAACCCGGGAGCTGTCGGTTGGAATCGAACCTACCTCTTGTCCTTTGTAGTCCAGTTCACTAACCACTGAGCTATCGCAGCTCCCAAATTATCTAGTGTAGCTTGGCATAAGTTCTGTTTCATAGTTTTAAGGAGCAAGTGGTGGGGTGTAACATACACTCCTGCAAAGGTATGATGACAGCTTTACAGAAAAAGGAACACAACAGTATTTCACTATACCTTGTAGGAATGTACATTACACCCCACCACTTTGCTCCTTCCTACCAGCTTTACAGCAGCACTGCAATTTATTTGCCTCTTCCCTTCTTAGTTTTAAACATAATGAATGTATCTTGAACTGTTTACTGTTTTGGTTGTATTTTGCAAATTCATCACCTAATATCAAAACCAGCCTTTCTTAACAATTTTTTCCCCATTGAAATCCTAGACATGCTCTGTATGTCTCTAGCAAACAATGCGCAAAAAAATAATAATAATCGTGTGAGCGAGCACACACACACATACACATAGGAGGATTGGGGGGGGGGGGGGGGTGTCTAGAGACATCAGCCTCTGGATGGTAAAGTCCCAAGTTCAAATCCTGTCACAGGTGGTGGTGGTGGGGGGGGGGGGGGGGGGGGGGGGGGGGGGGGGTTTCATTTCAAATTCATGATTTCTTTGTGACTTTACCCTGCCTTGGTCTCTGGATTTTGAGATCCTATATCTAGCTCTCTTGGATAATGGTGAAAAACAGGACATCCCATGTGCACTCATGTTAAAGAACTCTAGGCTGTTAAAAGTCTAAAAGCTCAAATATACAAAGTATTAAATATTTTGTGGCGCCACGAGTATAGCTGCAGACAACATATAAACATAACATGGTATAGCGCAGCTAAACTATTGGAAAGACAAGACAAACTACAATGTTTCAGCAAAAGCCAAATTACCTGATGAAAGCTTTTGCCAAAACATTATAGCCAGCTTTGTCTTTCTATTAGTTTAACTGCTCCATACCACTTTATGTTTATTTCACTTAGTGAGAAACTGAAACAGATAATGAGAATGATAGAACTATAAGATCAACATACTAGGAGTAAGTGAAAGCAGATGGAAAAGAAATGAGGGAAACAAACAAGAAAATGGAGAAACATTGTATTACTCTGAAAGAGTGGATAAATAAAAGATTGAAATAGAGTGAACATCACTAGAGTAGATTTTAATAACAGACCTGATAAAAGCAGGACTGAAAGAAACATTTACCAACATTACTATAATGCCATGCTATGTATCAACAAATAACATTGAGACAAATGGTGATTTCTACCAAATATTGCAGAATGTAAATCTGATTTAAATAGCCACAAATTCTATTTCTTGTTTTTTTTTGGGGGGGAGGGGGTAGAGAAGAGAGTGTCAAAGGAATGTTCTGTCTACTCTTTTTGGGTCCCCTTTCAGCCATGCTGTAAATCAGGGGCAGGTAATCTTTTATTACCTGAGGGCCAGATCTGAAAACTATGAAGACACAGAAGGCCAGATACCATCACCTAATAAGGCCATTATATAAATTGCCTAATTTGCATTCAGAATCGATTGTAATGTAAGAATCTTATTAGTGATGGAGATTTGAAGACAGAAAAGGAGTGAGGTGAGTGAAAAAAAATGTTGGGGGGTGGGGGGATAAAATTCAACAATAAATGATAAGTAGAAAACTTAGTGGTTAGGGTTTAAGCATACATAAGTTGATTTTTGTACCTCAGGGAATGCAGTCTATCTATCTATTGACCTTTCGAGCCGTAGCCGGCCCATAGGGCATATTATCTAAATTTTTTTTTCTAGCAGTTTTCAATCCTTGTAAAGATCTTTTATCAAATCTCCCCATTTGTCTCTGTTCTGTGCAAGCAACTCTATCTCATTGAGGGAGCTGATTCCTGCAGCTCTTGCCACTCTGATCAATGTTCTTCTCAGTGTCTCTCTGGGTCGGCCTCTTTTCCACTTACCTGTTGTTTCCCACATGAGGGCTTGCTTTGTTATTCGCTTATTATCTCTCTCATCACATGTCCAACATATGACTATCATCTTTTCTTGATTACTGAAGATATTAGAGGTTGATTGGCGATTTCTCTAATTTTCTCGTTTGTTTTGAATTCGTTCCACGCTATACCAAGTATTTTCCTTAGACATTTATTTTCAAATGCGCTCAACTTTGTTTCTTTGCCTCTTGTTTTCCAGATCTCACAAGCATACGTAAGGGTTGATAGTACATTTGATTTGAGTAGTCTAAGTTTTGTGTTTGTGCTGATGAGTTTTGATTTCCACAACTTTTCAAGACTTCTGAAAGACATTGCTGCTTTAGCTATTCTGATTATAATTTCTTTACTTATATCCACTTCCAAGATAGATACAGTGGTCGATCTCTCCCACTGGTTTGTTTTCCATGTATATTCTATCATTTGTTGGAATTAAGTTTTTCATGACTTTAGTCTTTTCATATTGATCTCAAACCCAATTTTGCTGGCTATTGATTATAGTTCATTTGTGTTTTCCTGCATCATTTTATCTGACTGCTGATTAGGACTATGTCGTCAGCAAAGTCGAGGTCTTCCAAATGGTCTTCTTGTATCCATTTGATGCCTTTATTACCAGTGCAGCATTTCTTCATTATGAAGTCCATAACAACTCCAAATAACAAGGGCGATAATGAAGAAATTCTGCACTGGTAACAAAGGCATCGTTTCCGGTTGGGCCCAAGATGGAGGATTTGCTTTTCTCCCGTTTGGTATAGAACCGTTGATCAGAGGTTTAACAAGCCGCTATCGTAAAAACGCTTTTGTTAATGAAATGTAGGGAATGAAGTGTAGTAGTAATTTTCAAATCAAGCACAAGGGCCGGTCAAAATAGCTTGACGGGCCGGTTCTGACCCTCAGGCCATAGGTTTCCCATCTCTGCTGTAAATAATTAAATGCACTGTCGTGTCCTATTAATGTAATTTGTGCAATGGCTGTTTACTCTGCAACCAGTCTTCCCCAGTTCCTCTTTTCCCAATTATAATCTTGTGAATTCTCTTTGAAATAGGTTTTGATTAATTGGTTTTAATGTGTAACTCAGATCACAGGCTTAACTTTAACAATCAACCAGTCCATAAAACTGACAAAAACAAATTATGAAATTGTACAAGTCATCTCAAGATTTATGCCAATGAGTGTATGCCACAAGTACACAACATCACACAATTGGAAAGTCTAATTAAATCAAATTCTATAACAAACAGCTTCCTTTATCATGTAATAAGCAGTAGAGCAAATGAAACATGATTTAACAAAGAAAAAAAAATTATAATAATCATGCGAGCAAGCACACACACATACATATAGGAGGACTGGGGGGTCTAGAGACATCAGCTGTCTAGACAGGAAAGTCTCAAGTTCAAATCCCATCACAGGTTGGGGAGATTTTTCATTTCAAATTCATGATTTCTTTGTGACTTTACCCTGCCTTGGTCTCTGGGTTTTGAGATCCTATATCTAGCTCTCTTGGATAATGGTGAAAAACAGGACGTCCCATGTGCACTCATGTTAAAGAACCCTAGGTTCTTAAAAGTCTAAAAGCAAAATTGTTGAGTAAAATCTACTGATACTGAAGATGGATGTGCTGAAATGTGCAGGTGCTGCAGCTTTACCATAAAGTAGTGACAGTGCATCCATGCCCACTTAATGGGGAATGCTAAGAAGAAGGTCATCACGTGTCATCCAGGATGCGGAGAGACATAGTCACCAACACCAACAGGGAATCATGTCACTCCACAAATTTCTATCTCTACAGTTGTTTATCAATTCCTTTGTTAATTTCATGTCAAACCATCCTTAACGCTTCCTCTGCCAAAGAAAAGCTCAATTTTCTCTAAAGGAAATGGCTGGCAAAAAAGAAAAGTTGGCTGTGTTTTTAAAATTAAATCAGTATAATTACTATTGAAAAAAGACAGTACATATTAAAAATAAAACAAAAGAAAATTGAAGTGAGAGTTCAAATGTAGTAAAAAAAAAATTATATGTATATAAATCCCAGTATTAGAGATCTGAAGAATAAAAAAAAAGAATCTCCCAGTTTATCAGTCATATCCTGCATTGTCTTTATATGTAAATCCTTTCAGAAATAATTTTTGACACACAAACCATTTTTATTCACATTTATCATTAAAAATATTTCCAATAAACCTATATTTGATGTTTATATTTATAATTTTACACATGACATGATCTTGTGCTTATAATATAAAATCATAGTATTTTGGTAACTGAACATCCCAAGTTTTATAAAGCTTTTACAATTCATACTATAACAAATATTATAAAAAAACGTTTACTATTATTAGTTACAAACATTAGAATCAATTGCTTGAAATAATTTGAGCTATATAAGTGTGGCCAATAAAGCACACAAACACAATTACATCTCATAAAATCTATTTTTACAACAAAGTAAACAACCATGTTAAACTTCTAATGCTAGAGATTTCCAGTTGTAGACACTTAAAAGTTTGAATTAGACTATTAACAAAACAAATTAATTTGTAACTAAGTTGCATGATTCTTTGACACATAATAGGGGTTAAAAAGGAGCCTCAGCACAACAATCGACTGACTGTAGGTTAATAGTTTTAAGAACTGTTTTGAATCCTTCCTTCCTTCCTTCCTTCCTTCCTTCCTTCCTTCCTTCCTTCCTTCCTTCCTTCCTTCCTTCCTTCCTTCCTTCCTTCCTTCCTTCCTTCCTTCCTTCCTTCCTTCCTTCCTTCCTTCCTTCCTTCCTTCCTTCCTTCCTTCCTTCCTTCCTTCCTTCCTTCCTTCCTTCCTTCCTTCCTTCCTTCCTTCCTTCCTTCCTTCCTTCCTTCCTTCCTTCCTTCCTTCCTTCCTTCCTTCCTTCCTTCCTTCCTTCCTTCCTTCCTTCCTTCCTTCCTTCCTTATTTCCATCCTTCCCTCCCCTCCCTCCCTCCCTCCCTCCCTGTTTTTCTCTATCTCTTCTTCCCTCAATTTTCAGTTGTCATATATATGTTACACCCCACTACTTGCTCCTGCTACCAGCTTTACCACAGCACTGCAATTATTTGTCTGTTCCCTGTCATCATATACTCTAGTTGTTTCCATCTCATTACATGGTTGAAAATGATGATTGTTTCTTTCTGATATTGGAAATTAGCTTTATTTTTGTTTTGGCCTCTTTTAGAACATTCTCATTGTTCCTTTTAGCTACTCATTGTATTCTCAAGAGCATTCTTCTGTAAACACGCATTTCTGTGGCCTCCAACGATTATCTGGCCTATTGTTCTATTTCCCAGAATTCACATCCAAACTTTAAAATTGGGTCCACAAAACATTGAAGAATCCCCTTTTTATTATTTCCATTGGCAAAAATAGATTGCATATATCTTTCTCATTCTATGGAATGCCACCTTTGCCTGAGCTATACCGCAACTCACTTCTGTTGTACATCTACCATCAAAAGTTAAAATTATTCCTACGTATCTGAATTCTTTGTTCATTGACCTGTTTTAATGTTTCTTCAATTTCCTTTAACACACACTCACACGCACACACGTGCGAGGAAAGAAGAAGAGACACACACACGTGTAAAGTATATCTTCTTATTTCCTTCCTCATTTGCTTTTCAGTATCGAGGGGAGATATAATTTGCGGTCTTTTTATTTTCTATTGGCCTCTGCAGCTGTTTTATTTCCTAGTGTTTCTAATATTCCATCTTTTCCTTGTTTGACCCTTGAGTGTCATGTTCTCGTAATGTTTATTAAAGGCTCATTGTGCTGTGTTTTAGTCTTTGTTCCTAATCACATGGCCAAACCATTTTATATGTTGTTTCTTTATATATGCTATGGCAGGGATTATTCCCAGCATTTTTCTTAGTTCTTCATGTCTGATTTTATCTCTCAGTCTGTTTCCTGTCATTCGTCTAACATTTAATCTCAGTAGAGGTTATTTTACTTATTGTTCTTGCATCTAGGGTCCAGAACTGGCATTGGTAGCACAATGCTGGGAGGATGATTGTATTGTAAAGTGTCTGTTGTGCCTCTAGGGTTATTTCTTTGTTGGACAATATTGATGATAGCTGTCCAATGATTTGACAGGCTTTGTTGCATCTTAAGTCTATTTCTGCTGTTTGTGGATGGTTATTTGTCATTAGACTTCCTAGGTGTTTAAATTCCTCTACTTGTTTTAGTTGTCTACCGCCTATAGTTATGTTGGTGTTCTGTTTCCCTTCTGTGATATTCTTGACTTCTATTTTGTTGATGTTCTTTTTCATGTATGTGTATATGTATATATATATGTGTGTGTGTGCTTGCATGCGTGCTTGCATGCATGCTACGTGCACAATATGAGCTACAGATATGTAAGTTGAGATTTTCATGATCATTCAAGAAGATTAATTCATGACCTTTTGATAAAATAAATCACAATGCAGGAAATTAAGTATATTTTTAGCAACAACATGTAATTGCAAATTTGAAGCAAGCTGAATGCCTAATTGTTATTTTTAATTTTAATTAAAATGTGTCAAAATATAAATTAAAATACATAAGTAATTTTACTGAACATTTTAATTTCTTAAGTGGGATTTCTAAAATGGTCACACCGAATCATTGAGCATTCTGTAAAAGGCAATAAAATCAGGTGGTAATGATGGGCTGGCATATCAATAATTTCATACAAACTGCAAAAATTGGAAGTGTCAGGTCAAAATGAGCAACACTAGTGTTGAATACAGCACAATGTTTGTGACTTTCTTATAACTATTTAACTCTGACCAGTATTGCTGGTATATGCAGCAGTATTATGTCCAACGATGAAGTCTTAAAACAACTAAAAATGACAAGAGAACTAGTAAACACAATTCAAACAAGACAAATGTGATTTTTGGGCCATGTTAAAAATCAACAGCCTACTAAAAATAACCTTGGAGGGGAAAATACAGGGTAAAAGAGACAGAGGCAGACCAAGACTAACATGGACTAGTAACATCAAAAGATGGACAAATCAGTTTATGACAACCTGTACCATCAAAGCAAGAGACAGTGCAGAATGGAGCTCCATGGTAGCTTACCTTCATTGCGGAGATGGCTCTGGATGATGATGATTATGTCCAAATAATCCCACTAACTATACTTTGTGTGCAGTGATTACTACATATTTTAGTCTATATTTTAACAAGTTTTGATAAAAGACAAAACATACAGGAGTTTGAATTGGATAAAATTAAGTACTTAACAATTTTAATTACATAATTCTGACAAAATCGCTAAAAATTGGGAGCTATAGAATAGAGGTAGCAGAAATAACTTGAAAATTTATCCAAATCAGATTAAAAAAAAAAAGAAAATGTGGACAGCACAAACTGATAATATTAAAAGGGACAGGAAATTGAGGAGATTTCAAATGTCAGGAATGTTACAGCTGCCAGCAGGTCACTGTAACCCAGCATGAATTATTAATGATTTGTAAAGGGCTTCACAGCCAAACAAAATTGTGGATTATTGAATTCAGACCAAATCACATTATTAGTGAGATTCACAAAGTCATTGTCAGTAACATAACAACACAAAGAGCTACATACATATGTTAGGGAGAAAAAGTCCTATTTTAGGCAGCATATACATCATATCTTGTTATCTCAAAGTGGTATTTTAGCTATTATATGAGGGACAATCCATGAGTTTACCACATTCAACTCATTTTTAAAACTCATATTTTTGTGTGAGCATTTCAGATTGTGACAGCACACAAAAAATGAGAACACATTTTTCTGTTAGTGATATTTTAGTACAATCATGTTTATTTGACTCTGTCTGGTGCAAAATGCTGCATTTTTCGCCACAGATGTTTTTACAATTTAAAGTTCATCTTCTGTTAATGAACTAATGGAATCATATACAAGATATATTTTTTAAATAAGAAAATGTATAAGACATCTAATGTATTAATGATAAGGAGCTGTGTAACAGTGTAATAAAATAATAACACAGGGAACAGTAGAAGGTGTTGAGGTGAGCAAGAAAAACATTGTTTGATGACATGAAAGACAGGGTGAGAAAAATATTGAAACTGGTACACAGATGATGTAAATGAAGAAAGATGGTCAACAACTTATCACATTGGCAACCTCAGGAAGGTTCTTTCTTGTTGTTTGGAAGCTCCCATGCAGACCTTTGTATTAACTTTTTGGGATTCTGATAACTTATGTGATTATTCTCTTATCAGAACATTAACATTATTGTTTGTTCGTGTAAAGGGCAAATGAAAGTGTCTAGTTTTTTTAAATATAAACTTTTTATTTTTTGTTGTTGTAAAACTGTCCTTACGGCTTGTAAAATAGTGCAGTTTTTTTTCTAAATTGTTGCTTAAATCATTCTCACAATACTATAGTAGCAAGAACTAATCCCTTGTGGCAGCAATACTTTGTTTAAAGCTTGTATCTTATAAATATTTAGTCAATTATTTGTACCCCCAAATTTGATATCAGAGGATTTTAACATGTTTCTTGCTTGTTTCCTATTTAAAGTGGTAGTAGTAAGGGTGGTTTTGATGGAATAAAAGGGAATTCTTTCTCTTTACAACGAACAATTTTTGTAAAGAAACATGCAAAAGGCCTTTTACAGATTTATCAACAAATAAAGAGGAGTTCTTTATGGCATATCTCAGTTGAGTGGCCATTTTGGAACTAAGAATATTCTAAAATGTGCTTTTTTTTTTTATATCCTAACTGGCATATGATAGATTACACATGTAAGCTTCATTTGGGGGCAGTTGCCACCGAGTTAACCCCTCAATGATTGGTTTTATTTTTCCAGAAAGAGAGGTAATTTGTATCAGCAATCCCACTGATCATACAGAATTTAAAATCATTTTTATTCTCAAGAATCTGCATGCTGGCATCTTGCCAGAAAATTAATGCAACATAAAATATCATCCGCTTGGCCAGCCGTGATAACGTGGCCCAGTTTTATTATCTTTTGCTAGTATCCACAGATCTGGCCATCCTTTCCAATGAAAACATTTCAGTGTCTAAAAAATAATCAATACAAGTCTTAGACATCCTCATTAATGTCATGGACGCTATTTTCTCAGGCAGGAAGTAAAATGATGAAATATTGATGAGTCAGGGTGAATGCCCTTTTGAAGTTTATCTTGATAATCAAGGCAATCTCACGGGACAGTGAAGTGAGTTGCTTTTTTTGGAGCTTGATGTCTGATTTTAATAGTTGTTTGTTTTTATTTTCAAACTTAGCTGCAGTGAAAACATCAGCATTATCTGCAGCAAAAACATCAGCCAGTTAGGTTAATAACATTTTCAGGGAAAACAGTATTGTTAAAATTAAAATCAAGAACATTAATTTTCAACCTACCTTTTTCCCAAATTAAGAGTACATTGAACAAGATGTTAAAATTGTTATGACAACATGCCTGCTTTTTATAACACAAGTAGATTGGACATTTATAATTAGCTAAAACTGAGTATGAAAAGTAGCCAAGCTTTTATTTTAATCTTTGTGTTATTTGAAAAAATATATATAATTTTTGTCATGGATTAGATATATATGGCCTTTGACATCTTGGCAGATGGTATGTAGCAATCTATCAAGAATTGTCAGTAATTTGTTAATCAGCCCTAAAGTTCCATGTGTGAGTGTTCTAATGATAATAGAACTGACACTTCCATTTGCCGACTATGTCTGAACAAATAATATGGAGATAGTGCTCTGCCCTGAATGCACCAATTCCCTCTTGACTGTTAGTTCTCTTTTAAATGTTCTGAAGGAGGGATGAGATTCTTACGTTCAAAACCAAAGTTGAGTTGCAGAGATTAGAACAGAGTAATAAAAAGATCTTGTGAGTTTCTGTTGTTATTTTAATTACTGACATTTTCCCACATACAGTACAACGATCTGTCCTCAACTGTGTAGAGATAATGAGTGGGTCTAGACTCAGTTGAATGGTTTGTTAAACCCCATTGAAGTATTGCTGAATCACATGCTGCCTCACATTTTCCAGATATAGAAACTAGATAATTGGAGAAGTAAACGATGATGCCTTAACTTTTATTAAACAGGACATAGATTGCTTCTTCACCATTTTTTTGGTTCTGGATTTTTTTTTCAAATTTAAATGGGGCTTAATGATTAGAGAAATGGTTCCTTTATGAACACCCTGTTATAAAATGGCACAAAGAGTTGGGCAGGAGGGGGAATGGGTGGTCTATTGGTAGGACATCAGCCACTGGACAGGAAGTTCCTTGTTTTGAATCCTACCTCAAACAGTGGGAATTTTATACTTTGAATCTATGATTTTGTTGTGACTTTACTTTTAAAAAACCCCTGTCAGTTAAAAGTCGAAAAGATTAGGTAAAAAATGGCCACTGCCTTGTTGTAAACTAGCAACATACCAACATTCATATCCATGAATAGGGAAGAAGAAGAAGAAGCTGCGGCAGCTAACAATCCCATAGAATGGCAGTAACACTGACAGAACATACTTTATCAACTGCAATTCCAACAAAAATTTGAAAAGAGTTGGGTGCTCAAGCTGCTGTGATATCAATTTTGCACACATTTTTTTTAAACAGATGAATGGATATGTTTACTGAAATATATTGTGTACTAATATTTAATTTATTATTCCAAAAACCATAATTTCCTGTTTAACAGACATGTTTGACAAGCTCAACTCATGATAATTTGGCTGGAACTATTTTTTAAGCCAGAAATTCCTGCCAACTCAAAAACAATTTTTTGTTTACCTCCATCCTCAGTGTTTATTTTTGTGAGCTTGTGTTAGTTACCACCAAAATCCATGTTCAGGGATTTCTTCCCAAAGTAATAACATTCTCAGCAGTTAAGTAGACACAAATGGATTACTTTTGTGTCAAAGATATTTGGGTTCAATTTCGATCTCTCATCTGCCTCTCCAACAAATTGTTATTGACTTACCCCGGATAAGGGCAAATGGTGAATCCATTAGGAGACTGGTTGAACTTTTAAGCTTTAAGTGAGGGATAATGTAGCCTTGCCTGACAGTCCTAGGAAAAACTGTTAAATCATTGATGGCTGCAGTATCAGAAGTCTCTATTTCTTGAGTGATTGTGGTTGGGGAATGGGGATATAATTGTTCAATAATTGTTTACAAGAGGTTTATAATTTTTGTAAAATGTGTATTCTCTCTCATCATTTTGTTCCACAAATCATAAAACTCAGATTATCATTAACCCTCATTAAAAATAAACAAATTATGTCTTATTGTTTATTGGTGGTTATACACGATACATTCTTGACAACAATAAAAGTTATATGTTTTTCAAAGATATGCTTCATGTACTGTAAACAAACAGATACCTACAGCTTTTTGAGTTTGATTTTACAGAGGAGTGCTGTTAATATCATTGACAGCTATAAAAATTAATGAAGATATATTTGTTGAAAAGCATGTGAAAGAAAGACATTCTGGTCTTTATTCCCTGGTGTCCTGCGCCACACATACACATACACACACACCCACCCCCAAAATAAAAAAAAATTCATTTACATGTCATTTGTAGAAGACATACACAACCAGTTATGATAGCAGGCAAGGAGATTAACAGATAATGAAGAGATAAATTATTAGATGTGGGATCTACATTTTAAAAGAGGGAAATCAAAGGCTAAAACTGAGTCAGTAGACAGCACCAAAAAAATGCTGGAATTCATGAGACTCTATGCCATCTTAAATGGCACCTGATGATGGTAATAACAGTTAATAACACATTTTTTAGATTTGATTGCAAATAGAAAGGTTACCGAAGTGTAAAAAGGCAGCATATTTCATTAGCCTTTATGATGGGATTATTATTTCTGATTAAAGTCAAAAACAGAACGTTAAATATAAGCTGGTGTTAGGGGGTGACTGGAGGTAATAACAAATGCAGATTTGTAGAGAAAAAAGAACAAGATAATAACCAATATAATTGAAGATTATAGAAAGAAAAATATTGTGAAGATGCACCCTCAGAACCATGTTTGTATGTTTTTTTTTACTCACCCTCATAATGTTTTTTTTACTCACTCTCATAATTAGTTATTGTAATTAGTTTCTAGATGAAACCTCATATCACATTAATCAGCTTCATAGATGTTCAGTCCTGTTATTCGATGACTTGGGATATGCATAATGATGGTTCTAATAGGGAATTGAGTTGGTTATACACTGCAAACTTTTATTTTTGCTTTTACATGTTATCTTTCTCCTGCATGTCTTTTGAAAATTTAATTGTTGAAAATAATAATTGTACATTTAGAGATAACAATTCTGATTCAAAGTATTCTTGTAATACTGTTCACGTTATGATTATATATTTTATCTGTGTTTATTTTTAGATCCCAGAATTAATGGCCATAGCCATGTGAAGCATGACCGACACAGACATCCTGGAGCAATGTATGATACCTCCACAGTTCTCAGCAGTGATCTCGAGTCTACAAGCTTTATGGATTCAGAAGAAGACACCGCCAGCAGGTTTGACATTTGTAAAATTTTGTTTCAGTTTTGTAAACTTAATATCAATTGTCAACTTCAATTGACAATGAGTGAGGCTGCCAAAAGCGCGAGAACCCGAACTCCCTCGACACCTACATGGGTACAAAAGGAAGTCAAGAATGAAAGATACTTCATTTTGTGTTTGACATAGGACTTCCAGTTGGTGCTGCAGGCCTTGATAGTTGCCTAGTGAAATCAGGCTCCGGACTGGTAGTTTTTTTGCTGCAGTATGTTCTTACATGATTCTTTCTGGTCTGGATTTCACCTACAGAGACAGCGGTCGCATTCACCCGACCACATAATCAACATGGTTGTGTGCATGGTTTTGTGCTGTGGGCAACAGACCATTGATGAAGTGGAACAGTACCAGGTGCTGATTTTGCCCTGGGATGGGATGTATGATCTTTGTTCAACTGCAAATTCGCCAGCAGCTGGGCTACAGTTGTATCGAGTGTTTCACTGAAGTGAAGGCCTGACTTTATTTTTTAGGACAGCGATTCTTTGGGGCACGTTCACTGATCATGAAGTCTACATGGTTTTGGCGCTGGAGCAAGGAGGCTTGTGCTGCCCATGACAGTTGTTACAGCGACCCAGAAGTGTGCATCATGAACTGTGCACCTTTTTTTTTTTTTTTCAAAAACGCAACACGTTCATTAGAACAGTATGAATGATAAGGATGACCACTCTGTTGTTGGTTGCTGGGACAAAGGCTGAGGAGATATGGGAATGCCCCGCCTGCAGTGACACCATACCGTTCTAAAGTCTAACATAGATCATACTGACATAGATGATATTTTTGGCTAACTCACTAACAGCAATCACCAGTGATGGGCTGTCTTATTTATCTGCTCTCAAAAATCTCTAGTTGTCTTCCCATCATCATTCTTATCTCAGAAATCTTCAGAGTTCTTGGTACATGGGATGCTTGTGTAACTGTCTTCAATTCCTCTGTAGACAGCTGATCATTGTGTGTTGACAAAGCTAAACTTTGTCCATTCTTTGATTTGATCTTCCCATATTTTCTTCTGTCTACCATGATTTCTTATCTTTTTAACATTCCCTTTTGCCAGACCTGACATACAGGATTGTTCCTCTGATATCATGTTTCTTCATGGTAGTCAGGAGGTTTTCCAACAATTTTGTGATTATTGATTGATCTGTTTTGCTTGCATCACTGTATGTTCAAGGACATGTCATTGCTTCGGGTGCCGTTACTGTGTCTATTTTTTACTCTGAACTAAATCAAGTTTTCTGTAGCTTCTTCATTTGTCTCTTCCCATGTGGGTTTTATTCTGTTTTATACTGTTAGTTTATGTAAGATGACTGTTCATCCACCTTAACCAACTACCAACCTGTAACCAACTTAACTGTCCTGCAACGTGCTAAGACCCTAACAGTCATGTCGATGCTCAGAAGTCGAAGGCTAAGATGGCTGGGGCATGTCCAACGGATGGAAGAAAAACGCATTCCTAGGCAAATACTATATGGCGAGCTAAAACACGGAAAACGACAAATCGGCAGACCTAAACTACGATATAGAGATATCTGCAAATCATCTCTGAAAGACTTCTCCATCTGTGAAAACGACTGGCAACATCTGGCAAGTGATCGCACATCATGGAGAGCACGTATAAGGAACGGTATAACAACATTTGAGACTGTTCTAAGACAGGACTTAGAAGAGAAGAGACTCATGAAAAAGGATGGTAAACCCTGTGGACCAGCGAGCCTGACCTGTTCATTATGTGACCGCGTGTGTTTGTCAAACATTGGTAGAATTAGCCACGAGAGAAGCTGTTCGGCAAAAACAATAACTCAAAAAAATACGCAATAGCCTCCACTAGACCGTCTGACAAGACGAAAAGGGCCATATACTGTTCATCCACACATTCCACCCCACCCATATTCACTTATAGCAGCTAAACTTATTTGCTTGTATTTTCTATCTGGTTTGATTTCTGGAGATTCAATCAAATGCAGCCCCTGTTTTCCAATGATCAGATTCTTGCCATGGTAGTTGGCATGCTTCCCTTCCACTCTTTCTCCTTTTTCTTTCTTTCATGTCTCTCTCACTCAACAAACACACACACACAAATCTTGTGAGCTCATTTCTTAGAGTGCATTCATAAATGCCTTGTGTGGTCTTCATCATTTCAAAAACAAATATTTTATATTTATGCTGACAGTTGTCCCTTTGCTGAAATCTGTAAGGCATTTATGTAGACTTCCAAATAATCATCAGCCCATTTTCCTCTTCCTTATCTTGTTCTTTTCATTGACAAAGTACTATGAATTTACATTTTTGTTGTAAAAATTGCTGATTATTCTTTCCTGTTTACTTTCTAGGAGTGCATGTATCAAGGTGCATGATTGTCAGTATATTTGTTCTGCAATCTGTAGAATCCATTGCCTGAAGATTTTTACCATGACTATAATGACTACTGAGTCTTATGCTTTGGATAGATATTACTATTGTATGTGTCATTGGAAAATTATTACCCAAGTCATTACTATAGTTCTGTAGGATTTTAAATTATTTCTCACTCTTTCATCTACATGTTTTATGTGAAAATTATAAATGTAACTCTCCTCCTGAATCTTTGAGCCTCCTCTCTCTCTTCTGCATTTTCTTGGCATTTACTCTTCATCATTAGAAATGGTGTTAAATGGATGTAGAGTAGGCTGTGATATCTTTAGCCCATCTCATTCAACTTCAACATGATATTTGTGGGAACTGAATTGTCTTCACTCTCCACCCTTACTTGCTTGGCCAGGGGGCCTCGGTAGCCTAGTTGGGAAAACCACCCGACTGGACCACTGACGCTCGGACAACCTGTGTTCGATTCCCGCTGGGAGCAGTGTGAATTGTACTCGTGGTTGGAAAAAAAAATACCCCCACGGTCGACCCAGCCGTTGGCAGAAGTGGGTACCAGGGTATTACCCTGGGAAGGTGAGGAATGTCGCTTCGCATCTGAGTTTCGTTGCTTGAGGCGACACTATACAGAAATATCCGAACATTTCTGGATAGGTGGCCGAGCACATATGGGTGTAAACTCGCGTGCTAAGGACACCGGTTCAAGTCTCATACTTTACCTTTACCTTTGCTTGCTTGGCCAGACTGGTTGTTCTATTACCGGAGCCACTGTGATGAGGTAGAAGAGGTTTTTTTTATCAACTGTTCCTCGCTGATCCTAACGTAAGAATCCATTATGAGTCATTGATCACTTTCATCAACCAAGGTGCTGTCCAGCACCCTCCACTTGAATCGTGTGATATGCCACCAAACCACAGAATTGATGTACTGTTATATCATGTTGGGAGAGCGAGTGGTTGAATCAATACCTTGGGCTCAAAACCAGGAAAATGCAGGTTTGAGTCCCAGTAAGGTCAAAAGTTTTTTTTCTAATCGAGGGTGAAATAAAAACCCTGACCTGAACACCTCAAGGTGACTGCACTAGACAAGCAATCTTTATTCTCTAGTCCTGTACGTCCCCATGGCAGACCCCATTAATGGGAAAATACAACAAGATAGTTATTTTTTATATTACATTGTATAATTTGAATAGTATATTGATTGTGGTTTTTGAATGCAGTGGTATAGAGCAAACATCTGTGTGTAGACATTATTCAGTCATCACACTAAATTGGTACCTAGGTAGCAGGAAGATTAAACAGTGTACTGACCCTCTCACTGCTAGCTGCTGAAATGTTATGCTCTGTGAGGTCTAAAATACTTTTAGTATTTAGTAGTAGCAGTGGTAAAGTTTTAACATTTCTTGTCAGGTAATTTTCTGTGCAGTAATGTCTGTCTTTGAAAATGTACCCTAAAATTTAGGTAGAGTAACAATTACAAAAAAAAAACACTCTGACTTGGTCTGCTCCAAGAGTTGAGGTTTGGTTCTGTGAAGCTCATGGGGCCTGATTTACAGTGAAACATCTTACACCTTTACTCAACAGGTTTTCAACAGTTACAGACACAACGAGTATGTCATCTAAATATGGTCGTCATCGCAAAAGAAGGCGGCGTCACCGTCCTCCGCCTATTAGTAGGGTGGGTATCAACAAGGTATTGTTCACCTCCCAGAAACTAAACCTAAATATATGTTACCATGACTACCAGTTGCAACAAAATAAGTGCTGTGTGAGCCACACAGAAATAGATAGTTGTTACACAGCTAGTCACTAAGTTTTGTGTAAAAAAAATATATTGTTAAAATGGTACAAAACAAATAATGAATAAAAGTAAACTATGTAAGTAGTATGAGATTTAACAGATTTTAATCCCTGAATTTGCATTTTGTGTTAGAAAAAAAACCTTTAATATGAAAAAAAGCTGAATACCCAGAGTTAATGAAAAGTAAATAGCTATACAATCTTAAAACAAGTTTAAATATCTCTATTATAGATGGAACTAACTGTTTAAAAGGGTGTAAAATAGAATAAATTAGGAGCAAGAGATAAAAGGGATTATTTAGGATCACACCCACAAAGGAAACAGTCTGAGAGATTCGATCAGAAATGAAGAATTGAAAAAAAAGCTAGGGATAATTCCAACCATAAAATACATAAAAAACAAAAGATAAAATGGTTTGGTTACGTGATGAGACAGAAAGTCCAAAGTATAACACAAGCTTTTGATAAATGTTATGAGAACACCAGAAACTACACAGAAGGGCAGGCACTATCTTTAGAATTTGAGTGGAATAAAGCAGGCTAGAAAAGTGACATTTACAGAATACTTGAAATTGTTTGGATGAATGTGTGCTATTGTGAACAAGGTCTAGACACTAGAGATCATTATTGTACAAACATGTTCGTACCACAGGGATGACAGTAAGAACATATAGTCCACAGAGATGTTACTGCTTCCAAAACTGAAGCATATAGCACAGTTATTTCATGCTCTTACTGACAACTGATGAAAGAAAATGGTGAAGGAAAATAAGTTTCTATGGAATGAGAATAGTGGTTTGTTAGAAATGTTTTTCTTTTTTAAAGGAAATAATAGTGGTTTCTTAGGATGATGAAATATTTATAATAGTAGTTTGTTAAGGTGAGGAAAATAGACCAAAAAAATGATTTGTTAGAATGAGAAAATAATAAAATAGTGGTTTGTTAGAATGAGAAAATAATAAAATAGTGGTTTGTTAGAATGAGAAGATAGAGTAAAATAGTGGTTTGTTAGAATGAGAAGATAGAGTAAAATAGTGGTTTGTTAGAATGAGAAGATAGAGTAAAATAGTGGTTTGTTAGAATGAGAAGATAGAGTAAAATAGTGGTTTGTTAGAATGAGAAGATAGAGTAAAATAGTGGTTTGTTAGAATGAGAAGATAGAGTAAAATAGTGGTTTGTTAGAATGAGAAGATAGAGTAAAATAGTGGTTTGTTAGAATGAGAAGATAGAGTAAAATAGTGGTTTGTTAGAATGAGACGATAAATAAAATAGTGGTTTGTTAGAATGAGACGATAAAATAAAATAGTGGTTTGTTAGAATGATGAAAGCTAAAGTGAAGCGCTATAGAACAATTAAAAGTGATAGAAAAATGATTTGTCAGGATGGAAAAGGCCAGAAAAAGTGTTTTGTTAAAATTATAAAATCTGTCAAAGTGGAACCAACAAAAAACACATTATAATTGGAAATGATGTGGGTTTGTTAGAATGGAGAAAACTAGAAAAAGTGATTTTATCTATTTTTTTCTTTGAAAATTAAAATGTGAAAAGCAAGAAACTAAATTTAAAAAAAAACTAAAAAGTAGAAAAAGTATTCAGTTAGAATTAAAAATTAAAGTGCTGTAAAGCATTGTTAAAATGGGAAACATGTGTAAAGTAGATATGGCTGAAATAGGCTCAGTTTATTGAGTTATTCTACTTACTTTGCTGCAAGCAGTCTTATATTGTTGTAACATGTCACCTGAGAAGAAACACACAAAGAAGTTTGATTGAAAACTCTTAGATTTATTGTTGAACTCCTAGTATCACTTAAAACATTGACATATATATATATAATGAAGTAGTTGTATTGCAAATTAGGATTGATTTCTGTGAAGTCATTCTCAGGTGATCCACACTCAGTTGTTTTGCTGTTTGTGATAAATAATGGATTGTAGCATGCCTTAGTGGCTGAAGTGTGATATTGATTAAAATGTGCATGTGGAGTTTATGTGTAAGAAAATATACATCATACTGTAGGCTGTGCTGGGAATGAATGAGGAAAGACTTCCCCATCAGGCATTCATGTGGAAACTAACTGGTATAAGAATACAAAGCAGACCCAGATAATCCCTATGCAGAACAATTACTAGGGGAGGCACAACCATGGGACTGAGAGACAACCAAGAACTGCAAG